>JAYKKI010000074.1:7248333-7856666 GCA_039881145.1 Druceiella hillmani | reverse complement strand
TATAACATATACTTATTTTGTTTTTGTATCTTTAAAAAAATTGACCATAAATTTTATCAATGTTCGCTTTGTGGCATTTTTACTTGCGTTATTGAAACTAACCGTTGATTATAAATAACTAAAAAACTTTGAAGTGTTATTAACTTTTCATGCTGAACTGTTAGTTAAAAAATATTTGAAATAATTCACGAGAATGAGACTTCAGACTGGAAGGTATATATCAACGGGCAGAATATAAATCGTTCGCGCGCTTGCCACGAGCTAATTATGGTCTCCTACTGAACTGGTCTCCTTATTATAGCAGGCACTATAAAGTCAATCGATGCTGCAGTATTTTGGATCCGTTATGTTGTTGTTGTGACGTCGAGTCAGCGGCGGCGCATTGCTCTGAGCGGATATTTGTGATGCGCACGGTCACCGGATGTTTGTGATTTACTGATATCGATCGCAGGAATTCCGTCAGGTTTACTCGTGGTTTCATTAACTGTGTTTATCGAAGACTTATATTCGTCTTCGTAGTCCGCTTTGATTTCTCTATGATGTTTGAGCTCACACAGTTGTTTCATCACGTTAATCATGATACGGTGACGACTTCATTGATTAGAGTGAAATTGGACATTCTAAACGTGATGTTTGTTGGATTAATTTTATTCGATAAGAAGATTCTAGAATATAAATTTTTCATTCAAATCGAGAAACTTATTGAAGGAACTCTCGCAATTTCGGTATGTCCCTCCGTATAACACCGTGGCTGTCTAAGATCGATTATAACTTTACAGAAAGACGGTAGCCCAATTATGTGGACGTATGGAAATAAGAAAATGTATTTTAGAAACGTCTTTCGAGTACATTCCCATCATCGAATTGAGGGATGTTATTTTCTCGCGGATGGCATTTAGGTCTTCTAAAATGCCTTCGATTGCAATTTAAAATACCACTTATCTAATAGTGTTTTAATAAGGTGTCTCATTTGCAAGGTATGAATCTCCAAAAGGTTTGCAGCGCGCTAACACCGATGAAACACCCCTCCCCGCCTTTTAATTTTTAACCATTTGAAAAAAAGGATAACGGCATTTATTTCACTGCAAAATTAGTTCAAAATTGATAAATTAATTTAAATTAATAAATTAAGTAGATTTAGGCAACAAAGTCATTGTCTCACTCCTTTAAGAGATAAAGTAGTCATTATGTGTATATAGTGAAAAGTAATGTCAATTATAATTAATAGAAATTCTATAATACTATGTATCCTTAAATTTTAATATGTACCTAAATGCCTTCGTAACGCTATGTGTACTTGTGCTTGTATAATATAAGTGGATAATAAAAGTCATTTAAATTCACAGAGCATATTATTTAAATGAACTAAAATTTGTTTGCCGATATAAAAAAAGAGTATTTGAAATTGCCACTCTTAAAAAAACAACAAAAAAGATGCAGTAATATTTCAAACATTATTCTCTTACTGAATTCGTCTTGCTTTCGACATTCTTATACAAAATCCGCGATGCATACGCTGTTATTGGCAAAAGTACCGTTTTACACCTACAGCCTTTAATGCGCCATTTACGTATTACTCTGACGTTCTCCACCCCATCTCTAAAGCCCGTCGTATATCTTCATCAAACTTTTTTTGTTTATACAAAATCCACGATGCATATGCTGTTATTAGCAAAAGTACCGTTTTACACCTACAACCTTTAATGCACCATTTACTTATTACTCTGAAGTTCTCCACCCCATCTCTAAAGCCCGTCGTATATCTTCATCAAACTTTTTGTTTATACAAAATCCACGATGTATATGCTGTTATTGGCAAAAGTACTGTTTTACGCCTACAACCTATAATGCGCCATTTACTTATTACTTTGAAATTCTCCACCCCATCTCTAAAGCCCGTAGTATATCTTCATCAAACTTTTTGTTTATACAAAATCCACGATGTATATATTGTTATTGGCAAAAGTACCGTTTTACACCTACAACCTTTAAGGCGCCATTTACTTATTACTCTGAAGTTCTCCACCCCATCTCTAAAGCCCGTCGTATATCTTTGTCAAACTTTTTGTTTATACAAAATCCACGATGTATATATTGTTATTGGCAAAAGTACCGTTTTACACCTACAACCTTTAATGCACCATTTACTTATTACTCTGAAGTTCTCCACCCCATCTCTAAAGCCCGTCGTATATTTTCATCAAACTTTTTGTTTATACAAAATCCACGATGTATATGCTGTTATTGGCAAAAGTACTGTTTTACGCCTACAACCTATAATGCGCCATTTACTTATTACTTTGAAATTATCCACCCCATCTCTAAAGCCCGTAGTATATCTTCATCAAACTTTTTGTTTATACAAAATCCACGATGTATATATTGTTATTGGCAAAAGTACCGTTTTACACCTACAACCTTTAAGGCGCCATTTACTTATTACTCTGAAGTTCTCCACCCCATCTCTAAAGCCCGTCGTATATCTTCATCAAACTTTTTGTTTATACAAAATCCACGATGTATATATTGTTATTGGCAAAAGTACCGTTTTACACCTACAACCTTTAATGCACCATTTACTTATTACTCTGAAGTTCTCCACCCCATCTCTAAAGCCCGTCGTATATCTTCATCAAACTTTTTGTTTATACAAAATCCACGATGTATATATTGTTATTGGCAAAAGTACCGTTTTACACCTACAACCTTTAATGCACCATTTACTTATTACTCTGAAGTTCTCCACCCCATCTCTAAAGCCCGTCGTATATCTTCATCAAACTTTTTGTTTATACAAAATCCACGATGTATATGCTGTTATTGGCAAAAGTACTGTTTTACGCCTACAACCTATAATGCGCCATTTACTTATTACTTTGAAATTCTCCACCCCATCTCTAAAGCCCGTAGTATATCTTCATCAAACTTTTTGTTTATACAAAATCCACGATGTATATGCTATTATTGGCAAAAGTACCGTTTTACACATACAACCTTGTCTATATCCTTTAATGCGCCATTTACTTATTACTCTGAAATTCTCCTTCCCATCTCTAAAGCCCATCCTATATCTTCATCAAACTTTTTGTTTAAATTATGTCACTATGCCGAAAATATTAAAAAAACACCAACGTTCGGATTATCCTTGTCAGACTTATTCGTTATTAGATATGCTTTCAATCAAAACTCGTATGAACTATACGCTAGTCTGAGCATCATCTGTTACTAAATACTTGTCGCGAGTTGGTTAATAATTTTGGTTTAGATGAGGATATCCTTTGTTTTATTTAGGTCAATGATACGAGGAAAATGAGAATCTTAAAATTATGCATACAGTGAACTGGACAAATTACGATCTGGGTGAAGGATGCCAATTATTAATTCATGCGTCAATGATCCCCACACACTAGATTCCATACGACGCAATTGCTGTTAATCGTTAGGAAAAGCGTTTTATTTAACACGTAAATGAAATATTTAAGTTGTTTTATTAAAACACTCGAACTGGTCGTTACTTTTAATTGGCTAAGTCTATAACAATAAACAAGGAAATTGTTTATATAAATAAAGTAACAGTTTCCTTGTTCACTTACTAGAAGTAATTTTAGCAACTACACAAACGACTTCACAGATTATTGCATGTTTTAAAAATGAAACTCCATTTGTATTGATATATGTATATATATATATACATACATACATACATACATACATACATACATACATACATACATACATATATACATACATATACACACACACACATATGTATATATATATATATATATATATATATATAAAACGCCGAGTTAAATACCGCTCCACATTTTTACATTCAAATATTATACTCAATAACAAACATGACTTACACTAAAGTCCTTACAGAATAGATAGAGAAAACAGGTAATATAATTATCTTTTGCTCTTTAGTGTAGTCGTTATGAAAGCATGTTTTAAGATTTTTTAAACTATTAATTTTTTTGAAATACCATAGATTAAAAAAGTTAATACAATTAATAAAAAGTAAATTGAAAGAACGATCTGCAATTAACTTTATTTAATAAACTTGAGGGCGTTTCTAAAAACGAAATTGTAAATAAAACGCTATAGTATCACTGCAGGATACTTTCATTTTTCTTAATTATACATAACTAATATGTTGCATATTTTATTAGATCTAATATTTTAGTAAGGATCCTTTGAAAGTTTTGCTTCAGATTTGCTTCCGCTCCAGGGAGACCACAATGTTTTTTGATATCCTCTTTTTCTCCATTTATTTTAAAAAATCTTTTATTTACGTTTCTTTGTCATGTAGGACTAAACGAACTCTGGTACACCAGAGTACGTACTGTATGTTAGTAAGTACTGTACATATGTAAACAATTCCAATCTCTCATTCGTTTCGAACCAGATGTTGAATAAAAACAGATATAGACGCGATTTTTCATTAGTTATTCGTTATTTCACCTGAAGCCATGTCTCTTACGATGTCTGGCAGAGGCAGAATAGCTACATAGAGAAGAAAAATCGTTTGTCGACGCAATGTTGTCGAAAAATTAATTTTCACCGGGCAACGACGGTTTACACTGCTAGTACTTAAATAATTCACGTATCGTCTGATATTTGAACTTTGCCAGTTAAAATTTCTGGGCTATGATTATTGTAAATCGCAAGAAATCTCTAGGCTATCATTATTCTAAATCGCGAAAAAATTTCTAGGCTATGATTATTCTAAATCGCAAGAAATCTCTAGGCTATGATTATTCTAAATCGCGAAAAAATTTCTAGGCTATGATTATTCTAAATCGCAAGAAATCTCTAGGCTATGATTATTCTAAATCGCGAAATAATTTCTAGGCTAAGATTATTCTAAATCGCGAGTAACCTCAAGAAAGTGCACACCATCTATTTTACGTCACAGCGGTAAATCGGGGACAAATTATGAATATCACTTATAAATATGTATATATGTAATCAGCTATATACGTACCTGAACACTTTGTATGTAATGTGTTGGTTACGTGTTTTTGTTAACGAGCTACCTTGCTGAGCTTAAAAAAAGCTATCGATTTTGATAAATGACGCATTGAAAAAAGTGTCTCAGTTACACTGCTTTACTGTGTGTGTCAAGACTTTTAGGAAACAAATTGGGACGAGATTTAATTCAGTGATTTTTTTTAATTATCTGGTTTTCAGCATTTCTTCGTTACCTATTTAAATTAATTTCCTTTTATTGGACACATTTCGTTTTTATTAATGAAAAGTATTTATATTTCATAAAAAATATCAAAAGTATTATATTTAGTTTAGGAGTAGCACGCTAAAATCTGAAGTTCAGTCAGAAGTCTGAAGTTCAGAAAATACATCAGATTATTTCCCTTATATTTTTTATAAAGGAAATTTTATATTGCTGTATAACTATTGAAAAAAAAACTTAAATAATCGTAAGGCATATGTCAGTACTTCCAAAAATATTCTATAACTAGCTGCCCGCCCAGGCTTAGCACGGACAAGAAATGAACTGTAACTGAATAACCTTGTCTTCAATGGTTTAGTTATATATTGTGTACTATAGTCAAACACAGCCCTGAACGACCAAATCCTGTAACACAGACACGTTTGAAACAAACGATCTGTAATATCTTCATACATTATTTTAATGTAGCTACAATTGGGTATTTGACTAATTTTTTTTATTTCATTAATCATAATTTCAAGGTACAGTCTGATGAAGAGTGAAAAAATTATTTAATAATCTTAAAAACTGACCGAGTTATAAAAGTTTCAATTCAACCTTTAGAGAAGGACGGCAATACTGTGTTGTAAGGTCATTTTTAATATTGCACATTATATTCTACGAGAGGGAAAGAGACAGGGATACACCCAACTCTATCCGTATCTTCAAATTTAGAAGTCTACAACTGGCTTATTTTTCAATCAATTTTTGAATTTTTTTCAAGACTGGTTTTTAATTGCTTATATTTCACAATATTGTACGAAAAATATCAAAATTTAGAATGAGTCAACTACCGTATTGTTATTGCTTATTACCCACACAATAAAAATATATTGTGTGCCCTGCGATAAATTGTTGTGCATAGACTATAAGAATTTTTTTAATGTAATCTATGTGAAACAATTTCTACAGGCGATATTTATGTTCCCGTGAACGTAAATATATTATGAAACAATAAGATTTTATTGTGAATTTGACAGACTACTTTATTTATTTATTTCTCATTTGAATCATCATTATTGCAACTTCAATCAATCACTTCGATTTCATTATTCCAAGATCGTTCAGCTTTTAAACTCGACGCGTAAGTAAAGCCAACGTAACAGAAAATACTTTTGTAAACATCGGCCTCTGAAAATTTGGTGAATTACTAGAACAATCGTAAACTTGTTCGGTGTTAATGTTAATTTAAACATGTACTTTGATTTTTCTATCCACATTTCACACCTTAATGTGATATTGTGCTTCGAGTTATACATTTTTCATGTGAGTAGACAATACATTATTCAATATTTTCTTTTGAATTACAAGTGATGCGCATATTGTTAGCAGCATTTTTACAACTAACCTTGACTTGTAATAGAAACCTTTTAATTTTTTGTCGTAAGCGGAATAAGATTAGAATAAACGACCAAAACGGGTGGATAGATCTCTTCTATTTCTCCTCGTTAAAACAAATGTAAAACGATATAGTTTTGAGAGATGATAATTGTTGTAAACGTGATTTGAATTGACAAAACTTATTCAAAAATTAAAAAATTGATAAGTCTTATATTGTTTATTTTCATTGTTTGTTAATAATTTTGTCTTTTCTGTCAGCCTTAGCTGAGCGTATCTTTTTTTTTTAATCGATAACTGAAATTAAATTGTCATCATTCCTGTGAACGTGAAGCATTATTGATGAAGACTAATCGAAATAAGTATTAAATTGAATAAACTTATATATTTAGTTTTTTAATTGGTTATTAAAATCGTTATTGCTAGATGCGTGACGTTAAATTATTTAATCTTAACAAAATTAGGCTTAAAATTGGAATGCGCATTAATTAAAATATGTTGTTATATGGTGTATTTTATGTTAAATTGTATTCTTTTGCCGCTTTCATTATTCAGTAGGCTATTTTAAATATAGAACACGATTGGATGGCTTGAAGACGTGAAATGAAGAAGGAGATAAATCGATATATAAATGTTTTTTGGAATAAATCAAACTTTTTTTTGATAATACATTTAGCACATTCAAAAAGATTTTTTAGAAAGAGACTAAAATATTATCAATACCCAATATGATATCTATCGCGTAATAATTTTTACGATTAAAAAAAATCGACATTATCATCTCGAAAATGCTAGTGTGTTACACATCCACCTTATAACACAGTTTATATAAAAAAACAACCAGTTAAATATTATTGTCAATGGACATGCGTCTGTTTCATTTACGCTGCGATAATTAGGTGTTGTCTTTTGTTATTAACAAATAACCATTCTTTATAACTTAGCGGTAATATTGTATCTAATCTTGTTATTAAGTCAGTCTCCTTAAATCGATTGCTTGATCATTTATTGCATATTCTCCTTAAATTTATGGCTTAGATTCATAGATTCTCCTTAAATTTATTGCTTAGATTCTTGCTCATTTATTACATATTCTCCTTAAATTTATTGTTTAGAAATCATTTATTGCATATTCTGCTTAAATTTATTGCTTGTTATTTTGTCAGTCTACTTAAATTTATTGCTCCCAAAATTAAGTATTATCTTTTTTTATTAACAAATAACAATTCTTTAAACTCAGAGGCAATATCGCATCTAGTCTTGTTATTTTGTCAGTCTCCTTAAATTTATTGCATATTTCTCTTTTGGAAATAATCGTTGATACTTTTCAATTGATATAAATTTATCAAAACCTATTTTATAGGATCACTGCATATCTATTTAATAACGGCAAATGTCTGTTTACAAATAACGTTTGATCTCTTTAAATTCGGTTTATTTTTTGAATCAACACCCTCGAGTCCTTGATATTGTTTACATCTTAATAGGGCTTGCACATAAAAGCGAACAAATTTCGTCTCGTTGATATATTGAACGGAGTCCCAGGCTAACGGGCCCAACATGTTTACAAAATAACTCATATTTCTAACCCGTATGGGACTGAGGCGTGAAAAATCGGGAGTAAACAGCGTACATGCAGTGAAATTTCAGAGTATTGTTAAATGTTGTTACATTGAAGGAAATCCTCTTTATACGTTTGTTGCGCAACATACGTATAGAGACGATTTCCTTCAACACTTTGATGTCCGCAGATGTGACGTTTAAGTGTTGAAGGAAAATAACACGTTAACACTTGAACTTCCGCACTTATGACCAAATAATACTTTCGTATGGTGCTGGATAGTCTCGCGTTGAGTCTGTCGGCGTTTTTTGAGAGATCATAACACATCTTATTAAAATATAAAAGGACACCCGCGAAAATGGGCGGCCTGTCATTACAGAAATACTACGTAATTTTTAAAAATAGCTAGTATTTTTTAGAATATGAAAAATCAAACAATTAAGCGATTAATCAATAAGGAAAGAGCAAAAAATAAAATACAATTTTTGATCTTAACGGAACGGTTAAATTAAGCTATCGTCATAAATGTGCGTATATCGTATTTTTAAAATATCATCAATTGTTAATGAGAAATAAAAATAACAAAGACAGCCTAAAGAAATAAGTAATCATTTTTTAGAAACGATTACAAAAAAAAATCAATACCGCTTGCTTTTTTTAATGTTATAGCCATTGCCTAAATAAATAAAAAAAACTGTAAACTAGTCGGCAATGGTTTTGCTGTTGTCATAATGAATGTCTTTTCCGATCTTTTCAAGTTTTACGTTTCATGGATTCATGTGGTATATCCATGGACGGAGGACATAGTGTCTTGCATTTTGTTTCATTTCTCTAATTCAAAGACTTCCGCAGACATTTACAAGTAATTGGGTATTTGACTAATTGTTTTTTATTTCATTAATCATAATTTCAAGGTACAAGCTGATGAAGATCGAAAAAATATTTAATGTTTTTAAAAATTGACCGAGTTATAAAAGTTTAAATTTAAGCTTTAGAGACGGACGGCAATACTGTGCTGTGAGGTAATTTTTAATATTGCACATTATATTCTACGAGAGGAAAAGATACAGGGATATACCCAACTCTATCCGTATCTTCAAATTTAGAAGTCTACAACTGGCTTATTTTTCAATTAATTTTTGCATTTTTTTCAAGAATGGTTTTTAATTAACTTATATTTCACAATATTGTATGTAAAATATCAAAATTTAGAATGAGTCAACTTTATGAAAAATAACCTGACTTTTCGTAAGAAAATGAAAGATTTATCTTCTCTTCATTTTTAAGGAGCTTATTGTTTTATATAACAGTGACATTTATATTACTTACTGTAAATATGGACTTTTACATGTCTCCTTTCAAGATATTTTAATCTTACTCCTTCATTTTTTCAAAATTTCGAGAATGTAAATAAATGTAAGATTATAACAACAAAATATATCACCAGTCGGCATAGTGTTAAAAGAATAACTATAACCTTCTGCTGATTCGTATGGTCTAAATTAAGTTCGAGTGATGCGAACTGCCGATTGCATAAGTGAAAGAATCATGTTAAAGCGATCAATTTGTTTACTCAGTTAGTAAAATTACTAAAAAAACAACCAATCGTAAGCTACATTACATCAGTAGTCGACTGTACAGCAATTGCGGAGTTTGCCATCATCCCGGTCATACCTTCTAGTAAAATAATTTCGAAACATGGTTTTTTGTTCAGTCTGTTGTAATAAAATATTTGGGGAATGTCCATAAGTACTGCAAAATATATTTTTTAAAGTACAGTACTTCAAAAGAAAAAAACGGAACCCTTATAAGATGTGCGACAGACGTGTTTGTCTGTCGCAATCGTTTTTCTCAGAAAACGTTTGATATAGAAATTTGAAATGACACAGTAATAAAGCATATTTTCAATAGATAAAACTCAAAAATATTCGTATGGAAATTTTTAGGGAGAAAACGAAGTACTCGAGTATCGTCTGGATCTCAAAAATAATTAAGGGTCTCAAAAATATTTTTTTCATAATTATAGGTATAATACATACAATTATGAAAAAATATAGCGACAATATATGGAAAATTATAGCGATAATTCCTATTTTTTTTTTTTTTAAATAAGATGAAATTTAACATTTTCAATAGAGTTCTAATAAGTTGAATTATATGTTAAATTTTTATTTTGCATAACAGTTTAAATTTTTTTTAAACGGGTATGTGCAAATTTGTCTCAAAAAAGTATTATAGTGATCAAGCGTCGACGTAAAACGAGAGCGAAGTGCAGTAAAAAATAATTAAATGGAACCTCTGAAAAATTTCTCTGTTTATTGTTCGCTCGCTTGATCGAATCGATTTTTCAGTTATACACCGTTTGTCGTCAGTAGCAGTTGGCTTATACGTTCAACGTTGCGGTGTTTGGTTGTTTGTCGTCGGGCTAAGCGTTAGTGGTCAGCCGATTTACGTAAGCGACAGTCGTATTGCCAGTGGGGCAGCGCTCGCGGGGTCGACGTCCGCCCAAAGGTAAACACGTCCGCGCGCCGCCGCGCCCGCCGATTACGGCTCCGTGTAGTAGCGAATGGGGAGAGTTCTCTTTAATTATGCTATTAATACGCGCCGGCTACGATCGAATGGCGAATAATATATGTACATAGCGCTTGATTGATGTTGTAATATGATTTAGTATGGTTGTCCGTGGCGTTTAATTTTTCAATACATATGTAATTTCGTACACTGCATACGTTATTTTATTGTTTCGATCCATTTGAATAACATTTTAACCGAGCATGCGGCCGCTTCCTAATTTTCACGCATCATTGTTTTTATTTTGCTTTTCAATAAATTATTTTTGGACTGCATAGTCGATAATTGCACACGCGTATACTAAACTACGATTTTTAAATTTTACGACGAAGAACAAACGAAAGTGTTTAACGTGAATAATTTAAATTACTGTTGCACGATAGATTGCTCGAGTGACAACACAAGCGGATTAGTTGAAGTGTTACAAAGTAAATGTTGGGAGTGGTAGACTCGCAACCGAATGTCGACAACTGCACCGAGGCAAATGGTCAAATTAGATATATTTGCGGAATAGTGATGCGCGTCTGAAAACGCGCACCTGTACAGTATTGATACGGGTACAGTATTACTAGTTCTGTACAGTATTGAAACGGGTACAATATTACTACTTCTGTACAGTATTGATACGGGTACAGTATTACTACTTCTGAACAGTATTGATACGGGTATCCAAATTATAAACATCGCGCGTGAATAAAAACTCAGTCAAATCATATCAAAGGGTTATCTAAGTGATTATTAGTTGTTAATGTATCAACATTACATTACATACGAATCGTTGAACTCAGTTGTTAAGTACTTCATAGTTTGTGACCGATAAGTATAATACTGAGAACAGCTAGAAAGGATTAGTATTGTAAGAGTTACAATTCTATGCTTCTACCTATTGACGTCACCGACAGGTATTGATGGCGTCTAGCAAAAGTGAGAAATGTAGTCTAGTAGTGGGTTCATATAAAAAGTGACCCCAAAGAAAGGGATTTTTTCGCCCGTTTTTTTGACCCCAATATGTTTAATTGATGAATTTCGGTCTACATGTTACCTTATAATGATTTGTTAATCCCAAAAAAAAAATAATTTGGATATAAGAACGATTATTGAGAAATGACCCGTCAAAATTGGTCAAGACTATTTTAAGCATCATACAATTATTAAAAAGCAGCAACGGAGTACGTAAGCTAAGTTCACAAAGTCAACGCTCAATCTGGAAATTTTCTTATATGTTAAGTTCATATGGTAATTAAACTTAATTTATTGTTATACAATATATTAAAATTTATATTTCAATTTTTAGACCAGAATGAAACTGATAATCGGTTTAATATTATTTACATACCGTTTGAATAAGTATCAGACACCCCTACAATATTACACTATTCAGAAAAATATTCAAAATATGTCGCCCATTTATAGTTGGTTGCTTAGTGAGTGCTATCAAAAGCTCTCTTGGACATTATCAAAAATCATTATTGTGTTAATTAAGTATCTATCTGGTTAACAAAAACAGAGAATTAATGGTTTTTTAAATGTTGAGAGTATAAAAAGTAAGGGTATTTTAGAGTTTAATTGTTTGTAATGCTTACTTTAACTGCTTTTTAGCGCTTGCCTCGGTATGAAAAAAAATTATTTTCGCGGTCGTTGTTTGGAAAAACGAACTCAATATAAATCCATGCTTGAAAATTCATTTTTAATATTAACAAGGAAAGACTAGAAAATTTCAAAATTTGTAAAATGTTCAATATGTGACATAAACGTTTCACCTGAATAAGAGGTGAACTGGTCGAAAAAGTCCCACGTGAACTGAAGTGACCACGTGAAGGGAAGACCGAAAATTGCGAGTCTCGATCGATTTGCGAGTCGCGAAATATAATTATATTTTCATTCCTTCTCTTATAAATCTTATATAATATTTAAATTATAAGTCTTCAAAATAAAAAAAAATAGTTTCATAGCTAATTAGAGTTTCAGAATAAACAATCTTAAATTTCTCATTAATACTTAACGCGTATTACAACACTGACTCGTTTATTGTTTATGAAAGAAGCGGGGTAATAAAAAAATAATAATACCGACCTGAAGATAAATTTATGTTATTGAAATGAGGTCACTGATTGACTACAGCGATGATTATAACTACACCTCTTGACATTTCACTAACGTTCAAGACTTGTTAAATATAATTATATGTCGATTATGTTCCATTCAAATAAATATAACGGTAAGATAGTAACGGTGGTAGTGTATGCAAATAATTCATTGATTCGCTTCAGCAAACTTTACAGAAATTACATAAATAAACGGCCACTAAATAATATGAACTTACACACGCGCTAAATAATTTTTTCACACATCATTTTGTTTATGAAATAAAAAAAAATTGTCCGTGTACTTTGTACTTGCGTTATACGAGTATGTTATACTTTGACATAATACAAGAATAATTTTATTTAGGACGCAAATAATTAATGGAAATAAAATAATAAAATAATTGGAGCGTCATTATAAATACGATTGATAAAATTTAAATTCTATCAAATAATTAAATTTTAAATTATTTATAATTGATAGGCAAATAAAGACATACCGAAACTTAATCTCACTTAGAGAAATACACTTAAAATATATTTTAAAAAGATTACAAGCGCTATTTCTATCACGAATATTCACAATTAATAGTTTTCTATTACATGGACCACTATAAAATTTCAGTTAGTAAAAAATATTATTTAAAAGCACAGATATAACTTAAAATTTTTATGATAATAAAACACGTGTTGTTTAATTACAAATACCTCAATAACTATCATGAATATAGTATCAGTCACTAAACGTATGTTTAATGAGCAACTTCATCCTGTCGATCTTTGTTGCATCGTGCGCGCGTAAAATTTCACTCCCATCATTTTTTCATAACACAATAAGTATAACTTCAAAAACAAAGAAAAAAGGTGCCTGTAGCTTAATGCATAACCGTATATTTCCGAAACATAACTGATGAAAGAGATGCTTTAAATCATGCTCCGGAGCTAGTACCTAATATAAATAAAATGTTTTCTGTGTTGTTGATTATGTCTCACTTGCTTTATAGCCGTGAATTGACTGACGTCAATTCTGCATACATTCATTTAATTTGTTTACTTCTTATAGTTTTTATTATAAGCCACGTAACTGACCGTTCTTCGGTTAGAATATATATAGAGCAATGACCTTTAAATTGGCCGAGAATACTTTAAGCATCATACAATTATCAAAAAACAGCATCGAAATGCGTGAGATATGTTCACAAAATCTACTCTCGATCTGGAATTTTTTTTCTTATGTTCTAATTTCATTTGGTAATTGAAATTAAATTATGAGATGTTATACAATGTATACCAATAAGCCTACCTTACGTATAAGAATATTAAAATCGTAACAGAAAATGTTATTTTTGTTCGATTTGGAATTTAAAACTGTTTTCTTTATTTGTCGTTCTTTGACTTTGCTGCGACGACCACTACTGTTTTAACGTAAGTTATAAATTGCATATCATAAGAACATTAAAATCGCAATCAAATAAATATATCGTAACAGAAAATGTTATTCTTGTTCTATTTGGAATTTAAAACTGTTTTCTTTATTTGTCGTTCTTTGACTTTGCTGCGACGACCACCACTGTTTTAACGTAAGTTACAAATTGCATATAAAGAAAGTGTGGCATTTCTATCGCATAAGAACATTAAAATCGCAATCAAATAAATATATCGTAACAGAAAATGTTATTCTTGTTCGATTTGGAATTTAAAACTGTTTTCTTTATTTGTCGTTCTTTGACTTTGCTGCGACGACCACTACTGTTTTAACGTAAGTTATAAATTGCATATAAAGAAAGTGTGGCATTTCTATAACGACGCGCTCAAATATTGTTCAGCGCAATAGCGGAGCAGGAAACCGGTTCTAAGCGCTCATTTGTATTCATAAGATAGATGCGACCCAATTATTGCGGTTTCGGTAATAGTTTTATGATGATGACATGACGCAGCCTATACGAGAGTTCGGTTTCGCAAAAGTCAACACGTAAAGGGTTTCCGCATATCAATACCATTACGAAATGTGCCTTTCGTGTGCTGTGACGATTTTGTTATTGATTTACTGAAATGGTAATGATTTCGTTATGGTTTTAAAAGAAAATTTTAATTTTACATTACGCAGATATATAGACCTGTCATTGAAAGAAATATGTGGTGTTCGTCTTAAACACCTGTTACGTTCTAGTGCGTAGTTGCCGATTGCCACCTCTGGAGATATCTTGAGAAATTATATCTATGACCTAGATATTTCAATTTTAAAAAATATACATCTTTCTAAAGTTAGTATAGTAAATAAAAATGTTGTTCTTCTTCGTCGCATCTTCATTATTGAACGTCTTTGAGTACTTTGACAGACCAGCGGTTAGAATGTTGATCGAGAAGTATTGTGCCCTCTACTTTCCCTAAAGCAACCAGTTTGTTTAGGTTAAGTGGCTGACGAGCTATATGACCTATGTACCTGAGAACACGTTGGTAGCAAATGATGGATTGGTAGCAAATAATTTGATCTGATTTGGAGTTGATCGAGTGTGGAATTGCTAGTTCCTGTTGTTGGATACACATACACACATGCACGCACGCACGCGCACACACACACACACACACACACACACACACACATACAGTGAGTCAAAAAGTTCGGGGAATGGAGAGGATGACGAGGGGTGGGGGTTGCTTTCTCACATAAACGCTATAAAGCAACTCATTCTGGAAGAAATCATCCATTATGGAAAAATCGGATTTTGAGCTGTCATTAAGTTCCTGACAAAGCAAGGAAAAAGACCACAAGTCATATTGAATGAGATTTCATCGATTTATGGGGACTCTGGCTCTAGTAACATCATGATTTACAAGTGGCATAATGCTCTATTAAAGTAGAAGTAGTTGGGAGAATTGGTTGAAGTATCTTCAACTACCATTTTGAATATAGTTAATGATCATCTTGGCATGTCAAAAGTCAGCGCGAGATGGATGCCGAGCATGCTCACACCCTCGGCAAAGCAACAACGTATTGAGTGTTCACGTTGTCACGAGTGTTCGCGAGTATGTTGGATATCTGTAGAGAGTAGAGAGGATGAAATGTGGAGCCGAATTGTTACAGGGACGAAACTTGGGTGCGTCATTACGGCATAAATCCCACCTCCTCAGAATTTCAAATTGTCGCAATCGGCAAGAAAAGTCAAAGCGATGGTTTTCTAGGACACAGAGGGTATCCTGCTCATTGGCTTCAAAGGTAAAGTATTTTTATAATGGGAAATTATTACGCTGATCTACTGGAGCATTTTAAAGAAGCAAGCAAGAAGCTAGGAAAATTAGGAAAAGGTGTGCTGCTTTGGTGCGACAATGCACCTGTACACAAGTTGCATGTTGCAATGGCCACCCTTTCCAAGTACAGCTTTCAAATATTGCAACACCCCCCTTACAGTCCACAATTGACTCACTGCGACTATTATTTGATCCCAAAAATTAAAGAGAAGTTTCGTGGAAACAAATCCAGCGATGGTGAAGAGATCAAGTCTGCAGTTCCAGGTTATTTTCAAGATAAAGAGAAAACATTTTTTGTGAGGGTTTGAATAAATTAATAGACAGATCTGAGAAATATATTAAGGTTAAGGGAGATCATATTGAAAGCCAAAAATGGTATCACGTTTTTTTTTACATTCCTTTCACCCATTCCGTGGACTTTTTGATCTCCCCTCTTACATTCTTGGTAATTGACCTAAAGCGGTATCATTATGATTAAAAGCAATAAAGATAAATAATGACAGTTATGAAAATTGAAGACTAAATTAATTGACAGGGCAAAATAGATAGGTAATTTGCACAACGATAGCTTGCTATTTGCGACTATTAGTTAAAGACATCAAATCAGACCTAGAAATCGCTGAAGCGGGGGATAATTTATGAAGTCTATAAAATGTTTCCACAGGAGACAGTTTTATTGTATCGATAATTGAATAAAGAAATCATTTTATATTTGTGGATGCCATTTTTCTTCTATTTCAATAAGTTGTTTTGATTTTTTAACCTTAGTTTAATTAAGACATTTTGAATATCTTACATTAGTTCTAAGATATATTTGATTATTATAATAAATAAAAATAACAAATATTCAAAAGTAGTAAGAAAATTAAATAAACATATTACGGTCTCCATGTCAACAATAAAGAATGAGTAACTTATATTACTTCAATGGAATGTGTAGACTTAACAATGAAACTTATCGAAATATAAGGTCATCATCTTTACCAAATCTTTTCTTGTAGTATTTAGTGGCAAAAAACTATAAAAACATTTTAAAAAAACATTCGTATAAAAACATTTCGTTACATCAATTTATTTTTAAATAAATCACATGCGGCGTGATATTCATCTATACAAAGAAAGATTCAAAAATGTTCTTTTAATTAAATAAAGAAAAAGGCTAAAAGTTCATTTTTGCCAAAGAGCAATCTGCCCCCAACCCCCAATCCGCTTGATTCTTAAATGTTAGTGGTGAAGTTTCGCTATTATATGCAGTGTATTGCATTTGCTAATTTTCTATTTAAAAGACCTGTCAAGTACGGATAGAACTTGTACCGCGAGAGTTCCATAGTCCGCATTTAAGGGTACATAGTATTTCTATGAAATTATTTACACAGCCGTAAAAAATAGACAATATTTAAACAATTATATAAGTGTTATGTTAATCACTATAGTTTTCCTGTAACCTTGTAATCAAATTTTAACAACCCTGTTTTTCATTATTTTTAGTACTACTACTAGTAGTAGTAATAGTAGTTACTAATTAAGAGGGAGGGGAGGAATACTCTTTTTTTCGCATATTAAAATATATTTTTAAATATGCAATTTAAAATGAATAAAAAAATATTTGTGTTACTCGTAACCACGAAATAATTTTTTTTGGTATGTTGACTATTCCAAATTTCAAATTGCGCTAGGTTGCATGGTATCTGAAAAAAATCGGCTGTTTGATAGACATGTGAGTGATCTTATAAGGGTTTGGTTTTTCAGTATGAAGTATGGAACCCTAAAAATTATAAAATTTATTTAAATTACGTTTTTACTATTTATCGAACCATTGTAAGGTTACGACATCAATATTAGTGAAAATAATATGAAGATATTAGATTCAAAAATGCATGTGTGACCCACACGATATATTTGATCCAAACGAGAGTAGTCTCGGACAAAAACTGGTATGTATTACATAAATTAACAAAGGATTCATGCTTAATTTCTAGGACTAAGATCGCTGTAAAAGTTGATGCGGCCGAATTGTGTTCCTTTTGGTAAGTAATTATTATGCTAGTGCTTTCAATGTTGATAATATTGATAAAAATGTGAAACGTACAAGAACTTAATTTAAATTATAAGTACGCAAGCTTATGCATTTAAATGTTGTATGTCCCTATGTATGCTGTATGAAATGCACGTAGGTCCCTAGTGAATAAAAAACAGCAAAGTCGCTGCTACCCAAGCCGTGCACTATTGAGATGAACAATTTCAAGCCACTTTTAACCTCCCTCTAGCTCAGTACCCATTTAATTTCCAGCATTCGTCATAACATGGAATACAAAATTTCCCAAATCTATATTTGGTATATCCTGAGATATACACTAATGTAATAGTCTAAAATTAGATAATTTTTATTTCATGAAAAACTTAACACGTAGAGTAAGTTCTCTATATATCAAATAATTCCGGTCATATAATTTAAGTGAAGTACGCGTCATTGGGCTCCTGCACTACTTCAGGATGCCCGCTTCACTACGTCAGATGATGACTGTGGATGTTTGTATTAGTGTATGTTTGTGTTAGCCCTTTTCATGTTTTTGTATCTTTTATGTACCTTTTTGGTAAGTTTTGTAAGAATACTATATATATATAGTAAAATTAAGCTTTGATTATTCACATATTAAATATTTTATCGTGTCAATAGCTTTTTTTTTGGTGTAACGCAAAACTGTATCTAATCCTTAATATTTTTGGGGAAATATTAACGTCTCCAAGTCACCGTCACGTCAACAAGTCACCGTCTTATGATGTAGATCGATCAGGAAATATAAACTATGGTCCATATTAGGGTCATGTAGTCTATAATATAAACTAAATCATTTTTGTTTTTAAGTTGCGCATAAAAAACATTAAGACAGCAATAAGATAAAGGTTCTATGAGTATGGCTATACTAAAAATGCCATTTTTAAAAGCTTCAAAAACCTTTGTAGTATCTATCAAAAATCACACTTATACCTTTATTTGAAAATAAAAATTAACCTTTGACAGAGATGACGAATATGAAATTCTGGCGAAAAGCAACATTTCCCAAAGAATTAAAAACTGATATATAGTTTAATTAACAAAAAAGAATAAAGTGATTCTTGCGTTTTCCAAAGAAAAACAGTTTGCTGGTAAAACGAAGATGAGTTTATTTTTGAAATGACATCCAGGACTTTCTTTTCGGTCTACACGAGAATGTGTACTTCAAGACTTTAATAAAGAAGACGTTGACGTCTAAAACGCCAGAATAAAAACGCTAAATATTTGTTTTTGTTGAATATATTTGGCGTTTAGTTTATAGAAATTTATTATTACTTAATTTTTATTAACAAGTAAATGAAACTACGTCATGTAGTAGTATATCTACTTTATTTAAATTCTTAACCACAACCTAGGTTTTCCACTTGAAAATGTTATCATACAAGGAAACCACGTCCTAGTGGTTCAAAATTTAAGTAAAGTAGATATAATACTACATCACATACATTTATCTTTTATTTGTTAATAATTTTTTTTTATTGTAACGGCCTTTTTGACGTGATAACGTCTTATAAATCGATTAACACCGGCTGCACGCATGAAAAGTGTCACGTTTCGCCTGAGCCTGAGAGCGCGGAACAAGTGATAGAGAGGCACGATCGGCCCAAGCGTCGGAATTTATCTCTCTTCTCGCGTGACGTCAGAGCTACCAGTTCGACAACCATCGATTTGACTTTTTCAAGACACATTACACTTGAAACCCTCCCCTTGATTTCGTACTTTTCCTATCATCGTTCTATCCTTAACAGAATAATGCAGATTGGAAGATCTTAAATATAACACATGTATATAAGTTGTAAATAAATTGTTAATAGCACATTGTTACTTGTAATTAATCTGTATAATTTAAGTAAAAAAATATTTGAATTAACGAGTGTAAATAAATGTTAATTTATCAAAAAAATTGTAATTTTCAATTAACTCCTTCTTTGTATTATACAAAATAATAATAATTCAATGGTAATAATTCAATTTAATTCATAAAAGTATGCAATTTTTCATCAATGTTTCTTTATGACGTTATCACGTAAAATTATCGTCCGTAAACCGACTTTACAGACAACCAATTATTTATTTTTTTCTTAGATCAACCGTGGAGAACAGTGAATACAATGACCTTGCAACCGATGGCCACATGAAAAATGTGTCTGTCTGTTGGTGTCGACGGTATCAAATTGTTATATGAATCTTGAGAAACTGGTTAAATTATCAACTTTCAGAACTTTACTCATAATGCTTTTTTATTAATTCTTAAAAATTACCCATTCAATGCCAAATGAGATGAGAGATTGTCTCAAAAACTTATAAGCTCCATATTTTTCGAAAAATTTTTGAAATCATCTTGTACGTACTTATTAGTATTCACCTGAAAATCAAGTATAATTGAAAGAAAGGCTGTGAAAAAAAACTAAAAAAATGTGCCAAACACTGTAAACGATAGGCGGAAATACCTGGATAATCGTCGATTTTTACAAAACTTATTTAAATCCACGATAACGGCACATTTGATAACACGGGCTCCCGGGCTATATTCAGCTAAGGAGAATTTGTCTCAACTTTGACATTTTTTTTTCGTTCTTGTAACAAAGCAAGCACCGCACAATCTCAAGTCCATGACGAAGCGTATAATAATCTTATAGGTCGGCGTTCACGTATGTACGAAAGTCGCTTTAGTATTTTTTGTAAATTCGTCAAAAACAATATGTTTTACGTGCCAGCGGTAAATAAAATGCATCGTTGAAATTTTTTTATGTTAAATAACAAAATGTTTCGGAATTTGATTGTTTTTTAGAAAAATATTTGATACCAAGTCATGAATGCTTATAACAAATTTTATTTAAAATCAGTATGCCATTTCATATTTAAGTGAAAGCAGTTCTAGACTGAATTGCGTCAATCTAGTCTTAACATACGTTAAAAGCGGCCGTTGGTCAACTTAAAAACCCGCCGAGTGCGTTTCGGAATACGCGTGAAAAAGAGTTCATAACAAGCACGCATAAAGTGCGTGTATGTATTGAATTTGGTGAGCCAATTTAACCGAATTTTAATGAAAAGTTCTACTCAATAAATTCTGGTAATTAGATTTTTTTAAATTTTACAAATGCATATTTAAAAAAATAATAGTCTGTGTCGAGACATGGCCAGTTTTTAAGCTTATTTTTTTGCAGAATTGAAGGAAAAATTAACTTTATTTAATTTCATTTTAACAAATCTGCCTAATGATATTCCAATCGATGGAATATGGCAAAAATATTTTGCGCTCCTCATGGGTGTGTGATACTTAATTTTTTTTAGTACAAAAAAGTAAGAAATATATAAATAAAGTAATAAATGAAATATTTCTAATACCAGCGTAATCTTGATTATTGTACGACCTGTATCATCCCTCGATTTATACTTGTACTATTAACAAAGTTAACAAATTTAAAAAATGTTAAAGGCATTCGCCGTCAAACAGTTCATAAATTAAGATGTTGTCCTTAGTTTTTATCGTTATATCGTTGGCTGGACAAATATTTAGCACCCAGTTACAGTGATAGCGCACTGAAATGTAGGACACACGCGACGATGTCACAATATGTGGCCCGATATCACGCAGACGCGGACTCCGCTTCGCAGACTGCGCCGACAGAGGTTCGTGAAGATACGTACGTACAATCGATATGGATCTTAAGGACATTGGACGTAATTGCAGTTGTTCAATCATAACCCTCTTGATTTTCCGCTCTTTTCTTTTCTCTCAAACCTTTTCTGGCAATTTTTTAATATCGATAAGTTCTTACTTAGACCGTTGCTCTTTTTATAAGGATGTCATTGATCTCATCGGATTTTTCTCGTCTGTTATAGCAGCATGTAAAAACTAATGGACCGATTTCCATGGGGCTTCACTAGAATGATTCTTGAGGTTCACTAATTTCTATTTCGATTAGATATTCCCTAAAAAAGTTAAAATGAAAATTATTAGAGCTTACGCAGTAAGAACCGAGTGCGCAGAGTTGAGAATTGATGAATAAAAATTTTCGAAACTCATGGTGATTCAACTTAAGATATAAGTTACTTTTAGCCGGTTAAGGATATATTTGAGATATAAACATTATTCAAAAATCTAACAATTGAAACCTCGCACAATAAAACACTGATCTATATCAAAATTGCCTACGTAAAATAACACCTGTAGTTTTCAACATGCCAAATCCTATATGGAAGTTCAAGGTATTATAACACCTGTAGTTTTTAACATGCCAAATCATATATGGAACTTAAAAATAATAAGTTAGCTCTCGTTTGTAATTTATGCCATATTCAAGAAAATATGCAAGTAGTTTAATAACCATAATCTTTTTTTTATATTTAAAATATTTAGTGGTTTACATGCGTTATATTTTTTATTATGTTTTGATTTAATGTGCTTAATGCAGTCTGTGTTGTGTTTACCATTTGTAACGTAAAGTTTTAATAGTTTTTGCTTATTTCAAAACTACTATTTTTATGATACGTAGTTGTGTAAAATAGTACAGATAATTTTATAAGAAAATAACCCAGCTGTTCGAAAATGCCTATTTCCATTATTTCGGAATTAAAATTAAAAACAAGGCAACATCTTGAGTACCATATTTTACTTACAATAATTGTTCTACTATGTGTTTTAACAAATAACGAAATTCACTACCTTTCGATCGTCCAGTGATATGGAGGGACCGTATCAACTGTGGAGATGATTGTTACTTTTGCTTGACACCTCTATGGTATACATAGCATGGTATACGAGAAAAAAGAAGAGGTGCGTTATGTACCCTATGGTAGTATCGATAAAGCGTCCAGTACCACACAGATTCGATCTGCCTCTTTCCCAACTTCCTGAAAACTACCAGCAGGATATGTATGAAGAAATCATCGTATGGAAGTTGAATATAATAAGCCAAAGTTTCGAATTCTTGAGTAAAAATATAGCATATCTGCATTTAAATATTATCAATTCTTTTCAAAGTACGAAAAAGCTATTTATACAGAATTGTATATATTTTTATTGTATTGGTGTAGAAATTTATAACAAATACCGATCGGAATCCAGTGATCCGTAAATATTTAACCTATAGACCAACTTCATTTGGAATGCATCCTTATTACTTACGGAATTCATCGTAAACTTAGCGCTTTGGTGAAAGTTAAGTCTCGACTCGTTGCATTTAGTTTGATCAAAGTTATTTATAATTATGTTATAAAGATAGCTCGGGTTTTATGTATGTATTTTAGTATATTTTGAATAATTTTTATGAATACTACATACAATCTATTCCGTTTTGAATAACCTCCAAATGCCATCGATAGAATAATATTATCTTGGCAATTGACTCGAAAAATGAGACATTAACAATGGAAGATCTACTCAGTAAACATATCTATTTCGAAATCCACCACGTTGATATTCGTAGAAATAAAAAAAAAATTTTAAATATGATATCGTGAGTATTTTTTATGGAGAGACAAAATATATTTAAAAAAACGTTTTATAAATTACAAAATGCGTGAAGTTTTTAAATAGTTCAACTTGAACAAATATACGTATGTAATTGAGTTACTGGTCTAAATTGTGAAGTTAATTACGCCCGCCGTTTGGTTGAACGGGTGGATTTAATTTTTTTTTAGAAATGGGAGGTTGATTTTGAAGCAAAGTATTTTTCATTATCTTGAAAACTTGATTGTATTCTATTGTAACATATGCTTTGTATTCTATGCCAATAGTAAGGATAGTGTGCAAGCAGTTTGTAGAAAAAAAATTATTGATTTGTATGTAAGTGGAAACTCGTTACTTTTATCCGCTTTTATAGTGACGATTTACTTAATTATATAAATTATTTAAAGATTGAATTTATATGTTGCCCACAGCTTCGTATTCATAGTTTTTAGTTGTAGCTTTTTTTTTTCAATCCCATTTCAAGATTACCTTAATCGTTCAAGAGTAACTACAAATCTGTCGTGTAGTATTTGCATGCGGTTCTAATAAGTCAGCAGAGAAAAACTCAAAAAAAGGTTTGACGATTTTAAAAATTGGCGCATAAATATTCTCCAAACTTGAGAATGTATCTGTATATTTAACAATATTCTAATATGAGGTAAAATCGGTAATAATAATTTTTCCGTTATTACTTATTAAGAGCTTTTATTTCGTTCAATGATCCGATGGAATGTTAACAATAAATCCGTTACAGATCATTTAATTCAGATCATTAAACTTACGATTTTTAGGTGACGTCGAATCTTGTTAGACTTAGACATTTGAAATCATATTCTTTAGTTAATATAATTTGCATAGTTTGCTTTGGGTAAAGGAATATAATGACAAACTCACAAACGGTGGAGTAATTAAGATCATAGGATCGAAAGTTGATAATCGAATTTCAAAGCCGAAGGAAAGTCCGAGGTTTCCTTGAGAAAATACCGTTGTAATTGAGGTCGATTACACGCGTAATGCATATTCTGCGAGTAATGGTTTATACTATTATTTATTAATACGTATATGGATGACTAATTATGTGGTGACTACCGATACATTTTGCGCGATATTTCAAATAAGCCTTTATTGATCGACAGGCACGGCTATGCGTTTAAAATAACTTTTCTCTTTATTTTGTTCATATTTACGAAACGGTGAAGATCATTAAACCTGCCCGTCAGCCATTAGAGTAGGTTTTTCCTAATTACACCTCATCAAAACATCGTTTTTGTCGATAAACCTTATCGGTTATCCGGCCGGCCTCACCATGTTTGTGAGCCGTGTCTGAATCGTTCCGTTTTAATACGCGATCGAACGGACGTGCGCTCGTTCGATGGACAGAAGATGATTGAATAATTATAAAATATTAAAAATTACAAGTATCGCTATCCCACTTTATTGCTATGAAAGCATTGTTGTGGTAACTGAGCGAGTTTCATTCAAATGAAAGCCCACTTGGGATATCCTATCGTCACTGATGATTACACAAATGCAATCATATAACATCCGAACGCTATGAAGCTAATAATTATAAAACTACGTATTAAACGACGAATTATTAAAGGAAATATGTTAATATTGTCATGGGTTCTTCAAAAACTATCTCCATTCTGGATCAATTATTCATTACGCGATATTTAAATATAGACTAAATACGATAATATAAAATACGTATAATACATAAATGTGTAAACTTCATACTATACGAAATACTATTAATTATAATAATTAATCACAAATGGCTTCGATACCGTGACAAGGTGAATACGACTACTGCGCAGCGATTTTTTATTGTGAATGAGCATTTTGTAAACGGTGACGTTTTGACATTTTAATTTTTTTTTATTTATGCTATTTCCAATAATGAAATAGTGAATACGGTCAACCACTTAATCAAATACACTTGTATCTACGCTATTATTCAGAACGCTGTTAAGTATGGGTTAAGTATTTGTTTAGGTATTTTAAAAATTTACCGAATTCAAAATGGTATTAGTAACATTTACTATTGAAAGCCGTTTACCATGAAAATTTTATGATTTCTAGCCATTTAGTTTCTGATATTGCTACAATGGGCAGACTGAGGCATTCCGATTCCGTACCTGGCGTGGACTTTCAAGACATTCAAGAACGTGCTACTAACTTTTTTAAAAGCTTTTTTTAGCCGAACTATTTTTAAAATATGAGTCTCTCAGTTAAAAGATGCGTCAGTCTCTTTACCAATAAATACGCCATTGGGCAAAAATGGTGTTAAATAGTTTATATAGTTTTCGATTCTGGTCCGAAAAAGGGATGTAACGTGAAATTTACCGATCAAGTGGGGTGGGCACTTTAAACGTAGAATATTTAATGTATTGAACAAAATAATAATTTATAAAATTGTTCAAGAACGAAATGAAATTACAAAATAATCAAAAAATCACCGTTCGCGTAACGCTAGCAAACTCGAATTATATATATATATATATATATATATATATATATATATATATATATATATATATATATATATATATATATTATGCAATGGCTATGAGAGGAAGAAAGAAAATGTGCGCGCGCACTGCTCTCTCTTGCTCCTACAGTGTGATACAGACAATAGGCTTGCACTGTGTCTTAGATATACGAAACATAACTGGCTATGAGGGAAAGAGAAATGAGAAAAGAAAATGTGAAAACTTCCGTTCGCCTCGCCCGATCACACTTTTCGTAGCGCTCTCGTCACGCATTCGCCAGCTTACTCCCCAAGTCAAGCGTGCGTAAAGAAGTTTTACTTCAAAAATAAGGAGTGTGTGCCTTTTTATATTGTTCGGTGAAACTATTTGAAAGATAAACAAAACTTAAATGAAACAGAAATACTTAAAATATCAGTCTCGCTTTTTGTGTTGCAATGTGTGCACTTCATTTATATATAATTTTTTTATTACTTACGTTTTGCCAAAATTTAAACATTTTAATACTTCGCATAGCAGACACGCTCTATTGGCTAAGCGACGTGACGTCATAATTCATTGTTATCACATTTACACAAGCTGATAATGATATATATATATATGTACGAGGCATCACCCCTGCGGATGAGAACCCCGGCCGCCATGTGGGCCGCGCATGAACCTTATCGCATCAATTTCATAAACAATACGCTCTTTCGCGACGCTCATTACAACGCGTTTATTCGCCACATCTGCTTGTAATAGATGTAGTGATTGATACGCGCCCGCCGCCTCCTTGTATACATAATTTGGGATCGTTTCACGATGCTATGACGTACGTGGACGAAATAATCAAATCATTAATGGCTACTTTTTGCCCGAGTCGGGGTCACCTTTGTAGGCACCGTGACGACGATCGATTGAGGTAATTAGGTCGCCATAATATCTGGTCGTTACGAGTAAGCTTATTGGGGATAAGTTTAACGTGAGCACTCTTCTAGGTTCATATTGTTTTATTTTGTAAATAAGACAACGAAAAAGGTATTTGGATCTTACATTTTTATCAAAATCTGATAGTGTGAACCAAACAATATCAGTATAGAAAACAGAAAAATTATGTTTAATGTTTATTTATGTATGTAGTCGCAAAATTATTTGATAATTTCTTAATTTATACACAGATAGATAGATAGATTACAGGAAGGGAAAGTGTCGATCTAGGACAAATGTCTACAAAATTAACTATAAATGTTATGGAATATATTTGGCGTTAATTTTGTAAAAAATCATTATTCACAATTAAATGAAACTACGTGATGTAGTATTATTTCTACTTTCTTTAAGTTCATTACCACGACCTAGGTTGCGTTGTACTACAACATCTTCCGGCGGGCAATTAGCAAATTTCTTTGCTAATTGTCGCAATGCAACCTAGGTCGTGGTAAAGAACTTGAAGAAAGTGGAAATAATACTATATCACGTAGTTTCATTTGATTGTGTATAAATTTTATTGGTTATACGGTATTTTATTGGTTATATTGGTTTATACGGTAACACCGTATAAACCAATATACGGTATAAGATTTCAGTGGCGGACCAAATTTTCTTCGTCGATGTCCATTAAAATTATTTGAGGAAAATGCTTAAAAAAATACGGTTTTCGACATCGTTTGGTTATTACTCAACTTCAAAAGGATTGTTTTTAATGTATAAGTATCAAAATAATATTTCAAGCGCGTAACTAATTTTGTTCTAATTGAGAATAACCCGAGTAACAGAAATAGATGTCAGAAATCGACATCGTTTGAAGGTAACCTTGAAATGATTTTAAGGTCAAGAATAATATTGAACTTTTAAAGCAGAAATCCATTAGGCGTTTCGTTTATTTTCTTTAAATACGGTAATGAATACATGCTGCAGACGTAATGTCGAGCAATACAAACGTCTTTCAAATTATAAACATACTATTCTGATTTCATGGTTTAGCGCTACTTCAATTAATGTGTGGCTGTGTCGCCTCAGTTGAACGGTTTTATCGCTCACTTTGAACTAGAATTTAAAACGTAGACATTTGGTAAATAGGTACACGTACCGCGTCTCATGTCAACGTACAATTCGTCAATTTGCAGGATCGTCGAATGTGATAATTAACGTTAATTTAACCAATTCGCTATCGTGTAAAATCTACAAAATTAGTCAAGTCTTGCAAAGTTACAACGTTTGAATCTTTTAATTGTCATATTTATTATTGCGTAGCGTTTTGGATGGTTAACATATCATTGATATGTTTTGGAATTGTGAAAAAAACGCAAGCAATATCTTAGCCGATGTAGGCAGGAGTCGATCGAAGGTATCGTTTTCACGTATTTATGTTTTTTAATTTTGTATTATGAAATCGTGTGTCAGTTAATGAGATGAGAAAATAAATCATTACTGGAAAAAGGGCCAAGTTCCCTTTAACAAATCGGCGTAAATAGTTGTGATATAAAAACAGTCTAGTTTTTGGCAAAGCTTTGCTAGAAAAGTTTAAATGAGTGAGTTCGACATCGCTTTGCCATATGATAGACGACTAGAATTTTCCCTTTGCATTAACAATGTAATAAATATCTGAAAACTATACCCTGCACGTTTTTCTCTTTCATTAGTATCCTAAACACCGTGTGTATATTTAAAGTTTTTAGCTCTTCTGGAAGATATATTGATTATTTTATCAGTTAGTGAGTGAGTGAATGTACAAGTTACGCAATTGATGATTTTGATGTTAAATACCTCGGTAGCTACTATAGATACAAACTTAAAATTTACGTTGTGATATAGTATTCATCCTAATATATTAAAAATTAGATCTACAGAACTTGCTGGAGCTGAGTCATGAGGGTATTCAAATAGCTACAAAGAGATCCGTGCAAAGGTGCAGTATCCGCTAATACTGCTAGAAACTTGATAATACACTACTGTGTGTCTAGACAGAGTAACATTTCGGTATTGTTTAGTGAATGTAAACTATTCAAAATAAACGCGTAAAATTCATTTAAATTTTTCGTTTATAAGTTTATGGATAAATAAATAAAAACATTTGTAGTGAGCCAGAATATGGTCATTGTCAGTGATTACTGGATTCGACGACTTTATATTGGGCCTTTTGTATGGAAATATGTTTCTTTAATAATTTATTAGTAGCATCTTTATTATTATAAATCTATTATGTATGATTATTAACTTAATAAAAGTATCAACTAGCTGTACGGTCCCGTCTTATCGAGATCTGCATTTTGTTTTAATCGCTTTTTTATATATGGTTATATTTACTGTTAACGCCTATAACAAATTCTGTCCATCTATATACACTATAAGGTATGTGATGTTCCGTCTGATTAGCCCTTTTTACGCTAAAACCTAAAGAATAAAAAAAAATATACAAAGCTGCCCTCTTTAAAAAAAAATTAGTTTGATCTTTTATCATAGATCAGTTTTATAATTCACAATCAAAGGCGGCAGTCTTGATTGGCGTTTCCTTTTAATGTTTTGAATTTGGCAAAAGAATTAGGAAGGGAAAAAAAATATGAAAGGTCCTAATTCAACTATTTGTATTTTATTGCATTTAAATACCATATCAGTGTCAAAGTTCTCCCTTAGTACCTAACATTAAACTTACAATTAAGACTGAAATAAAATTGTGCGCGTCAGCTCCGTTTACTCCTTAAGCCCGATTGTCATGGAATGTATAAAATAGGTAACACTGTATATAAATATAAATGTTAATATCATTAAATGTAAATGAAAAATTCTTTAATAAAAATGCTGACAATATAATTATTTTCAAGTAAAACACAAATTAACAAGATCAAATTTATATAACAAGATTAAAAAAAATTAGTAACGTGAGACTAAGAAGTAAAACAGACTTTTTAATTTTGTAGGATAGAAGACACCAAATATTCACACATAATGACATTTAATGATTACATCTTGATATGAGCGAACGTTAGTAAACTATGTGGGTCACATTCCGTCATTGCGATTATGCCATAAGAAAATGCCAAATAAATATATTGATATCTCACTCTAAAGATGCGCGGAGAGGCCACCTAACGTTTACACTTCTTTTAACGCTCTGAACTTTTGATCTTACTCCTCATAAACCTTCATACCGGGCGCTATATATGAAAATCGATTCCAAAACGTGTGTAAAGTAATTCATTTTAATGATGATTATAATAAACCCTGTCGAATGTCGCAAACCTTTTCTTCACTGTTATTTTTTTATTTCTTTTTCTACCTTACGAACTACTCTTCCGAGTGAACGAGGGAAGATATATGCAACATTGTTTTTTTTGTTGCGAGCGTTGTTAAGATTACACGTGTACTGATATACGTATATCTGAATGCCTTATATAATCTACTCGTAAATACATTATCGACATGCTAAACCGACGAGAGGCAATCGATTGAAATGTACTTGATTACCTTTGCTGCAACTTGTCTTGCAGATCTCGCTTTTAGTGTCCGTATATAGAATTCACTAAGGGATAAATATCGAAAGAAAACTCTTTCTATATGAAGGGTTGGAGCCACCGAACTACATATTATACATGTAAATTTCAAGCCTACCTTATTTCGTTTACAAGGTTAAAGTTTCTGGCATACGATCGGTTTTACCAACGGAAGGGAACTGTCGTCACAACGATAGCGTACCGAACCTTAAAAATAAAAAGGACAAAAATAGCGATCCTGATTTTGAAGGTACTCCAGAGAAAATAGCATTTATTTTAATCCACCACGCTTAAGTTGTTCTATTTCTATCAGGCGTCCTTTATTTTAGAAAACTAAAAATAGTAGTATAATTTTTTAAATAGATGTTTTGAGCTTTGCTTATTTTTATTTATATATAATACAATTAACATTTTTATTAGCCTTCCCCTACGTGTATCTAAATTATGCGACAAAACTATGATCACCAAAAGGTAAAATGTCGCATCAAAATTTGTCCATCCATTCAAAGTGTATGTATGCCTATACATAAATAAAAAATTCATAATACTTAGGGTTGAATGGATAGTTCTCTTTTTACTTGGTGTTTTTCCCCATAAATTCTATTGGTTTATGTTTCCTAAAATAATTGTAAAAAGATATGTGCCATATTCTCCGCAATAATTTATAAATAGTTTTCCAGGTTGCATATAATTATTGCGAACAAGTGTACGTAAGTCTCGACATCTATTAGCGTTAAAAGGATGAAAAATTATATTCATACACAAAGATTTTTATAAAATGATCATTCAATCAAAGATTTTTATAAAATGATCATTCAATAAAAGTGTTGATTTTCGGCACACTTAGTTTTGTAATAGCGGTAGTTCGCCAGCTTTTGTTTTTTTTTAATGAAACCCGTCTTGAATGAACTGGTCTGTTCTTAACTTTAATTTTAAGGCGGAACAAAACGTGAGCACAATTACAATAGACGCGTCGTTTACAACAATAAGGCAACCTGTGGAGAAATAAATGAGACATCTCGTCATATAATTTGTTCATTGATTTAAGGCATGGTCACATGTAGTTTAATGAGTACGTAAAGAATCTGTACATTTTGGAATATCATTATAATAACGCGAACGAATAATTAGAAAATATAATAGCAAGCTCATAATATGTTTTCAGTTTACATCGTCCTGTGTGCACTGTCTAAGCGAAGTAGACATGATAAAAATAAACAGGAAAATATTCGTAGCAATGCTGAATAAAGTCATTGTTGTAGCGTCATCAATGCTCCATTTGCAGTAGAAGCAAATTTATCGTTGTTGCGTGTGTGTGTGTCTGTCTGTGTGTTTGTACGAATACTTGCATAAATGCTATTATTATTTGCGCTCGCGTGTTTATTACGGCACGGGCGCGAATGATTATGTCCGTCTATTTTAATTGATATGTATCTTACGAAGATGGCTATCGTTATCAATTACTGAATTTTTATATGAAGTTTATATCTATAGCCCTGGGAGGTTTATAAAGTGTTCTTTAGCATTTTCCTTTTATGCACTTAAATTGGCGCCTTGATATGAATTTATTTTACTGTTTTGCTCATCTTATAATCGTCGAAAGGTATATCAATAGTCCTTAAGTGCTGAAACGACTAAAGTAAGACAAATACCTTACTCGCAATAAACTCCGTGCTCTCAAATATTATGACCATTAAATGCTAATGATATGTTTCGTTACGCATTTCCGGGCCCTTTTATATTTTTCCACCTTTTGTATATTTCGATAAAATAATACAAGTTTAGTCTGACCCTCTTCTAAGTTAAATGCCATTAAAATTACATTTTTGAATGTAATTATTTCGCAAACTCAGGTCTGTAAATGATATCTAGAAGCGACACGACAAAATGATATCGGATTTTCATTATAATTGTCTATATGCATTTAGCAAACACGATTTAATAATATTTGGCACATGTGCTATTTGTGCGGTGACTGTTGCAGTGCTGTAATCAATAAAGATTTCAGATCATTATTATAATCGATGATACTATAATAACCTCGACAGTCGCAAAGCGCACGTTGTTTCTATAGCTACTTGCTTTACAACCTATCAATTCGTGTTTACAAGTGAACGACCCGTTGCCTTTGCGGCGGCCTTATTGAAACAAATAGAAAAATGGCGGTGGGCGTGGTGGTCTCTATTTTGAGCTGCCCTCTGGTTATTTATTTATCGCTTGTACCTTTGAGCCGTAGTGTGCCTTTGAGACGGCGATATGCGCAGCCCGTAGTAAAGTTTATTCTTCGAGTTATGGCGACTGGGACGATAATCGATAACTATTGACACAGCACATTGGCGCTTTTGTACAACCCGAGAGATTCTTGCGATTTTTACACGTTTTATTATTATACACGGTGTCGATCACGACGTACAAACATGATAAGTTATAGTAATGACTGATGTCGTTTACACATATAGTCTACACTCGATAAATCGTGATATGCAGACTCGCCTTCTGATACGATACTGTTTATTTTTAATGTTATTTGCGATGATTGTTACGGTGATGTAAAAATGAAAAAAAATTATCTCTCGTCGTGTGTGGATTTGCTGTAAACAGTCGGAAGCTGTGTCAGGAAAGAGCGAAACCTCGATCGATATGTTGAACGGTGGCCGCGTCCCGTTAAGTCATTTTTACATATCGAAAAAATAAAGAATATTGGAATATATATATATCTGCTAATTTTTTCCCTTTTCGTTAATAAATTGTTACTTCTTATTTTCCTACATATAATAGTAAAACGGCAATAGTTTAAATTGAATTTTTAAATAAAAGCTATTTTTTTTATATATGAGTTACCACTAACGGTATGTACAATTATTTAACTTATCTGGATTTAAAAAAATATTTTACAAATTCTGAAAAATTGTTTAGCATCATTTAAAACAAATTGATAAATAAATAAAGCATTAAATTATCTGTCAACATATTTACAGTAATCGAAAAGGTGAACAACTCGTATTCCAAATCTTGTAATCCACATGTTCAATCAATTTTAAAACAACTAAAAGTATTAGAAAGGATAGTTTCTACAGCATAGTATCATAGGTAAACAATTATGTTAATGTAAATTTTTGTCACTCTCGGGAATAAATAGAAATTTATTTATATGAAATCACTTTAAAAGGTGACTTTTTGTATTTTACGACACTCTGAAAACACACTGAACTCTCTTGCAAAAAGTTACGTAATATGTTGTGAGGATAATCACACTCTAACGACAGTAATCGTCCTTAAATATTCACGAAAACTGAAAAGAGTTGCTTCATTTTAGGCAAAGGTAATGTACGTAAAAATGTGTGTACATACAATCGAATTAATTAACATTCTGAGGCAGACGGCGTATGAGTACTCAAGTGTTCTATTATGTACCATTACCAACATTGATCCTCATGTAGCAAACATAGCACAGTGTCAATAACAAGGAGACTGTTCGCTTCTGTATGTCGCTTGTGTTTATGAATAATTTAATCGCCCGTGAAATGTACACACTGTTAATAACGTTAATATTAAGGCGAGCATCAAACTAACCTTGTGGCTCTAATTTTGTGTGACATATTTGGAAAGATACAAAAAGCATCACTGTATAATTTATTTTATTTAAAAAATCTGTCAAGCACCAGTGGAACTCGCACTACGAGGGTTCCGTACACATTTAGACATTCAAACATTTAATGGTATGTAAAATTCCTACCAAACTATTTACAAAATTTAAATTTTTAGAAAGAAAATAAATTGCCTACTATATATCTTTTGCAGGCGCATACTTAAAAAAAATTGTTCTGTGACAACTACAATTTAACGATTTACGGATTTTTTCCTTTACCTGTGCTTTGAGACCTTGCTTCTTGCCAAATTTCAACAGGAAGTAACCTATAGGTTTTGATTTATTGTGCGAGTGGCTAAATATGCGGCATCAACGGCTGTATTTGTAGGGTTCTTTTTGATTGCATTGACTTAGAAGCTTGATTTTTTACAGCTCCAAGGGACGGTAGACCTAAATTTTTATATTAATTTCAACTTTCGAAACCCTTTTTCTTGAGAAAAAAGGGTTTCGACAGATCGACAGACAGACAACGAAGTGATCCTATAAAGGTTTTTTTCTTGAGGTATACAGATCTCTAAAAATAACATATTATACAGAAATATGACATTAAGACAGATTTATTTCTACTTGAAAATTACTACATTCAGATATAAATTCATTTATATCTGAATGTAGACTATAAAGAATCTAGTAAAAAATTAATTAATTAAAAAAAACATGTTTCTCATTTTGATACGACACATGGCTTTGTGGAAATGAAAGTGCAGAGGGGCGAAAGATTTTTAGATGACTTCTGAAATAATTTGTCTAAAATGAATTTTCCTGGGGTCACCAGCCGATTATAAAGTTTTGTCGCTTACACTGAAAGTGACGTGTCATAAAAGGGAGTGTTGTATTGAATATAACACTATACTGAACATAAGTAGAATAGATTAGAAAATATACATAAATACCCAATGGACATATGTATATGTGAATCGCCAAAGAGGTTGTTTGAAATATGAACTTTAAGATATCGATAAATATAACGAATATGTTACACTTATCAATATCTTAATGATAAGTAAATGAAACTTTAAAGCAAATTTCTATTAGTAAAAGTAAGAAAGGTCGTAACCGACACATACATTTCAATATAAATTGCAAAATAAAAAAAGTGACCGACTTAACTACAGTGGTCGATATATCCATGTCATTTTTTTCATAATTGCATTTGTCCAGATGAAAATTGTATGTCATTTCTTTTTTGTATGGAACGAAACATGTAAATTTAAGACGATTTGACCAATCCCACTTTGAATATGCTATAAAACTATATATCTACAAGGCGCAATATCGTCTGCCCTGATATCATTCGTGCAGGAATTTCTGGAGTGCTAGATAACTTAGACATTGCGAGTACTCACACTAGTTACTATCGCAGTGGAATTTTACATGAAATGGAATAGTATTATAACTGTTGTATTTAATGTAAGTATAGGTAAGAAATTAGCCCTTCATACCATGTCCTCTTCGGTGTAATGGGGAACTACATTATCGCTCTTTAATGCATGTCGATGGAAAACTGCTTTAAGCTCCGCTTCAAACTAGTCACATAATCCCAAAATCCTCGTGGATACGAGGACGGGGAATTGAATTGATGAACTCTGAAGACATTCTGCTTTTTATCTAAAACTTACATATTTGATCATCTATGATTTTATTACCCGACTACTGATATCAAGGACAAATAAAGTTATACTACGAATTTGTTATAAGTATAACTTTTGTTCGTCCGTAGCCTCAATATTGTAATCGATTTTAATGTATTAGGTATCGTAAGATTCGTTTTGATTCGGTAAGTGTGTTTGACTACTATTGGTTAGTATGATTTTAGAGGTTTGGATAATTCTTGACTTGCTTAAAATGATATATGTTTAACATGGAAATAATTTCGATGTAACTTAGGACGATGTACGTTACCAGCTAATGGTACTCAAATTATGGTGAATATAATGTACGGCCTAATAGTACTCAATGGTACTCAAATTACGGTGAATATAATGTACGGTCTACTATATTGATTTGTATCCTACATATCTAGTTGTACGAATTTGCTTGATCATTTCGTGCACCGTTATATTCGATTAGCCGTTCTCGACTCTTCCGCTGGGTGTATATAATATAATGTACGGTCTACTATATTGATTTGCATTCTACATAACTAGTTGCACAAATTTGCTTGATCATTTCGTGCACCGTTATATTCAACTAGACGTTCTCGACCCTTCCGCTGGGTGTATATAATATAATTTACGGCCTACTATATTGATTTGCATTCTACATATCTAGTTGTACAAATTGGCTTGATCATTTCGTGCACCGATTCAACTAGACGTTCTCGACCCTTCTGCTGGGTGTATATAATATAATGTACGGTCTACTATATTGATTTGCATTCTACATAACTAGTTGCACAAATTTGCTTGATCATTTCGTGCACCGTTATATTCAACTAGACGTTCTCGACCCTTCCGCTGGGTGTATATAATATAATTTACGGCCTACTATATTGATTTGCATTCTACATATCTAGTTGTACAAATTGGCTTGATCATTTCGTGCACCGATTCAACTAGACGTTCTCGACCCTTCCGCTGGGTGTATGTAACTACATAAGAGATACTTAACTATACATAATTGTTTTATAAGGCATCAGTTTTTTATTATTAAAGAAAATGTAGGGTAGTTGATTTGCTTCACTTTATCTTTTGAACATATATTTACCCATATTATTTGTCTTTCAAAATTATATATCTAAGACGTAAAGAAAAAGTATTTGAAAAGCGAATTGAGTTGCTAGCATTTGTTCTACCTGTAGGGAATTTATAGGCAATTGATATAATCTGCAGAATATTGAAATGATGTCTTAAAAAAATTTTTGTGTATAATATCAACAATTATTTATTAAATAATGCTATTAAAAAAATTACACTTAATGTGTTTTGCAGATAATTTTTGAATGCGTATAAGTTTATAAATATATTGCAGAAACAATTTAACATAAATTTGTATGACATTGATGTTACATTTCTTACAAATAGTAAATATATTAAAAAGACAAAAAACATTAACCGATTTTTAAGCGTGATTTTTCTCACGAAAAGTTATTATGTGTCTATTAAAACATTTAAAAATACATAATTATATTATTAATATTTTCCTGTAAACAACCTTCTTTGTCTTTTTATCCGGTTGAAGAATCATCAGGTTGTCAGGTGAACTGACTTGAGCATGCCACATAAAATTGGCCATGAGAGAGAGCGTCGCCGATTCATGCCGACCACTTTCAAAACTTTGTCCCTGTGCTTTATTAATAGTCATAGCATAACACAGACTTTAATAGAAAATTACAAATGTTTGTCCCTGTGCTTTATTAATGGTCATAGCATAACACAGACTTTAATAGAAAATTACAAATGTTTGTCCCTGTGCTTTATTAATGGTCATAGCATAACACAGACTTTAATAGAAAATTGCAAATGTTTGTCCCTGTGCTTTATTAATGGTCATAGCATAACACAGACTTTAATAGAAAATTACAAATGTTTGTCCCTGTGCTTTATTAATGGTCATAGCATAACACAGACTTTAATAGAAAATTACAAATGTTTGTCCCTGTGCTTTATTAATGGTCATAGCATAACACAGACTTTAATAGAAAATTACAAATGTTTGTCCCTGTGCTTTATTAATGGTCATAGCATAACACAGACTTTAATAGAAAATTACAAATGTTTGTCCCTGTGCTTTATTAATGGTCATAGCATAACACAGACTTTAATAGAAAATTACAAATGTTTGTCCCTGTGCTTTATTAATGGTCATAGCATAACACAGACTTTAATAGAAAATTACAAATGTTTGTCCCTGTGCTTTATTAATGGTCATAGCATAACACAGACTTTAATAGAAAATTGCAAATGTTTGTTCCTGTGCTTTATTAATGGTCATAGCATAACACAGACTTTAATAGAAAATTACAAATGTTTGAATTCAAAGTGGTGGGCTGAAGGAGTCAGAGGAATTCTTAGGATGAATACGTTCTCTTCCTCATATTTGTCAGTTAAAATCGCGGGTTCAATTTCGTTTTGTGTAGGACTTTTCCTTGTAGCCTGATACTGTTACACAGTTTTTGAGGATTTTAATTTGCGCAGTACCATAATTGGTATACTAATTTTAAGACATTAAACGTACAGGAGTTCCACCAGGAGCGTGGAGAAAAGACAACTACCCAGAATCAGAAGGAATACTGCTTAAGATTTCATCGTAGGTTTCTTTCTGATCATTATTTAAATTCGTTTTTCTCATTATGATATTTCTAGCAACTACTTCAGTCAAATGAACGATATTGTAAGCCAGGTGACTCAGGTGACGATTACTATTAACGATCCCTTGATTCCCTACATCAACAACACGAGAACGTGTTGGTGATGTAGAAGAATTGTGAGAGTATTTTACCCGATATAGATATGACAAAATCTTCAAGAGTAAGGCAACGATTGTACATAAGGTCAAGTGTCATATCGATACTACATAGCTCTCTTTTCATTTGTCTTGTGACGTTTTCCGAAAGACAATCTCGGTACGTGTTTTTATAAAACAACTGCCCGACGCACAGTAGTTTTTTGAAAAAACGCCCTTTTGCAGTACCACCAAGAGAAATAATACAGCCACCACAGAAGAAATACTTTTTCAGACTTCAACATAATTACTTTCTGATAATAGAGTTTTTTCTGACTCTTTTTATTCATAATTCACAACGTTACGATTACTAAACGTTGATTACAACTTTTAGTGAAGTTTATTATAATACGAATTATATAATAATTATTCCAAGAGAATTAACAATCAGAAGACGTATCTTTATATACGTACCTAAAATATGTCTTTGTGTACAATATTTATTACTTTCGCCGGATTAGGTGCAGAAAACAAACATGTTATGTTTTGATATCCGCAACGTGACAGGGCAACGTACAATTGGTCGTGTGAGAAAGATCAATTCCAACAGCGTTTGACACTGTGCTTTATTTATTGTCATTCCAAATGATAGCCGCCAAAAAAATGGGAGATATCATTTTCATACAAAACAAACAACGATTTACGCTGTCCGTACGTGTCAAGCTTTCAAATGTCATTATTTTTTCCGTCTTACTCGATAATTTTAATCAAAGTTCGGCCAAATTACACAAACGCGTCATAAATTATACACCTAAATCTTTCTCGTAAGTCACTCTATCTATTGGTGAAAACTTCATGAAAATCCGTACAGTAGTTTCGAGATTATCGGGCTCAGACATCCATAGACAGACAGAGACTCTGTTTTATACTATGTAGTGGACTTTGTTTATCTGTCGTTTTTTTTTAAATTGAGTCTAATACGAATAATTTTTGTTTGTAGATTTTTAAACTGGGAATTCTACGACTTTTTCGTTTGGATTAGGTTTTGATGATACCGCTAAAAAAGAAAAACTTTTCAATTAACTGAATAAATGTACATGTCTACATTGCCAAATCGTTAACAACTTTGATGGAATAACCGTTGAGTTGTAATGTAATCGTTAAACTAATTAAGTTTCCAAAATACATGAAACCATATTTTATTGATATCAGTATAAATAGGACATACCTCTTTGTTAATGATCAAGTTTAATCATTTTATTCTTGTGCAAAAGATGTGTAAAAAAATTTAAAAACCTTTATATGAACCATTCATTATAGGATCGTCTTATCTTTTTATATGCAAAAGGGTGTAGCAAATATACAATCAGTTTTTAACTTTTGTATGGAAGTTTCAGATACGAGAAGTCATATACATTACCAAAGCTACGTTTCATGAAATTAAATTGTATAAATCAATTAAAAATTTTATTAGATATTGACGCGGAACTGTCACTGAACAAACACTTCACTATTGTAAATGATTTTATACCTTAAGAAGTTTAAAATTAAAGTCTTAACAAGCCACTGTTCATAAACAATAACTTGCACTATCAGGTTATAGGAATTTTTGAGCTCTTGCAATTGTAGACTTGAATTTTTGTAACTAATTTCTACACGTTTCCCTGTATTTTTTTTCTTCCTAAAAATGACCATTTCAGGCTGCACATTCAAGATGGCTTCATAATTTTCGTCACCGTACCGAGTCCGGAAGAAAGTAGTGATGCTGAGAATACATATGGCATTAAACAATTTGTAGTATACTCGAGGTAGGCTCTTTCAGCAATATATAACTTGTTGCAAAAAAGTTCTCTGCTGTTGTAGCGATTTATTATAGGATTCTACAGAATAACATGTTTACAACCATTGTATCTGACTTACTCACAAACATTATCTCGAAGTTACCGAGACGATGCAGTCGTTCTTTCCCTCCTGTACTGGGTGACACATATTACTTGTTTTTAACGTTATTTACAAAATACGTTAAAAGAAGCTTTACTTCAAAATAACAACGAGATTACAAATGTTCCCACTACTAGGTTGTAGTTTCTATCGCAATGGCTCTCTCTATTAAATATCGGAGAAAACATGACTTTAGACATACGAATGGTGAATATTAAAAGAAATTACTCAAAAAAAGTAGTAATTTCACAAAGCACGACTTCTATTCGTGTAAACTGTATTACATAGTAGTCTTATAATAACTGTAGACGCAAACAGCAGTTTGATAACTCACTGATAAAGAAAAACATAACTCCCGCGAATTTACGAATGCTTCACCATTAAAAAAAAATAAAGTAAACATGTCAAATTACAAGTTCAGTCTGTAAAGTTAAATTTTGCATTGAAAATTGTTTCTCTATGCTAAAATAATAATTTGAAACGTATCATTGCCCCTCAAAAGTATTTGAAAGTATTTGAAAGATTGAAATAATAAATTTAGGGATTATAAATCTTAGTAGTAGGCATAGAAATATTGTACTTTCTAAATTATAATGGTATTTAGAAACTATAATAGTATAAATATATATATATATATATATATATATATATATATATATATATATATATATGTATATATATATATATGTATATATATATATATATATATATGTATATATATATATAATAGTATAAATTATAAAAGCACTGTCCTTGAAGCTCAGGATATTTTTTATTGGAAAATTCAATATAGACATCTAGACGTAGACGTTCGACAAGTTTTTCTCGAAACAGTATTCAAAATATCTTTGGTTCTTCTGAGCCGTCCTGAATAAAATGTTTGAATATCAACTTTAAAAAATACGTAATACGTAATTTATTCACTAATCTTACCCAAATGCACTTCTGTCTCAAGTGTATACATCTATATATACGTGTATGTATGTATGTATGTATGTATGTATGTATGTATGTATGTATGTATGTATGTATGTATGTATATATATATATATATATATATATATATATATATATATATATATATATTTATATATATTTCTGTGTGTGTGTGTGTGTATACACACACATCTATATATACGTATATAAGAGAGCTGCCACTCACTCACCACCAGGTGTCTGAAATTATATGACCTATAATCTTGTAATTCTGAAGAAAAATCGGTATTCAAAATATCTTGTTGTTCTGAGCCGTCCTGAATAAAATGTTTCACTCCACAAAACGTGGATTTTTATATCGAAAATAATATAATAATTTACACTCTATCTAGGATATTTTCGATATAAAGTATTTGTTTTTTATGTACATGATCTGAAAGATATAAATTCTAAATAATATTATACTTTTTCATAGTTTTGGTAAGCGTAGCACCAAAAGAGTATCCAACCAAGATCGTATTCACATTTTAATGAAAACGTATTAACATTACCAGCAAAATTTTATTTTAAGGCTATCAAATATATAAATAACCTGTTTAGTACAATTAGGTATACAAAAAACAAACATATTGTGGCTTCTACGTAAATAACGATTGACGTAACACATAACCGTCTGACCGTTCTAGTAAGCACTAGGACAGGTTCATTGTTTACAAAGTCCGACCCTACTCGTAGGTCAGGTATTATTAAAACCAGAATTTTGGTCGCTTGGCCAGTTTCGTTACGCGTAATTATTTTTTTTACCGCGTAAGGAAATTGTTTTGAAAAGGACGAATCATGTTTATGGTCAACGCATGTTCAGCACTGACAATAAACAGGATGATAGCCCATCGTCGACAAAAAGTATTTTAAGATTGTTGAAAAGTACGCCTTACCTTGTTATCGTTAGAAACCATTAAAAGACGATTATTAGCTATAAGCTTTATCTAATTTTACAAATTCATAAAGCATATTTTATTTTGTGAATATCAATAATAGCTATTATATTAAATTAATGAGGCCAGAGGTAATTTATTCATACATATGATATACATATGTTAAACAGTAAGCTAATAATTAAGTAATGATCTTTAAGAATACAATATCAATAGCTATATATTAATGTGTCCAGAGGTAATTTATTTATACATATGATATACATATGTTAAACAGTAAGCTAATAATTAAGTAATGATCTTTAAAAATACAATATCAATAGCTATATATTAATGTGTCCTGAGGTAATTTATTTATACATATGATATACATATGTTAAAGAGTAAGCTAATAATTAAGTAATGATCTTTAAAAATACAATATCAATAGCTATACATTAATGTGTCCAGAGGTATTTATTTATACATATGATATACATATGTTAAACAGTAAGCTAATAATTAAGTAATGATCTTTAAAAATACAATATCAATAGCTATATATTAATGTGTCCAGAAGTAATTTATTTATACATATGATATACATATGTTAAACAGTAAGCTAATAATTAAGTGATGATCTTTAAAAATACAATATCAATAGCTATATATTAATGTGTCCAGAGGTAATTTATTTATACATATGATGTACATTTGTTAATTAGTAAGCTATTAATTAACTAATGATCTATAAAAATACAATATCAATAGCTATATATTAGTGTGTCCAGAGGTAATTTATTCATACATATGATATATATACGTTAAACAGTAAACTAATAATTAACTAATGATATTTATAAAAATAAGTGTTCTATTTGTTTATATTCTAATGTAAACTGATCCATACGTGCCAGTCGTATGAAAGTTTTCACTAATGCGCAAAACATTTAGCGTGGAAGGTGTAATGCATCGAAACGTTAAGAAATGTTCGAGAATCAAGTAATCAGATAATTAAAGACAAAGGCGGTGTATTAAGGTTGTATAAACAAGTGGAGGTGAAAGCTTAATAAGACACGACAAAAACCTATAACGTCAATGAGTTACCCATATGTAATAAAATATGTAATGTGTGACGTAAGAAGTGTTAAAATTATTCAACATGAATAATAAACAAGGTCACTTTTATAGTTGCAAACAAATTTCAACAGATGGCGTTACAATGTAAGGTTAAGTATTGTAAACAATATGACGTCTTTAATAGGATCTCGTTTCTTAATATGTCATGTATATTCATGATTATTAGCTTTTAATTAATCGTCCTAAAAAGTTTTGCTCCATTATGGTATTTAAATGTTTTTATATAAATGTTATTTCTATTTGAATTATACGGTAAACAAGCGAGTTATACTGAATAAATGTTTTGACGCGTGAATTTTTGAAAGCAATAACCTTTTGAGCGTCGAAAGTCTGGTTAAAGCAAATGTTGTATTGTTTACTTAAAACAACACATGTGCTACATGTATAGTTATAATTTTAATACGTTTAAGTATTTGGATAGTATAAATTGGCTATAAATAAAAGTACTTAACACCGAGATCGAACATCGGATGGAAATTTGAAACGCCCCACTACTCGCAAAGTTACATCGACAAAGTGCTCGTCGAAGTTGATCGCAATCTGAAGTACGTGACTGACTACACACTCGTGCAATCTAGCTCCCGCGCCCGCCCGCCCGAGTAGTATATTCGCCGTGAGCCTCCCGTACGCTAATCTCGCGAAGTCCTTTGACTCGGGCGCAAAAAACCGACAGCGATCGGAAGTCGCCCGAGGCGAGGTGAGGTTGCACAAACCGAATCGAAGTACCTCTTTGCACTATTATGTTGGCCTAACTTCGATCAACTTCGCGAGTAGCGTAGTGCAGGCTTAATTGACACCACGCGGCTACCGAAAGCCCTCATAAGATAATTTGACGGTGGTATATTTACGATCAGTATCATTTACCGCTACGTATTAATTTTTGTCTGCCGTAATTAACAACTAGGAAAATCGTTAAAAATGAGTTTAAGTAGCGTTATTTTTCGGCACAGCGGCTGATGCAGGGTGGAGGTGTAATAGAGAGATAATTGTTTTCGATTATTCCTACACTTTTATTTCTCATTAAAATATTTTATGTCTCGATGAAGTGATAATTTTTACGATCGCCGTTTAAAATAGTTTACTGGTCGATGGTTATCATATACGCGAAATCTCTAACATTTTCATTTACGCCAAATGCAAGACGGCGCAAGTCAAGTGGAACGGGATGTCTACGCGAGACGTCCCATCCCATTTAACTTGAACCTTCCTGCATTTGGTCTTTCGTAGAGGCTTTGTGAAAAAGTATAATTACTCGGTGGTCAGACAAATGATCTAGGTCATGGTGATAAGGTTCACAATATTTATAATCCATAAAAATTACATTTCTACACAATCACGTAGTACGACTGAAGGTATCTTTCCAAAAACAAGTGTTATTAGTATTTAAAATTCGTAGATGAAATTACTAGACATATCTAAACTGATTAGATCGTCGAGAAATCATCTAAATAATGAAGCAACTCAAATTCCGACAATGAAACAGATGTTAAAAAGACGAATTAATAAAGCAGACAAATCGTTAACGATTCAACTAATAACATAATAAATCATAGAAGACGTTAATGAAGGTATAGTTATTATTCTCTGTAATAGACAATCCAACATATAAAGGACCGATATTCATCGAATGTTGCAAACGACATGACCAATTTTCGTAAAATTTAATACTGCCTAGCTTGCCAATTTCCCCGTACGTTAAAAATTCTGACTGTTTTATTACCCTGGGTATCTATAAATCAATAATATATAAGTAACAAGCTCGATGAGTTCGGAGATTCGTCAAAATTAACTAAATATCTATCTATTTATGTACAATACTACATACTACAAATATCGATTTGTATGAAGACATTACGCTTTACGTCAAATAATCGATAAGTTTTTAAAGGATAACAGTTATATAATATTAAGAGATAATAAAAAAATAGAAAACAGTATAAAAAATAACACAGTACAGTACGTAACGAAGAAATTGGAATGGCATTGCCAGTGTAAACTTTCAATGTAACTAATTTCATTATAATATTTTTTCTCATATGCGTTATTTAATGATATAAATTATTATCTTTTAGATACAAAATGTTACATCTTCTCAGTATACAAATTAGTAAAACTACAAAACATGACAAATACATTTTGTAACAATAACAAATGAAAAATGCAAAGCTTTTGGACATTAAGATACTTGTGAAGTTACAAATTTTCATCAAAATGCACTAATATCTTTAAACTTTCCCCGTTTTTTATATTGTTTAGGAAATATAATAAATATTAGTCATATCTAGGTTCATATCATAAATATTAGTGATATCTAGGTTCATATTATAAATATTAGTCATATCTAGGTTCATATCATAAATATTAGTCATATCTAGGTTCATATCATAAATATTAGTTATATCTAGGTTAATATCATAAATATTAGTCATATCTAGGTTCATATAAATATTAGTCATATCTAGGTGCATATCATAAATATTAGTCATATCTAGGTTCATATCATAAATACTAGTTATATCTAGGTTAATATAAATATTAGTCAGATCTAGGTGCATATCATAAATATTAGTTATATCTAGGTTCATATCATAAATATTAGTTATATCTATGTTCATATCATAAATATTAGTCATATCTAGTTTCTTATCTATATTGTATATTGAATTTAAAATATGGGCGATTAAATGTATGAATTTTTGATCTCAAAATTATTTTCTAATTAAAGTCATTTTTAACTAAACATATAAAGTAAAAAAAGAAAAAAACTATAAGCCTAGTTTAATAAGTGAAGAAACGAACAAGACGCGCGTTGTTAAATTCGATGAAGATTTAGCAGAGGGAAATCGTTGCAGCATTAAACATTAATTTTGTGATCAAATATAGGCAACAAGTACCAGAAGTAGAACGCACCTTTTCACACGATTCGGGTCGGGAATGGAGAAGGCAGGGACTTGTAGTGATGTTAATATATATTATCGAACAACCTACACCTAGGGATGAAAGTAAATGTCAATATCGATACTATATACGATCATTTGTCCATCGTAGCATCATTTGTTCTTCACGTATTTTATTTCTTTATTCTGTGTTGCCACCCGAGGAGACATGTTGGAAGTCGGAAATGGGCATTTTACTCCTATTAGAGAGTCATGTAACCCTTTCTATTTCCTTCTTCTGATCTTATGTTACTGTGAAAGTGGCCAGAAAATCTTCCTTCTTTTTTTCGTAAATATCTTCAGACAAATGTTCTTCTCCCAAATACACTATCGTGTTCATCGGGTTCACATCTTCATTGTGTTTGTGTCTTTGTACTTTTTTCTGTGAGTTTTAAGTTAATTCCGAGAAATCTAACCTTTTTATTCCATCTTCTAACTTTCTTCGTTCCATGTAATGTCTTGTAAACTGTCCAGAACTATATCATCATAGTATCTTGTTAGATACGATCCTCATGAGGTATAGTTCACGCGTTTTCCTCCAATGAACTTGGCAGTAATTGAGTGAAATCGCTCAGCACTTTTATTTCTGACGTCCAATATAATACTATCACTATTACGCAAATGTGGAGAGATATTTTTAAATATCTACGAACAACCCACACTTTTCGAATTCTGAAAGTAAATTTGGCTCAGTGGGATATTTACAAATATACTCTACACATTAATCATGTTTTCCTAATTTATTTGTTCGCTCTGTTTCTTATATCATCTATTAAACATTTTAATTGTTTTCATTATGTACATATTTTCTTTTCCTAAAATGAAAATATATCAATTAAAGCTTTTCTAAGACGCATGACTCTGTTTTCAACTTTTTGTCTTATTTGAATCGGTATGTAGGCTTTGTAATTACTGTTTTTTATAACTGTTTGGTTCTTGCACTCTATTTTCTTTATCACGAGATTAGAACCATAAGGCATAGTAATTACCAGTTATTTATTATTCCAGGGTCGTTATCTCCAATCAGTATATTATATTTAACACAACTTGGGATTTATTTAATGTAAATAAATAATTGAACTGAGCGCCAACAATAAATATGGCAATTAAGGGTCCAGTAGTGTTGGGACCGACCTGTTATAAACTAACATATCCTAGAATACAACTGTTCAAAATATATCCAACATATCTAATAAAAATGCCATTTTAATGAATACTGATAAACCATCTCAATAAGCCTACATTGTCGGTTTATTGAGATGGTTTATCAGTATTCATTAAAATGGAATTTTGGGACGACATGGATAAAAATTCGTGGCGTTAAATCCTCCTCTCGACTATCTTTAAAATAATACGGCATCACATATCGAATGTTGCAAAATATCATTGTGCTTTACTCATTAGCCTTAAATAATAAAACCTGCAATAAAATATTTATATACCTTTGGATATCTCCTATAAAAAAATGAAAATATGTTTTAGGGTTCTAATATCAACCCTGAAATCGATGTCGGTTTAGCATAAATACATGAAGCATTGTATTCTAATTGTGTGTTAAGGTATTTTCAAATATCCTCAATACGGTAGTTGATTCATTCTAAATTTTGATATTTTTCGTACAATATTGTGAAATATAAGTTAATTAAAAACCAGCCTTGAAAAAAATTCAAAAATTGGTGTAAAAATAAGCCAGTTGTAGGCTTCTAAATTTGAAGATACGGATAGAGTTGGGTGTATCCCTGTCTATTTTCTTTTTGTAGAATATAATGTGCAATATTAAAAACGACCTAACAACACAGTATTGCTGTCCTTCTCTAAAGGTTAAATTTAAACTTTTATAACTCGGTAAATTTTTAAGATTATTAAATTTTTTTTTCAGTCTTCGTCAGCTTGTATCTTGAAGTTATGATAAATGAAATAAAAAAAAATTGTAGAAGTACTCGCCGAGGGTCCTTCCATCCATCTTATTGCAGGACTTTCTGGCTCCTTTTCATTTTATATAGCGCCTTGAGACTTGTACAGACAATTTCAAATACATAATACGTCAATAAATAATTATGAATTTAAATTTATCGACTATACAAAAGAAAATTTAATGTTTGTCAAAAAGAAAGCATTTCCAAATGCATAATGAAAAAGGTACGTGGGACTTAGTGATGTCAAATCACTGGTGTATAATGAATTGTACTGTGTATTTTTTTTATAAATTCAACTCCTGTCTAATTTTAAGTTTAACGTCTATGTTAAAATAGATATGTAACTAAGATATATGCGACTAAATACATAGAGTAGATTAACAAAATAGGATTCCATGTGCTATTTATAGACGAACATCAAATCCAGATACCCGAGTCTCTGCTAAGTGTGTATTAAATAAACACTTATTTTTTCGTTGAGATACTAACCATTTCTTGATTATTACTAGTAAAGCACGTTTTTTTTTCCTTTTCGCTAACAGCCGTGTCTTCTTTCCTCTTCTACGGCCGTCCATAAATAAAATTCTGAACCATAAATTATTAAACTAAAATGCTATACGATGCAATGATACAAGATAAAATAATAAAGACTTGAGTCCGATTTTGATGAGTTAGATTAAACTTGTTTGGAGTTGAAATCGTATTACAATTTGCAAAATTACTGATACGATAGATACCACTAACTTTCTCAGCCTTATATGAACTTTTCGATGAAAACTTATAAACGAAATTGAGTCGAAATAGTAATAAGCTCTTAATATACGAAGTTTTAGCGAAAACAATAAAATTGTTTACGAAAAAATTTATTCTTCCGATATATTCATCAGGAAACTATTCAATATATACTTTTATCTTTAAATTTAGCTTGATTCCTTATCACTCAGAGACCGCTTTTAGTGTACCCGAGTGACAAGGGATCGACATTAAGTTAGATCCAAAAATTATCATAATTTTTTTTATTGAAAATTATTGTTTTTATTTTCAAAACAGTTAACGTCATTTTAACAGTTTTTTTTTTAAATAAAATAAATTATTGTGAAATACCTACTTTTCTTGCAATGTTGATTGTACAATTTTCAAAACGGATTTTTACCAAAACTAAATGGTAAATTATTTTTAAAATAAAATATAGATATTTATAGTTTCAATAATGTAACATAGTATAACTAATATAGTTTGAATAATGTAACATAGTGTATAGATATTTATAGTTTGAATAATGTAACATAGTATAACTAATATAGTTTGAATAATGTAACATAGTGTATAGATATTTATAGTTTGAATAATGTAACATAGTGTATAGATATTTATAGTTTGAATAATGTAACATAGTATAACTAATATAGTTTTAATAATGTAACATAGTGTATAGATATTTATAGTTTGAATAATGTAACAAAAATTCAGCGAATTTATAATGCCGCCGATGTTAGAAATATTCTTTACATAGAGCAAAAGAAACGTTGCTGCCTTATATCTGCTATTAAAAAATTAAGTAGAGTAAATCATGCTTTGCGTGTGAAACTTCATAGTGTTATCTGCAGTGTACAAAATAACTCGAAATCCTGTGTAGCGTGCGTGCCTCAAAACACATATAAAAAAGATGAAAGTAATTCTTAGAAGTGATTTTATAACCAGAAATAAAAGAACGGCAGAAAAACATTATTTAATCGCACCATTAAAATATTTATTTAGCAGATTCAAAATTGAAAAGAACATCAGAATCAGTTATTTTTTCTTCTGCTTCTTCTTCATGCTTTTGGGTGTTATTTCCCAAAACCGTCAATAGAGATACTTGTCTATGGGCAAAGCATACCAATAAGGATTTTCAAATATTGGTTTTGATTAGCATCCCTAATCAAAGATATTGGATTTTTAATTCAATTTTGTGACTTCGTAAATAAAAGAACTGAGAACATAATAGTCAAAAGTGTGGAAGAAAAGACATTTTACAAAGAGAAAAGAGGATACCAAAGAATTTGAATGCTTTCAGGGGCACCCTCTCCGTGCACCAGGATATTTTGAATAATTCAAGAAGTCGCACCACAGTGAGATCAGTTATTTGTTTCCTCTGTAATACCGATGAAAGATGCCATCATGATGAAACATTTAGGCTACATAGAAGATGTAAAAATATTGAAAATTGAACCTATTTGTATTATTAGAAAATAAAGATAATTTTATTTTATTATATTAAATAAAAAACTCCACCCATCAAGAGTAACATGTCCTATTGCTGTATTCAGTGACGAAGCTAAAAAAACACGTATTGTCCGATATAACATTAACAGCAAACAATATTAGATAATATGGTAAAAGGCGCCAAAGATGTCAAAAATAACTTCAAGGATTCGAGACTCACAACTTCAGGCTAATGAACATTCGTTTTTTTTTATTTTTGACAAGATCTACGTTGATTTCTGATCTACGTAGATTTGAAGCATTCGTTTTTTTTTATTTTAAAATCTATATTCTATATTGATTTTATTTTTAACAGTTAACAAGCATTCAGTTTTTATTTTTAAAAAGATCTATGTTGATTTTATTTTTGACAGCTAATAGGCATTCATTTTTTTTATTTTTAAGGCTGTTGATTTTATTTTTTGATAGCTAATAAGCATAAGTTTTTTTTTTAAAGATTCGTGTTGCATTTTCGTTCTGATTTCCGGTTTTATATTGTCAAGAATTAGGTAGGTAACAGAGGTGTAATGATAATGTAGTGTGAGATTGTACGAAGTCAAATAAAATTCAAATAGTTATGGGTAATTATGGTAAATAGTTTGTTAATATCTTTTTCTAATGCTTTATCGATACAATTTTGAATTCCTACTTTTTGTAGGCGTTCACGCCCAATTTGTAGCTTGGCGTTGAGAGCACGCTTTTACTTTTATGATATGGATGGGACCCGTAAGATTAGGTTAGGTTAGGTTTACCGATAGCGGACGCGATCGTAGCGAGCCGGGCGTGCGATGTGTGTATGAGCTCTGTTTATATTTTTTCTGAATTCACTTTTGTGTACGTGCTTGTAGTAGGAAGCTAGACACTATTCCCGCCATTTCTACCCGGGTTGTCTCAGGGCCCCTCCTGGGGCCCGTAACGACCCACCTCACACAAGAGGGAACCGTCGAAGGTCACCTAATAATTCCCCTTATCTACAATCACAACGCCAACAGACTAACCCAACAGGGTTAGAGTCTGTCCCTTCTCAATGAATCATTTAGTACCTCCATTTTTTTCGAGAACGCTTTTCGCGCTCTAAATAACTCAAAGATCGGTCCACTCCCAACCAAGTCTCGGTGACTAAAGATACCACGTTCTAAGTAGGAAGTTAGACAGCGAGAGTGTATTCAAATAAACTTGCGCACTTTTCTCTTAAACTTTGCCATTTTCGCCCTAATGCCGCCGTGCGTTAAATATAAATCGCCAAGTACATAATTAGTATAAACACGCAATACGCAAACATACGGAGGAGCCTCGATTCAACTGACTCTTGGCGGGACCCACGCGTATGCCGCGCTTAATGAATCGCGGACAATGTGAGCACGTTTCCAAAACTCGTATGAACACGTGCCCCTGTAAACATTATATTGTCGCATACGCGCCGCGTGTTCGTGTACGTACGTACGAAGGTTCGTACGTCTGTTACATGCGTATTGGAGCCGTCAATTGTAACGTAACGAGCTCGACGAGAAACAAAAATGCCTTACTACGCTATCCGAGGTGTGAAAGTTAATTATAGCCGCGACGACCTCGCTCAGAGCGCGCGCTGCGACGTCCGGCGAGACGCCATGGCGGTGCGTCGCGGCGTAGCGTTCCGCGTATTCCACCGCCCGCGCGCCCGGACTTGACTACGTTCGAGATAATAAAATGCTATTTAATGCCGTATCCACATTAAAGCGCGTAAATCTTTATTTAATGACGTACGGGGACCGCGTTGAAAGTGATAGAGCTCAGCACGAAACCGGCTGAAGCAATATTCGAATTTGATACGCGCGATGTTAGATTTCTTCCCATCGGTAAACAACTTTTGTTACTAATTATACATATATTTATTGAATGATGTAAATTTAAAGGCCGTGATATATTAGCAACTATTCTAGCTTTGTCTGAATTGTTAGGAATGCAAGTGAATTTCATTTATTATAATTGAATTGGTAAATGTGAATTATTTACATAATTGTTCATTTAGTGTTTTTGTTACGTTCGATTGATAAATAAAAGTATTTTTAGAGTATTCTTAGTAATGATTTTATCGATACCTCAAGTAAACAGCCAACACTAAAGCAAGTAGTAATGTACATGCGTTCGAAACGTGAGCGATATATGTGTATATAAACAAGAAAGCCCACCGCCACAGCTCTACGAATTGTTGAAAGCACTAGTAAATAAAATAACGCTTAAAGCTCTCACTCGAAATAAACAAGTGTTATTGAGACGCAATTAACCTTTCATCTGACACTAGACATGCGATTACTGATGCACAAAATGTGGACGATAGGCGTTATCGATTTTTTCAACAGATAGTAATACCATTCTCTGGGCGTTTCTTTAAATTCGTGTTTAATTACTGTTTAATGATGATTATTGGTAGAAATTGTCAAGACCACTTACCTTGAGCGTAGACGATAACTATATCTTCGCTAATGTAATGAAAATATAACGCCTGCATAATGTTATCAGTAAAGTTGTTTTATTGATTAAAACAGGTTTCACATTTGTGTATTATGTTCTAAATTTGCTTGTTAAATACTCGTTTTGTTCCTCCAGTGTTTTTTAACTTTTTACAATTTTCTTAAGTTCATGTTCATTATCAGATTTATTACACCTGTTCTAAAGTCATTATTACTATCTTTACTATCTATCACACGGTATAATTTAATCGATGAATTGGTGGATAATACGTTGTCTAAATTACGTACTGATATATAATTAACGTATTACTTTAATTCCATTTGTTTTTAATTTTTGATTATGCAATGCATGCATGAGACATAATTTTTATGCAATGCATGCATGAGACATAATTTTTATGCAATGCATATATGAGATATCATTTTTATGCAATGCAATTATGAGACATCATTTTTATGCAATGCAAGTATGAGACATCATTTTTATGCAATGCATGTATGAGACATCATTTTTATGCAATGCATGTATGAGACATCATTTTTATGCAATGCAATTATGAGACATCATTTTTATGCAATGCAAGTATGAGACATCATTTTTATGCAATGCAAGTATGAGACATCATTTTTATGCAATGCATGCATGAGACATCATTTTTATGCAATGCATGCATGAGACATCATTTTTATGCAATGCATGCATGAGACATCATTTTTATGCAATGCATGCATGAGACATCATTTTTATGCAATGCATGCATGAGACATCATTTTTATGCAATGCATGTATGAGACATCATTTTTATTAAATTTCACTAAAAATCATCAATATTCGAGTAATAGAGGAAAATCTTTATTTCTCATCCCCCTTTTTTAGTTTCCGGACATTGCATCGTACCTTAGGAAGTAAATTTAAAATGTTTTAATTTGTCGTCCCAAGAAAAGTTGGTAATAAATTTCTTCTACTAAAGCAAGGAAGATGGTGCTAGCTTCTTTTCCGCGTCGACTCTAAGCTTCATAGTTTGATGATCGGTATAAATAAGCGTATTTTCCATAATATTGCTTATAGAGAATCCATATATCCGGTAATCTAGCATCTGCCAAGTTCTTTTCCTTCACGTCACAAGTAACACTTCTAATATTGTAGACACAGACACTTGCCTCGGTCTTAAAACTCTCATTAATAGAATATCAAGAGGTAACAGTTGTATAATGTATTTAGATTTTAGTCAATAAAAGTATATCCTACATAGCGGTCACTAGATTGTGTGGACCGCTGAGAAATTTGGTCAGGTGTTAAAAAAGTTTCTACGAAGAGACGCGAGGGTGTGTGTAAGTAGTTCCGTTTAGATCAGCCTTTTCTGTGTGAGATAAATGTTTTGGTGGTTTCTTTTTTATCAGTATATTATATGAATGTCCTGTGACTTGGATATTTATTTCCCGCATTATAACTGAGAATGGACAGTGAGGCAAGTCGGACGAGCACTCGGCGACTCCGACGCGAGTTATCTGGCTTCCGTTTGGTTATCGAATAGTACGATGTCCTATGTCAAGATTATGTGACTGTTAATAGAACAGCTTTCCAGGTAGCTAAATACATAAAATCTCTGGATCATTCTAGCTTGCTCTACGATTTGAAAACCTGAACCGTGTACCATACTTTTCATCCGAAAATAACGAGACTAGGCTACGTCGTTATATAGCCCTGTATCTCCCGCTGATGAACGTTATCTACTTTTTATTAATAAGAGCACTATCATAGACAATAAAGTAATGTTTTGCTGTTTCATGAAACTTTACGTTACTAAAAAATAAAAGATATTATGTATTGAAAAATCTTAACAATCCTTTAATCTAAACCTAGTTGGCGCTAAAGTCAAGGTTCTAAAAAATGTCTACTCTTCTTTGTAATAAAATAAAAACCTAAATTAACGCTATCCATTCAAACTGAATGTCAAACGTAATCTTGTATTCATAAAAGACAATGTGTGTATCGGAATCGAATTTATGAAATTCAATTGATACGATTTTCCGTACACCGAACATTTCATAGTACGCATTTCTTAGTTTTTCATCCAGAAAATATAATCGTATGTCACGCTATCCGGGTCAATACCAGACATCTGGCAACATTGCCTATAGGTTACGTGAGGCATTCTAAAATAAGACATTTCATGCTGTACTATTTCGACGTCGCAACTTCTAGTTTTATCTCCATTTTATTTGCGAACTTTAAAATATTTCTTTGTTTTAACATTATTTTAATGGCTGTATGTCTATTTCGAATGGCAGAATATATAAATAAAAATGTTATGACTATATGTTGATAAATAATAGATAACACTAAAAAAATAAATTTAAGAAACATAACTAAAGCTAATAAAACAACTGTCCATGTTATCAGTTGGTACGTACGTAACACCGAGCACGTGAATTGTTTTTACGTAATATTTAAATACCTTGTTTCCGTGAAAATAAAAAGGTTTACTACTTTTTCAGTAATTGCCACTTGTCCCGGCTTTGCTCGGGAAAAAAAGGCCACGAGTGGATTGTTTTAATCGTTTTCTTATATAATATTTATTTGCGTTTGATTTATTAACGGTATTCTCAACGATATAGTTATTTATTTACTCTGTGCTTTAGTCGAGTACACCTCTGTATATGGCATTTTAATTAGTCTTTGAACTTTATTGTAGATTTCATTCTGACATGGAATTCTTACAAACATTATTATGACGTAGTCATAATAATGTTTAAAAAAATGTAATATATCGATTGTTTAAAAGAAAACGGGCCATAATACACAATCTGTAATAATTCACAATATGTACTGTTAAACATTTTTGTGTACTTAAATCATCTTCATCTATTTGGAGGCGGCTATAAGCTGTACGATGGTGAAAATTTTTGATGAATCGAATAAACCGTTTTTATACAGAATCCAAAAAGTCACAAACATTTTTCTCTTTATAAAATTATATTTATAAATTATATGACAGTATGATTTATGGTATTATCTCACAATGGTCATTCTTGATACTGACAATAGGCAACAGGAGTTAATTAAGAAGGGACACAAAGTTCATAATAGGATTAGACCCAAGAATAGATGATCACTAAAAATTCAACCCACACATGTACCTTATCAATATTTTAGATCCCGATAAATTGTAGTGGTGTTTATGTATAGGCATATGGAATAAAGTGAATAAGTAAAGTCGTTTCATAACAGCTAAAATACTTATAGTGTTATGTAGGCTGTGAAGAAAAAAACTCTTGTCAATATTTTTATTTTAATTACTTTGATAGGTATAGTATAAGGTTCTATAAATATGATTGTTCTCTTTTCTTTATGTAAAACAACTGTAGGATTGGCACGTTTGTACACTGAAGGTAGGAGATCATAACAAAAGTAATAGACAATAATATTGTTTATGGTATTTTTGCTTGTCAGTCTGTTTTTTATTTCGGCGTACCATAGATTTCGATGAAACTTTCAATATTGGATCTGTTGGGACCGGGATAACATATGATCTAATATATCATCGCAATCGACTAAATAAAAAGAAGATATGGAAATTTTTACAAAGCGCTCTTACCTAAAAAGAAGTTTATTTTTGTAATTATTTTAATAGATCACTTTACGTGTATTAATCTTACAGGTAATAATAGTTTCCAAAAGTCCACGCGAACGTAGTCGTAGGCACAGCTAGTACATAGTAATATGCGTTCAGGTTAAATTGTTTGTTTTTTTTTCTATTTCTTAACTTTAGAGAGGGTCTTTATACTTTAAAAAAAATTTAGTTACTTTAAATTCAGATTAAATTAAATTAAAACTTCTTATGTACATACATACATATATATATTATATACATATATAAAATGTTATTATGAACAAATAAAATTTCAACCTGTCTCTTAAATTAGACGTGCTCGTGTTTAATAGCATATCTCTTATAAAAATGGATGTCTGTATATAAGTACAGTTTTAAATAATGAATATCATTTTATCTACATTCAAATAATTTTCCTTGTCTAGGTGCATTCGTAAATATACGGCACTCCAGTGAGATAGGTTAAGGATGGTGACTAGCCTTTACACTAAAATTTGAATTATATGTATCCACAATGTTCCACTGTAATAACTTTAGTGTTTTATGTTTATACTGGTGTTTGAACGTAACAATTTTCTGTAACATGAAAACTGTACAAATATTCCTTTTCTCGTTGCCGGCGCCTACATAATATGCTACTCGAACTGGAGAAATGCTATTTAAAATGTAAGTATTTTATTTAACCGGGCCGTCAAGAAAAAACACGTTCTAATGTTTGACAATAGTCACGGTTAGTGTTTTTATGTCACTAAACTATGGAAACAATGTCTCTCAATATACCATACTTGATTTTTTTACAAAAATGTACAACAACACAAGAATCGCCACAAAGCAATGATTTAGTTGTAAGAATACCTACAAATGTACATTCGTATGTAAATATATACACACAAACACGCCGGCAGTGCCCGCTGTTTATCGCCGGCGCGCTAATTGAGATTGAGCGGCGAGCGTTCGGACGATCACGGTGGAGCGCGGCCTTGCTTGCGCCGCGCCGCACCGCGTCCCTACCTGTCTCAAGTGCCGTTACCCTTCTACACGACTCGAGCTACGTAGACGAGCGCGCGTTGTTTGTAATAAACAAGGCGCGCTGACCGGTGTAATACAGAAGTCGGCCGAAGCGAGTTTGTAACGACGAAGCGGCCACAGATTTGGTCGGACGAAAAAAAAAACTTTATGCGATGAAGTAGCAGAAGTTTAGGATTTCCAGCTTGATCGTTAAGGAAGTATATTTGTTAAAGATGTTTGATTCCGATGATAAAATAACTGGATTATTTACTTTGCCGTTAAGACCATATCATAACACATTTTACTTTAGGTGGAACTTTACTTTTTCTGCTCGTTTCGGTACAGACAAGTCGATAAAACGTACACATATGACAACATGGTTATGGTCATTAATATTGGCTCTATTGAAGGACACAACCGAATATAATTCTTTGTGCAAAAATATACTTATATACGTAATAAGCGATCGAGAGATATACTTTATGCAAAGTAGATAAGTTTATTCTTTATCGATCATTATACGATAAATATAAGTTCATAAATACATGACCTACGGCAGATTTTTAACAATCGTGGTATTTAAATGATAACACTGCTCGTTTAGGTTGTTGCTATTTTGCTGCTAAAATAAGCCCTAATATTGCTTTTATGCAACATAGCATTTTTTTTATATTTTTAAATTTTTCCTTGTTTTTTTTTATACAATTGAAGTATTTAAATATTTTATCAAGAAATTTATGTACTTTAAAACCTTACACATTTGAAGTAAAAGAGTTTGGAAGACTTTTCTGTCGATAGTCAATATTTCCTAGTTTAATACATATTTATAAGCGTTTTGTCTTCAACTGTAAGTAATAAAGTTGTGTTTGGAATCATTGACAACATACGTAATATATTTTGAATATAAGAAAACAAACATGTAACCTTACTTTAGACACTATTCAGCAAGTTAATATATACAAATGGCGGCGACACGTGATTGGATTAGCATTTTGATGGCCGCTTTGAGACCACGCTCTACGACGTTCATCGGCGCAAACGGAAGTCGTCGGGGATCAGCTTGAAGTGATTACTTCTCTTCCGTGTGCACTGTACTGGAAACGGGTACTGGTTCCGGATTATTCAAGTTTCGGATTCGTCTTTCGGAATTTACTCAGACTGAATAACGATAAAGTATAGTTATACAAGTGAATTTTAATATTTATACAAATTAATGTTTATATGTATAGTCAGTACTAACCTGCCACCTCTCTCACACTCTCTCCCTCTCTCTCTCTCTCTCTCTCTCTCTCTCTATATATATATATATATATATATATATATATATATATATATTTATATGACATACACATATAGTACCCATATTTATTTATCTACGTAAAACACTTATAACATGTAAACTCTGCGTATGCAATTATATCCATCTCATTATACCCATTTATAATATATAATAAATAATGGAATTTACTTAATTAATTGAATACGATTATGCTAGTACAAAATAATATCAAATATTATATTTAGGGCTCTCCTTCGGTTAAATACGGCATTATTCCCTAGCCGATGATAATCGTTAGCAAATTTGGTTATTATTTGCTCGGAATCGGACCTACAAAACCAACTAAATAAAATACTAGTAAAATTGTCATTATATTATACTCATTGTGGAACACTTCTATGAAAACCCTTGCCGTTATGAGTACTTTAAAAACTTATTTTTAATTTTTCATATTAAAAATAATATATTTGAATAATTCACATACAGAATTCAAGATAATAAAAAAAATAAATATAGTTTAAATCTAGCCCAAAAGTCACGTTAAAGCCATGTTTTCTCATTGATGCTGTTTTTCTCAAACAGCTCTTATTACGTTTAAATTGAATGAATGACGTTACTACATATTTTGTTTCTAAACATAAAATAAATATAATGTGAAACATATAATTTAGTTTTAAATTTACATAGCAGTTTATTACGTTTTAATTCAGTTGTATTAATTAAAATGGAATTTTATCTTGTTTCTATATACAAAATAAATATAATGTGAAATATATAATTTAATTTCAAATTTACATAGCAGTTTATTACGTTTCAATTCAGTTGTATTAATTAAAATGGAATTTTATCTTGTTTCTATATACAAAATAAATATAATGTGAAATATATAATTTAATTTCAAATTTACATAGCAGTTTATTACGTTTCAATTCAGTTGTATTAATTAAAATGGAATTTCGGCCAAGGACATCGAAATTTAATAGATCTTTGTGAATTTGCATTTTGTTATATTGAAATTTATTTTTTCGAAATTCAGTTTTTTTTCCTGCATTAGAATACATTAAAAACGTCGTCACAATAAAAATCTGCCAAATTCAAATGGATAGTATTTGAACTTTAGAATTCGTCCCATTTTAAGTTTGGTACATGGAGAAGCGTTTTTGAATTTGGCATTGCTTTGGATTTCAACGATTTTGTCCCCAACAATTTGTATTCTTCAAAAAGAATATTATTCTTTTTAATCTAAAAGAATATGAATTTAATTTAAAAGAATATCATTTTTTCCTGATCTCATTAACATTTTTCTTTTTTCTCTCATTAAAATTTGATCTCATTAACATTTATATGTGGTGGATACTCTATCCACGGTTAGCATATAAACGGATTAATCAAATACAGTACTTTGCGTTGATTATAATTCATTAATAACTTACAGGCTCGTTGCTGTCCGCAAAATTCATATTGTAATATGAAATTTTATTCCAATAATTTTCATTTCGCACACATTTTATCTCTCTAATTTACATTTCTTCATCTTTTCATTACGCAAATTTACATTTCTTCATATTTTCATTACGAAATGTTAACTAAATCCAAATACTTTAGGAGATTTCTGTAACATTATATTATATAAGTATTGTAATGTTACATCCAATATATATTGGATATTGGAGATCTAATATATATATATATATATATTGGATCTAAAAGTAACCGTTCTAGACGATACTTTCGGCGTCCGTATCACGATCTTGACTTCGATACTGCATGCATAGCACATGCAGACGTATGGGTTAAATAAACATTTCGCATTACAGCTGGTAAAGTCAATATTTTACCGTCTACCTTTCCTTGCGCGACATCCGCTCTGCATTATAAATGTGTACATTAATCTTAGCATTAACCTCGTCGATAGATATGAATGCATCGTTATAATTTTACAGCTCTAGTTTCTTGCGATGCTCTTGACTGATAACAAGAAGCATGCTTTTTTTCTAATCATATGAATGAATTACCTAAGTTGGAACACACGTTAGGTGATCACATACTGTTTTAAATGATGATATCTTAAGGTTCAGATAATTATATATTATTCTTTGAAGAAGAAGTGTACTTTATAATTCTTAGCGTTCTTCTTAATTAGTTCCGAAGTGCATAATAGGAATCACCGTGCTCTGAATTTTTAACAACTTCTTTTGATTACGCTCTGTCAGCCGCATTATGAAGAACTACTTTTCAGGCTCCACATGATGCAATCTTAATTTATCACGATTTACTCCACTCGCTTTTGCCTGCCACATTTCTCAAGACAACCGGCTTTTCGAGACTCAGGTTTACGACACACAGTTGTTCAATTTATTTGAAAGACAGCTTATTACAGTTTACTTCAACATCACCGTTTATGGTATGTTCGGCATATATATTATAGTGGCTATAACTTCTGGTAAATATTGACATGTTTACTATATGTGCTCGTAACCATCCGCAGAATGTCAAGAGGGTCAAGAACATTAGAGGCAACAAATTAAAAACATAAATACAAAAAATTATCCTGACTCTTAAATGCTAAAATCTCTTGCCTCTTGAATTTAATTATTTGAGGCAACGAATTAAAAATATAAATACAAAAAATTATCCTGACTCTTAAATGCAAAAATCTTTTGCTTCTTGAATTTAATTATTTGAGGCAACGAATTAAAAACATAAATACAAAAAATTATCCTGGCTCTTAAATGCTAAAATCTCTTGCCTCTTGAATTTAATTATTTGAGGCAACGAATTAAAAACATAAATGCAAAAATTATCCTGACTCTTGAATGCAAAAATCTTTTGCCTCTTGAATTTACTTATTTGAGGTAACGAATTGAAAATATAAATACAAAAAATTATCCTGACCCTTGAATGCAAAAATCTTTTGCTTCTTGAATTTAATTATTTGAGGCAACGAATTAAAAACATAAATGCAAAAATTATCCTGACTCTTAAATGAAAAAATCTCTTGCTTCTTGGATTTAATTATTTTGATTAGTTTAGTATAGTAGGTATCATAGTTTTTCTATATCCGTTAAGATAAAATGTCTATCTAGAATATAACTTTGGTGTCAGCAGTTTTTATAAGAATTGTTTGACGCTATTGTGAGACTAGATGCAGACAAAAATTGGTCAAAAACTTAATTTTTTTTGTATCCATGACATTCGACAACACCAAAAAGTTATCCACGTTTTAAAATGTCCATGAAATCCAATCCATCCAGTGTCCTAAAAAAGACACTACTTTATAGATAATTAACAATACGCTAACTTTCAGCAATCAATACATGATTTTTAATTAAACATGATTATTGATTCATCATAGTGTTACTAAAATAATAAATATGTAATGTGTTTTGTACCTATTTTTTGACGATTATATGAATTGGAAATAATATCGTTTTATCCGACATATACATTTTATATGAATGTCGGCAGTAGTGGGAGCTTCCAAAGAGTAATCTGTAATCTGCAGTATTTGTATGTCTATAAATTTTAGGAGGTTATTTCTAAATATCTTTTTCTGGCTTCCAAATTTAATATTAAACATTTATATTCCCCTAAATAGCTTTAACAATTGTCTTTGCGTTTTGTTCATTGTTTATATAGATCAAATATTATGCAATAACTCATTTTCCCGAGAAAAATCTAAGGTGTGGGGACCTATCATATAATATTTAAATAAACAGCGCGCGTGCTATAATGATTATATTATTTACTCGTAGATGATTACTATTTTCGAGTCCAGCAATACACATACCTTCTAAGCCAATTAGTAAAACGTACACCGAGTTGCGTTTTGTGAGAAAATACATATAGCGCGATCGTACCGTTTATTGTTACTCCTGGAAGCTTTAATTCTTGGCTTGCTTACCAGCCGAGTTACCATATAAGTATAAACTAGCGTAATGTGTAAAGTAGTTTTAAATACAGAATTCTAATTTGTTGTTTAATGTCATTTTTTAACCTTCTGCCTTTGTCTTAATTTGGAATGGATTTTGGGAACACCTCTTACGCCCATATGCACCGCACACAGTCAAGACTTTCAGTCGGATTTACTGACGTTAAAAATATATTTTGTCTGGATGCTTTATTGATTGGACCGTGCAATAGTGCACGGTCGTTTAAGTAGACTCTTGTTCCGTCTCGACTGTCAGTTAGTCTGACTGACAGCCTTGACCATGTGTGGTGCATATGGGCGTTAATGAACGCCGCGCATAATTGAACCGTTTATAATCGTTAGTTCACCTATTAATTCCATAAAACCTTCAACAGTCGGATTTCAAAAGTCGAAGTAAGCGACAAGATCGGAAATATTAAACGCTATTTTGTCACTTTTCACTAATGACAAGCTCCATTGTTTTATGATTTAAAAACTTCCTTTTTGTAGAAAATTATAAATCCACTGCAACTAGATGCTTTTAATGATAATTAAATTTAAACACTCGTCCCTTTTCCCATTTAAATCAAAATTATTTTAAGTGGGGTATAAGATAAGAGTATCACCACTAAGTTAGTGACTATAAAAAACTGGTGGAAAATGTCTAAATTGACACTTTAAAAATGCTTATTTACATACATTCGTATCAGTGTTATTTGTTTTATTAATGATTTTATATTTATTATCACGATTATGGCTATAGGTTAAGGGTCCACTTACAAATTGCCGATAAAATGTATATTAACATACAAATATATAACTCGTGTCGTAGCGTAGGTAGTCGCGATAACAGGCTGTGGTGTATGTTTGAAGAATGTCGAAAATAAAGATAATACGACGGCCACGCCCGTGTATTGAAATGTAAATGTAATTTTAGCTAGTGTTGGAAAACACTTGATTAAGCGTGTGATGAGCTGTATGACGTATGAAACAGCGTTTGACCCCTAGCATTATATTAAAGAGTTCATATGTTTGACGAGTGCTTTATTCCACTAGATAGCCGTAAGCTGTCGGCTCGATGAATTATGGAAATGTTACTCCCGATTTCAGACGGTTAAAAAATGGAACATGTCTGTATATTAATTTAGTCGCCATTTTAATTATATATTATTTACAATTAATTTATTACGGTTTAGTCATTTATTTTTTGCTTCAGTCGAGTACAAAGTAGTACGGCCCAATTTCTAACATAAAAACGCTCGTGGAAACAATATGTAATAATTAGGCAAATGCGTTCTGAAATATGTAGTAGCTTTCATCGCCGTATACAATTATTTTTAAACTTTATTTTGATATAGCTGTAACGGTTTATTTTGTCACACACAAAAATGATGCTCCGATTTTGCAACAGATACTGCAATACTTGGTGACATATACCGTTGAACTATTCCGTAGATTTTCATTTTGTCTACAATGTCTTATAAAAAAATTTAATGAAATACATCAAAATTAATCGGAAATGGTTTAAAAGTTTAACTAAAAATGCACAAAACATGCTTTGACACCCTTAACTTTAAACTTGTGCTCGCGAATTGCCCTCACATTCCCAAAAGGTATTAGGTCCATCTAGACATTATAAGCTATAAGACGATGAAAGTTTCATTTCAATAGGATAAGTTGTTTTTACGTCAATTAGTAAAAATAAACAAAGAAAACTCCATTTTTGTTGTATCGTCATTTTGAAGTTGTGCTCGTTCATTGCCCTTACATTCCCAAAAGGTATTAGGTTCATCTGGACATTATAAACTACACGACGATGAAAGTTTCATTTCAATAGGGTAAGTTGTTTTTACGTTAATCAGTAAAAATAAAGAAAGAAAACTTCCATTTTTGTTGTATCGTCACTGAAGTTGTGCTCGCTCATTGCCCTCATATTCCCAAAAGGTATTAAGTCCATCTGGACATTATAAGTGATATGATGATGAAAGTTTCATTTCAATAGGATAAGTTGTTTTTACGTCAGTCAGTAAAAATAAACAAGGAAAACTTCCATTTTTGTTGTATCGTATGACGATTGGATAATTTTTTTATCAAAACTGTATTAGTACATTGTCATATGTTTTAATGATCGATAATAAAAAAAAACCTGCATGGGTATTTCGCGTTATTTAACATATTCAATGCAGACGTAGCTCGAGGCACCTACAGTTATCCAAACCACAAAAATGTATGCGAGAATAGAATAAGAATTAAGATAAGAATTCAATGAAATTAGTGTCTCATTGAAATTAGGAACGAATGAACAATTTATTTAGACCAATTATCACCCAAGGACAGCGGATACGTAGTAAAATGACACGATACTACCGCTCGGTTGTAATTTGAACTAAGTGGTTATATCTATCTATGCGACAAGTGGTTATGTCTATCTTGGTTGTATTTAGATCAATTACCACCCAAGGACAGCGGATACGTAGTAAAATGACACGATACTACTGCTCGGTTGTAATTTGAACTAAGTGGTTATATCTATCTATGCGACAAGTGGTCATATCTATCTATCTCGGTTGTATTTAGATCAATTACCATCCAAGGACAGCGGATACGAAGTAAAGTGATACGATACTACTGCTCGGTTGTAATTTGAACTAAGTGGTTATATCTATCTATGCGAAAAGTGGTTATATCTATCTATCTCGGTTGTATTTAGATCAATTATCACCCAAGGACAGCGGATACGAAGTAAAGTGATACGATACTACTGCTCGGTTGTAATTTGAACTAAGTGGTTATATCTATCTATGCGACAAGTGGTTATATCTATCTATCTCGGTTGTATTTAGATCAATTATCACCCAAGGACAGCGGATACATAGTAAAATGTTACGATACTACTGCTCGGATGTAATTTGAACTAAGTGGTTATATCTATCTATGCGACATATCTTCTATTTACATGGTCATTTCTCATAACTAGAATGAAATTTCCTTCAGCCGCTTTGCCCTTCAATACCTTTATATCCTCTTTATTTTATATTGTTTACCATAATTTGAATTAATGTAATTTTCGAAAAATTTCGCGCTGAAATTAGATAAGTAGACAATCTAATGTTTCTAATTCTTAGTTGACAAGTCGCTGTCGTAAAACTTTCTAACGCTATCTTTAAATAAATTGGTAAATGGTTGCGGTAGTCCATAACTTCTTGAACTGTTTTTTTCTTTCATTGAAACTGAAAATTGTCTTTATTTATTTTGGAGGTCCCCATAAATTTTGGTCTGTTTTTAAATAGTCAGTTCTATGTCAGCGAACGTGCGGAATTTAATTTAATTTTTATCTGCGTTCACCGTCTCGTGTCTTTAATCGAATGTCACAGTGATGTGATGGTCGGTTGTAGCAAAAATATTCGACTATACGATTAATTTCGATATGTTACTTCCTATATTGTAAACTTCTAAAATTTGTGCGATACACTTATGCAGTTTTATATACTATACCATTTTTTGGCTTGAACATAAAGTTCCCATAAGTAGTTCTAAAATAAATATGTATATTATGTAACCAATCGTTAAAATATTTAATGTCAATCATCTTGAGTCCGAGTATACGATTTGCATTATAACCTTACCAAAAAATATTAAACAAAAACTTCAATTCTGCATAGTTTTTTATTCAGAATACATAATTTCGGCTCAAATATACATCTTACCACGCTAAGAAATCGACGGCGTGGAAATTGTTTAAAATAATTCTCTTCTAGTCTTTAATGTGTACGTATTAAGAACTTAAATGTAAAAATCGTCTGTGATGCAAATAAATATTTAATTTTGCATTTTAAACTTTATACCTAAAATTCAAGTACACCATGAAAATATGTGATGGGATGTAGATAAAATATGACAGCTGTGTAATAACGTATTGAATAACAACCGTCGTTTATTTACGTTACTCCATATTGTAGTTATCTAAAGATTTGTTCCGTGTTAAAGTTGATCACGATATTTTTACGTGTACATAATAATTGTTTGTGTTTTTATATGTCACATCAGCTGAGAGTCTGTTATCATCGGGCGGCGTCGGCTGGCGGTTCGCGCCGGACGTAGCCTGTAGTGTCCGCCCTAGTCAACCGGTTTGGCCCCTCTTCTCTTTGCTAATTGTACTCCAACGCTTTATTTATAGGCGTAATCTCATTCTCAGCACCCCTTATATAGGAGCTGAAAAGTGCGTATGTAAATATGTATAAGGCTGACGTATAGTGTACGCGAAGTTATATTATTTTGCACTAGCCTTTAAATGCGTCAATCGTGTGTGATTGTTATTTTTTACACAACGATAGCGCGGCGAAAACATTGAATCTGTTGTAAATTAATGATACGCGTTTATAATCAGTTTAGAGCAATTTCAAACTCGACGTAATAGTGTCTTTCACACCTAATGCGTTTGTTATCTCGTAGAGAGCGTGCTGATAATAGCTAGGTCGCATATGATAGCCTTTAGACAGTTTTATTCATTGTTTCGTCAGCTATTCCAGTAAGTTTAAATACTGATTTGTAACTCTTAGTTCGTTTCATATACAAGGATGAAAATTTATACATTATTGTAGTTCCGGATGTCTGCACATACATGGAAAAATTGTATGAAATATAAAGCATATGTAAGGTTTTTTCTTCTGCCTTATTGAACGAAAATTTATTAAATACAAAAAATACCTGCTAATTTTACTAACAGGTAAACAAATGTTTTTGTCTTTCTAAGATTTTTTAATTAAATAAAAAAGGTTTTAAAAGGAGACAAACATTGAGTTTAAATAGCTATATATTTAAACCCAATTTTTGTCTCCTTAACATTTGTACTAATCAGTTGAACGAATAAATAATTTGTTTTGTTGAATGGTTTGCTTCAAAATAAAGAAAAGTTTCTCTAACATCTTACGAAAATGAAACACAATAATAATTAAATAAATTTTTATTATGTCACGTCCAAAATCTGTGTTATTGCTTAAATATTTTTACGAACAACATCAAGTCTTAGCAGACCGAAATCGGTGATGTTGTCTTTTCAATGAATGTATTCTGGGTTATCTAAATTATTCATTTCGATCAGAGGTCAAACGTTATAAACGGAGCAAAGACGGGTTACGATCATTAGTAGATTTAAATTGTCGCCAAATTGTAGACGCAATTGTTTTGACCCCGCGCGGCTAGCTGAGTGCGCGTGTATGCGTTAATAATTGTAGGAAAAAACAATAATTCTAATTATATAACGGATAAGTGCTCGCTTCTTAAATATAATAAATCTTGCATCGGATAAATTTTCGACAAGTATCTTAAATCATTTTATAAGCTCCTCCAGAAATGTCCATATAAATGAGTTGTACAACATACGAAGCCGGTTTAAATATAAGAAATAGAATTATTTAAATAAATTCGTTAAGCTGGTGAACGTCATCACCCACTGTGTTGTCCGAAAAGCGAGGCTGACGTGGAAGGGGTATCTTCTCCACAGACGCTGCATTGCTGACACATAGTTGAGATGACACAGGCTCGCTTAGTACCGCGTCACCCTCTCTACTTCTCTGGCTGAGTCCAGATGAACGACGAGTGAGAACAAGCAGATTTACAACAGAACATGATCTGACGTGGGCTGAATCTCCTCTACACAAACACTGCATCGTCCCGGGACATAGTTGAGATGACGCAGGTTTGCCCATCACCGGCGTCGTCATCTCTGCCTTGCTGGCTGTATCCGCAGTAACGACGTTTTGAGCCAGGTAGGCTGCAGATGTCTGGCCCTTATTTCTGATTAGTTTTTCACGCGATTTCGTGTGGATCTCTATAAAACGGCATTTTTTAAAAAATTTAAATCGCATAATAAGAGTTACTGTACATTACACTATCTTCAAGCACTCATTGAGGAAAAACGAGTACAATTATTTTGAGATGTAATTCTATTATGTTCTACTTTACAGCCTTTGCGTAACAGGAAACAACTCATTAATGCCATACTACAATGAAATATATCATAATTTCTTTCTCGCTCGATAAGCCATAGAAACAGTGGAAATATGATAGAAATCCCATCTATAGTTTTTGCAAAATAAAGTTATAAATAAACAAAAATTTCAAATTCTAATCTAAGGATTGTCGGTGGTTATTTATACAAAAAAAACATGCATGGACACGACCAGTTGACCGTTTCATTTTTTAATATATATTTAGTAGTAATAGTCACGCATGACTGAGACTTATTTCAAACTTGATTTGAAACTTTCTCGTTTCTCTCAAATGTAAAATAGAATCCTACCAAAACGTAAATGTAAAAAATGGGGCAAGTTCTCTTTGGGATATCATTAAATAACAAAAAAAGAAAGGTGCGTGTACTTATGTACGCGCGTGAGAAGTTATACTTCTTTGGCATCATTAAATAATATATACGGATAGATAACCTCAATTATATTGGAGCACTTGAAAAAGTCTATAAACACAATTTTTTCACTAATATTTACGAATAGTAAATATATTAATCAAAATATTGAATTTAAATCACTACTGAATATAATTTATCAGCACATATATAAATCGCACTTATATGAAACTAAAACACGTATGTGAATGTAGACACTAGAAACATGTGGATAAATACTATGAATATGAAAACAGTGAACAGAGGCGACGATGGTGCCAATAGCTTTTGTTTCGAGACTTCAACAGCTACAACTTCATACTGTAACTTTTGTGTGACGAATCTTAAAATTTCACTCTCATCATTTTTTCATAACGCGCCTAAAGAAGTATAACTTCAAAAAGAAAATAGAATGATACGTGAATGTGAAATTCAGAGTAATTTTCTGCATGCGTATCTCGACACCTATTTAGTTCGTCTGTTTGAAACATTTAAAATAATGCAAATTTTAGTCCTGAACTTCGCAATTTATTGTTATAGTTGTACGGCTGTGGTTAAATTATATTTGATTTTTAGGTGAATGCTATACATAAATAGCGCACAGCCGATTTTTTTTAAGAACTCGCCTGCGTACTGCCTTGCGTTTAGATCGGAAATGATAAAATTTCTCGGATCTTAAATATTATAGAAAACCATTCCCAAAATTTAGCAAGCTGAATGGGGGCATGGAGCACACCTTTCGATGTGATGTAATAAAAAAAGCGTACCCCTCAGCGACGCACGCGCGCTAAAAATAGCATGAAGCAAATTAAAACAAGTTAAATATAGATATTCCTTATGAAGAGGTCTCGTGACATTTGACGCTGTTATTGATACAACATTTTACGTTTACGTAATTCACTTTTGATATTGTCTTATGAATTTGCTGAACGATATGGGGTCGTATGGGCGTTGCATGTTGTGACTTATATCCATATTACTGATAAGATACGATATTTGTTTTGAGTGGCAGCCGCGTGAATGTGTGATTGAATTAATATTTGCAAACGCCCAGTTTATGTCAGAGGCTCAAATTGCACAATACTTACAAAAATGGCGTTTCGTGAAAGTTTTAAGATTAATAATGTATTTTAAGTAGTTGCACGCTAGAATTAAAACAAATAAGTTTCCTTTTTTCCACTTATTTTCTGGTTATTATAATAATTTATTTACTTTGGTTGTTAATTCAGTAATACATGTGTTGCAAGTATATGCCACTGTATTGTTGGCAGGTGAACTTACAATTTTAATTGCAGAACTAAAAAATTAATAGCTAATCAGATTATCGTCAAGAAATAATCTAATAACCTTAAATATCTGGAAATAGTTAAAAGTCTAATTTTCTATTTGCTTTTTATAAATATATTTGAGAAAACAGAACGCATTATGTGTTTATCACACTCAAAAACGTAAATCGCAATGTACTGAACAAATATGGAAGTTTAAATTTCACTTAAAATTAGCTTGATGCATTTTCTCCTCCCTTCTTACCTGTAAGCAAAATAGTTTCTATTCGTTTCTTTGGAGCCCCGTAACAGGATGACCTTAAAGTACTACTTCCAATTATAATGTTAATTTACGGGTCAGCTACAATACCATGCCATAAACCTTCATAATTACTAAAATTTTTTAAATTGCGATAAAACTTTCATGAAGGAATGTTTACAAAGAATTATAGTAAAATAATATAAAGAAATCAACTGATTTTTTCGATTAGATTCCGAGAATATTTTCTCCATTAACGTAACACAAACGACAAATTGGCTCCTTAACCGACGAAGCAAAATTCTGCTAATACTAATATATAGCAACGGAGACACAGCTCTTTTACACAGTAGCGGGGCGGGACCACCCTAAGGGTTAGGCTTGGCTACATAAAACTTAAAAATTAAATACAATTAATAATATAAACATATTGTGTTCTTTATTATTACTCAAAGTATCGTGGCTACCACGGCATGTGTGGGGAAATACTTGAGGTTTACCGGCCATTATTAGACATCCGGTATAATTATTAATAAACTTCAATCCTTCGGGTATCGTATCATCCTGAGACACGGGGGCTAATATACTGCTTACAGCATGTTTACGATATTCGATTCAGACTGCGGCAGCGGCAAAATTAAAAAAGTGGAAGATAGCTCTTACAGTCCATTTGCCCGTCCTCGCATTACGTATTTGCGAATTATTCGGTCTAAGAAGTCCTTGCCATCCATGAAATAATTATATTTTTTACTGCTTTTGGGTGTGGCATATCAATGTAGCGTTGGTCTTGCTCCAGGGACCAGCAGGTTGAACAGCATATTCCGGGGAAGCTAAATAATCTAAATGTATTGGTTTGATATTTAGCCACTTGATAACTGTCACTCTTTTGTCTCCTCAAACAATGCAATCGTAGCTTCCTCTCCCACTTTTTGTAACATTCTGTCTGTTTTCAGTAAATCCTTGCTTTTTTTCTCCGTACACGGTTTTTCATAAGCGTTCCCGTTCCATTCGAATTTTCTATTTGAAAGTGTTTCACGCAATGCAATTGACGTAAAATATCGTTCGAAATAAATCGATGTGTCCTGTCGCAGAATATCGTCAAGTTTAAGAACAACGCGCCCTCCAAGATTGATTTTGTCTGGCATCGAGTATAAAGCAGAATCAATTAAAGTACCTTTCTTTTGGTAAAGGTACAACTCAAGACGAAGGCCGTTATGATTTGCCATCAATATAATTTTGATGCCTTCTAGATTCGGTTTTCCCTTTACTACTTGCTTTTGTTTACATTTTCCATTTTTCTTTTTCATTCTTTCTGAATGCTCGCTCTATTTCTGAAACTAGCAGATGAATTTTCCAGAATATGTCTACTTTTTTCATAGCTGGAGACACCGTTAGATCGTCGATGACTTTTATATTCTATCTAAGACGACAATATCTGTTGCGTGCCATAGTCCCAAACTAATTCTGGTCTCTGCAACCCAGAAAATTCTGTTCCTAGATAACCCAAAACGACCAGTAGCCATGTAGCAGCCTGTGAATGTTCTAATCTCCTCGGGAGAACAGTTAAACGACTTTCCACTCCTAGATATTAAACTTATCGATACGATCCGATATAGTTGAAATAAAATTATATGCGCATCGATCGTGTTAGGGACTATCATATTAAATCGTTTTTATAAAGGAAAGTGGAGTAGTTCCCTAGAGAATAACCACTAACTAAATGAGAATAACCACTAACTAAATGAGAATAACCACTAACTAAATGAGAATAACCACTAACTAAATGAGAATAACCACTAACTAAATGAGAATAACCACCACTAATTTTTCTTCCTATTTGATCGCATATCATATCTAATTTTTGTGGTTTCCAATTTATTCTCAAAGTTTTATTAAGATAAATAAAAGGCATCTTTGCGAACATTATTTCTCGAAATTTCAATTTTACAATTACGGTACATTTTTTATGACGGTATGCCTATAATAAAAATCAGTTTTATCGATACGAAGATATTGGATCTTCTTAGTTTGTTCTCAATTTCTAAATCCATGCAAGCGACTAGCGTTTTTCATACGTACATATAAGGCTATATTTTTATTAGTACTAGTAGAAGACGTGATACGTTTTATATTAGTCTTAAATTTGTCATCATATTAAGTTTACAATATGAAACTTTCATAAATGTAAAGTTTCCCTAGTTTGTCTATCATGCACACTTAATAAAAAAATATATTTGTATTTTAAAGGCAAGTCCATTTAGGGTTACGCTCCATAAAGGTACAAAGGAACTTTTATGACGAGACTTCTCTGTGAGACTCCTTTCCACCTAGCGAAAGATCGTTCCCGGTATACGGCGTTAATACTGTTTATTTTTTGTATTGACAACTTTGTTTCTCAATATCCAACAGTTAGAAGGCTTCGTTACGCTCAAAGTTCTTTAAAATCTCATTTAAAAAAGGAAGTACACATTTAAGGATTGGCCAAACTTAGGCGAATTCAGCGCTGGACGAGGGACCTGGTTCGACGCGATTCGCTCGCTTGCTTAACCTCTCAAATTAACGCGACCTGTCACGCGTCAAAATCCTTGGTTTCTTTGTAAGAAAACATGCTTTCGATCTCGAGGAAGAAGTTTTGGTATTACTGGCAGATACAGAAAAACAATCCCAAAATTCGGAGTAAATTCTTGCGGCTACTTTATATAAAAATACAAACTTACGTAAGGTTGTTTTGTTCAATAATTTGTGAAATAAGTATTCGTTTTCTTAACTCATCTTGAATAACCTGAATAAACAAGCGTAGTAACGCTAAGTAAATTTGTTTATAGAAAGAGGAAGAGATGAAAATGTGTACATGAGCTGAGCGCTCAACGCTTAGAATTAGGAGAATTTCATACATAGATACCCATAATGAGAAAAGATAGAGAAATATTTTATATATGTTTCCGCATGCTAGAAGAATGCTATAATAAAGTTTTATCAAGATTGAACAAGGTACACGTAAACAACACACCGTCTTGATCCTATAACGTCAAGTGAATGTTATATGTAAGGTTTACATATAAGGGAAATGAAATTAATAGATAAGTCATCAATTATAAACCTTTTTAACTGAAATATAAGCATAAATAAATTGGAAAATGATTTATAAAAACGAATAATTGAAAGATTTTTTTTAAATTTCTTACAAAAATTATTAGGTATTATTAGTAGTTAATTTGAGTTCATGTTGATTTGTTTTTGCTTGGGCCAACTACCCATCAAGGTTAAAATATCGGTAATAAATTTTGGCATTTTCTTCACGTGGGACAATCAGAGGACTTATATCGGTGATTGTATGGAATAGTTTTTATTATTATTAAGGGAAGGCCTTTCAGATTGCGATGATTATTGGTGGCGGTGATAAGGCTGTTGTGATATTGGAATTTGGTGATGAGCAAACGGGTCGCAATGAAGAGGTAAATGACACTCTTCGAATAGAATATGAAGTTTTGTTCTAAGATTGTCAGCTCATCTAAATGCTGTTTGCCGTTTTCCATTACAATTTGCGAAATTTTCGTTTTCGCTAGTGGCTTGCCTTCTAGGTGTGAATGTCTTGATAGCGTTAGCAAATCCCAGAAGAAATCTAAAATTGCATCTACCGGTAGAGGATTTTGTAAATAATCAACGATCTTGTCTGTATGTGATGCTGAAGCTCCGGTATTCCTTATTTGTCTCCAATTTTCTATAGTGAATGACTGAATATTTTCCTTAAGCAGAAAAAGTGGAAATCCATCCAGTTCATCAGAAATAGTTTCAGCGTTTTGATTAGTGTTTTCTATAGTTACTACAGGATCCACGTTATTAATAGTATTTGCGAAGGCTAACCACTATTTTCTAGAGGCGCTTTCGTCTGCCGAAATATTTGAGGTTTTTAAATATTTGCTACAAGTATCCGTCACATTTTTCAATTAGCTTTTCAAATCTTCTCCTGTAAATAAATAAATATATTTCATTTTTATTTAAGATATTTAGTTGCGGTTCACTCTTATTGTGATGGTTTTTCTTACAGGGATACAGGCCGCTTATGCTTTCCAGGAAAATGGCAATTCATTAACTGCTCTGGTGCCATCAACATACATCGAACTATAAAATGTCGACAAAATACGGGTTCTGATTCGAGGTCACATATCAGTTGTAAATAATCGATACAAATAAAACGACAGCGTCCTGCGCAATTTTCGATTATCGCGTCAACAGAAGCGTCATAGACACACGACTGATCGCGTCAATTTGTATGTGTTAGCTGGCACAATGGTTGCTAGCGAATCGCGTTCCGCGCGCTTCAGTTCGACTAGACATTTACATTTCGGGATCGAAATTTAGAAATTGCAGAACATTATGTATTATTATGTTAGGTATTTCAGATTCTATTATAATGATAAATCAATTGTTATTTTATGTGTTCTCTAAATTCTACATAGAAACTGCAAAATACTCTGTATTATAATTAAATTTTTACAGTAAACAATTTTTTTCGTACTTTCTTGCGGAATCCTTTAGATGGCGCTGATTCCTTTTAAAACACGCTGTGGTTTTGTTCATTATAAAAACGTATAATGCCCGGTGTTTACCAATTAATCCTAAATGAACGAAACCTCGGGTAATTGTTAACAATGGATATAAAGAAGGTGAATAGAAAAATAATACGAGGAACAAATTACCAAAGAAACGTATGATTTACCCAAGGAAAAAATATATAATCTGTAAACAATAATTCATGTCAGATATGTACTTTCAGTGTTTATAATCGCTTTTTACCAGTCTCAGTTTGAGTGGTCCGATGAACTAAATAGATACGGCGTCTTCTTGCTTAATATCTAACAATGATTGTTTCAGTAAAGAATACAAAGTAAACATATACAATTTAATCCGCATTGGACATTAAAATAAATTTATGCCGATTAGATGGTCAAGAAATATATTTAATGTGACTTATAGAAATATATTTAATGTGATATTTTCATATTTTAAACGCATTGTACTTTTTTGCCGAAAAGGGATAGTTTGAAATCAGAAGACTAGTGGCGGTGTCAAAGTAAGTATCTATTATTGCAAATGTAGTGGAAGCCAATGATTACGGAACAATAAAAGAGAATATACCAACAACCAAATGTCTTGGATAAACAGTTAAGCTATTTACTAAATAAGTTTTTAAAAATATAATAAATATATAATAGAAGCTAATTTTTATACAGGTTGTCCTGTAAGGAGTGAACCAACGAAATATCAGTGGTAGAGGGGGATATTACACATACGTAACAATAAATTTTATTATCTTAGGCGTAATAGTTTTAGAGATATAATTTTAAATTTTTTTTTAATATTTTTTTTTTCTTTATATGAGTTAATACTTTATTTAAATTCTTTACCACGACCTAGGTTTCCTTGTATGACAACACCTTCAGGTGAGAAACTTAGGTCGTGGTTAAGAATTTAAATAAAGTAGAAATAATACTACATCACGTAGTTTCATTTAGTTGTGAATAAAAATTTTGTGATAATGAATTTCTACAAAATTAACGCCAAATATATTCAAAACTTAAATTTTTAAATAATATATTTTGACTTTCCTTTAAAAGCCCTTTTCCACGACCTATTATTGCCTGTATAGACCGTTGGAGACATGTAAATAATTTTATTCGTGACCTTAATACTACCCACACAACTGAATTCGACTCTGGCTTTGGGTTTTATTTTATATAATATGTGTAAAATTTATGCAAATTGCATTTTTAGTTTTGAAACTAGAAGTCGATAATACACAGACGGACGGATAACTGAGCGAGAGAAACAGTATTCCGTTAGGGTACGGGACCCTAAAAATTAATGTTAGGTATATATAAAATTTAATACGAAAGAGGGGCTGTAATTAAAATGAAGAATAGAATTCTAAGATAATTTCTTTATTTGTACTGAAAATTTAAGGAAAAATTGAGATTGTATATAGAAGTGTGTGAATTCGTCAAAGAGCAACGATTGTATCCTCCAAAAACAATTTAGTAAAAGGATCATATAAAGTGTTATAAAAATATAGTTTGTATAAATAAAGCATTAATGTGAACGGCACAAAAGAAATACATATGTCAGGACATATAGGAAATGATATGAAGGTAGCATCTATTTCTTCAGGCTGTAGACGTCCATTCTTCGACTTAGGCCTCTTCCCTAATTTTCTATGTTAGTCTGTCTTGAGCGTGCCGCAGTCGAGACACTCCTGCTATTCTTCTGCTGTCGTCACGCCAGCAAAGCCTAGGATGATCCGTGCCACTAACCCCGGCTCTTGGTCGTCAACTTAAAGGTTACTTTGTCCATTTTTCATCTGCATTGATGCGATCCTTTAATGATACAAACTGATACCGTGCATCGTTCTCTATCTGCCTTACTCTAAGCCCGTCAGTGATTCTTTGGGTTAAAGTAATGGTCTCGCACTGGTCCGTGGTGTGATGTCTCATCTAGCAAGACACGGACCTCGTAAACTGTTCTTTTCAGGTTGATTGGTGTTGTTTAATTCGTACGCGTAGACTACATGAGTGTGTGCCAATCCTCGCTATAATTTATCTTTCTCCCTTTTTTTTGCAAAATCTCTGTTGAGTAGTAATGTCGTGATCGAATTATTGAAGGGAGAAAATCTAGCATGCTATCCCACGGGAACCACCTTCGGATTTGGGAATTTGGGATACACAGTATGAGTTAATAAATACTGAAATCAAAGTAACAGCATTTTCTTACATACAATACTGTTTTATCATAAAATATGATTGTTATACCTCAAAACCTACTTGAGATTTCGAGATAAAAGTCTTTATGTTAATTTAGGGTAATAATCTATTCATTATATATATATATATATATATATATATATATATATATATATATATATATATATATATATATATGTGTGTATATATATATATATATAATCTATTCAAATGTCAAAATTTTATAGATTCGTTCAGAATCCATCCAAACTTTCGAATTTATTATATTATTAGGTTATACAGGTTTGTTTACCAACGGCAGCCCAACTCGAGCAGATTTTTCTTTTTAATTCTGCCGTTTGGTTTTCTTTTCCGGTAGTATCAATAGCCTTGTTTATTAAATTTACATGATTATGTAGCTTTATTGTATGTGATTATATAGCTTTTTTGCAATTACAGATCATTCAGTCCTGGTCAGTAAGTAATGATTTATCCGAGTATGATTTTTAGGATACGATGGAATCTAATAAAAGAAATTGAATTCTAGTTTATCTTACTGCGGTTTATGTATATTTCGACGTTTTCGCAATACAAGTATGTTTACAAAATTATGGATATTGTGGCAGTGGTAAATACGTACTACCCCGTACATGGGAATCTGATCGTATTCGCAGTCGTTAACAGTTTGAGAATATTGTGAATGCCAAAGTTTTACCAGTGCGTACTTAATTGTGTTTATTGAGGAAGTTTATCATTGAAACGATCGTATTTTCCTTCTTCTGTTATCGAGTATTTAATGTCTGATTGTAAATTGGGCGTTTGTTTTACTAAAAAGTATATCAATACCAAGAATAATGCCTTTGAGTCAATATCCTCGAGTTATCGTATTTTTGCGCCGGTTTATAAGTGCAGATATGTTTAACATATCAATGTGATAACGGCCTGTCGAATTGCAAGGTTCATTGAAACGTGACTAATATTTCGGAGTGCAAAAACAACTTATTTACAGAATTCAGGCAATTTAGCATATAGTGATGATTTGAGTCTAGTACCGGTTTGAGAATGGAGACATTTTCATTTCATGAGTTTTATAAGCTTCCAATATTCTCTACATTGAGATAACTTTAAGTATGGCGACAAAGAATGAGAAACATTGTATCAAAATATTTTTTATTACTACGTAGTTTTGAAACACACTCGAACAATTCGAGAAATCTCTGTGACCAAACGCGAGAAATCTCTGTGACCATTTGCCCTTGATCGTTGTTTTCAATGCGTCCTAACAATTAATGATAGTCCAAATTTCTATGCGAGAAATCTCTGTGACCACTTGCCCTTGATCGTTGTTTTCAATGCGTCCTTCCCCTGTCAGGCAGATCGTAGATGGCTCCCTTTGTACACGTTCACCCACTTTCGTAGTTAAATTAGACGTCCGTACGTAAATTAATATATTTTTGAAAGTTACCGGTGAATATTCAGTATTTATAAAAAGTTTTTTTCTGTTTGCTTCGCTTTGATTCCCCGATATTTTCTTAATTCATTCTTATAACATTTCTACAGAATATCCTAAATAACTACCGTTACCATTCGTCAAAGCTTGACCAAATTAATTACGGTCTGTTGTAGCAATTACTCCATAAACGAGAAAAATATTTACGGAAAAAATGTGACCTATTTTTGAAATCAGCCACTTCTAAATATAAAAAAATATACCATTTCATCCTTTCTTTCTAAATGAACCTTTAAAAAAATAACCTTTAAAAACTTGTATTAAACTCACTTTCTTATCTGTATCTCTGCTATACATTTTATAATTTATATTTCACATACTTCTTGATGTGATAGAGACTTTAAACTTGGCGCACATACTTGGGTTCAGGTAGCGAAACATAACGGTGGAGTCAGTATCTAATGATGAAAATGGAAGGTGAACAAAGGATCGCCTCAATAGTGAATAGTATTACCCATCAAGTGTGGGCTTGTTTTTGCTAAGTTCGTATATTTCTTACTGTTTTGTACTTTTAAAATAAAACCTTTGCGTAAAAAAGTAATCATTTTATTTTTATTTTAATCATTTTATTTTTATTTTAACTCATTGTTGTATAAAATTTATTAACCCTGTGTTGTATAAAATTTATTTGACACATCCTTCGAAATTTTCTGACTTATGTTTGTATTATAAAACCGTGTTATGAATAGCGGTGAAAATTTTGTGATCATTCGCTCGAGCCGAGAACTCGAGAATGATCACAAAATTGAATGACCACAAAATTATTTGATCACAAACTTCAATTTGATCTCCGTTAGAAGTCAAATTGAAGTGTAAATTAGATACGAATTTTTGTATTGCTTACCCATAGAGACTTATTACGATTTATAACTATATGTAAGAATAATAATAATTTCCTAGCGAAACGTGTGTGTGTGTGTGTATATATATATATATATATATATATATATATATATATATATATATATATATATGTATATATATATGTATATAGAAACACACATACACCTTATACGTTTTGTATTGCTTGAATAATTATGCCCTATAAATTTATTAATAATTGAGTCAAAGAACCTCTTTAGTGTAATGGCTTTACGATATTTATTATTAAATGTCCATATAGGAAACGTTTGGTATAGGGTAATTGATAGCAATCGACGTTAACACTACGAAGAGTCGCGCGACCTTCACGCCGGTATTGCGTGCAAGATGCGAGCCGAGCTCTGCACGCGCATCGGTGCAGTTCTGATCAGTGCGATATGCATAAACAGGGTATTGGGGTACGGTTTTGCCTATGAATGCGTCACGAATATATCGCTTCGCTTAGTTATATGACGTTTCGACTGATTTTATTTATCTGTATGCAATTCTGTGAAAAATTAAGTGTAATTATGAAAATAGGTTGCCTTAAAGAAAATATTGTTAGGAGTAAACAAAACCTGGGAAGTCCGTATGATGATTCAAGCTAATTTATGCCATGTTTGTGGTATTTTATTCTGAAGCCCCAGTTCCGTATAGACTTATGAGAGATCGATTTCGCGATGGTGGACTTGATCCTGTTGCAATAATTACACTTATGTATACATGTATTGAAGATATAAAGGGAAGTTATTGTATTTATGTGGCTACAGTGGTGACTAGAGTTTGCTCCCGGGAATTCCCGGTGCCGTATTACCCGGGAAATCCCAGTACTGGCGAGGTACAGTCAGCCCCGGTACCGCGATTACGGATTCCCTGTTCATACGGTTATAGCAAGAAACCTCCCTACTTTGATGCAACACTGCGAGTAATAATCTCATGTTTGCACTGGCGAGCTGGCAATGTCGCGCACATTATTCGATTCGCTTGCCGAATCCGTTGGTGGTTGGCGCCCGCGAAATAGCCACCCGCATCCCCCCCGCTCCCGGGCTGCTCAGTGTCTGCACTTTCATTCGTACCATGGTGTTACTCGTGTGAACTCTCGTGTGACGGAAAATTGTGTAGTGCGGTTCGTCATTGTTTTATAAATATTTACCGATTGAGTTGGATTGCGAGTGATTATATCATACAGAGCTACAAATAATAATAAAAAAAGTAAGTACCAAGTGAATTCTGTAAATTGCATTGGTTTCGCTGCTCTGTAACTTGTATAAGTATCGTTAAATGCAATGCTTACAATAACGTCAAGTAAATCAGCAATATATGATGAAGTATACCTACTTGTAAATGGTGAACGTAAATATTGCTTTATTTCTCCATTACAGGTCTGAGTTGACAGTGAGTTCGCAATGGATTTCAAAGAGGTTAGCTCTGGCTCCGATGACAAATCATCCGTTTGGCGACACTTTCTTTGCGCCAATGATAAAAACAGCGCGAAATGTAAAATGTGCCAAAAGATATTAAAATCATTGGGCGGAAGCACTAGTGGACTACACAAAGATGTAAAAAGTATTCATGAAAATGTTACTTTAACTTCAGATCCTTTGCAGTAGAAAAATCGTTCCTAGATATAGAAGTCCATGGCTCCATCTTCAAGCAAATTAACCGACTATCAAGCAAAAGGGGCAAATTAACCGATTACAAATCGGATTCAAACCCTACTAAAAAATAGTTTCTCGCTTGGTGACACTAGATGGAATAATTATTTCATACGCTATCATATTAAAGAAAGAGCTAAAAGATCGAATCGAAAGACCTGAAGATGAAAAATTTGTTATATATATTTTGATGAATGATTATCAAACCGAAACCGTAGGTACATTAATTTGATTTTAGATTCACCCAGCTTTAGCGACGGCTACAAATTAAAAGTTTTTGGCTCTCTACCTGCAATGAAATGTATAGAGCAAATTGAAGAAAGGCTGTCTAGCTATGTACTCTCACTGGATAGGGACATCATCGCGGAAACTACCGATGGCTAGTTAGGCGAACAATTGAAATCATACCACCAAATATGCATTGCTCATGGCAATAACAAAACCGAATAGCAGTTGCCAATATCAGATTTCTTTTACAAAAAATCTCCAGAGACAGATGATAGTGATGCGGAAAATCTATTGCAAATTGACGAATAAGACGACGTAGCCCATTGAGTGACCATAGCTTAAATGCCATTAGTTTTCATACTACCTCTAAAAAGAAATAAGACTTATTTAAAAAAAATTAAAGATTATTTTAACGTTTCAATTCTAAAAAATAATTTCGGTTAGTTCCTTTTTTTGATATTGTTAATGTTTATGATGTGATTACATTCGTTCTGAACACTAATAATAATTATTAATGTCATTATAATGCTACTCAAACTTATTAACTAAATTGTGTTATTTTCTTTATTAAAAATTAATCCGTTTGTTATATTATCTTAGAATAGTGATTATTTGACCAAACAAATGTTGATTGTATTATATGTTTAAAAATTAAACATCTAAACCCTATGTGAAGAAAAACTTATTAAAAAATCATTATCTGGTTGTCTGCATATTTAAAATATATATTTTGAATAATAAAACTTTATTTTTATTAAAGAATGAAGTTTATCTTTATTATTTACGGTATTATTATTGCTGGTTTTTCATTGGCTTTTCAATAGATACCGGGACTACCGGTACCGAGGTGAGCCCAGAACGGGGAATCAAAATTTTAGGAACCGGGCCGGTTCATCAAGGTCTAGTGGTGACGAAGGGAGCATGATAAGTTTTTCTTCAAAAAGAATTTCCAAAAGAAATTAAATAAAAGTCAAAAGTTTACGTAACAAGTTGGGGCCATGTTTGTTGTTGATCTAAAGATAAAATTAATTTCTTAAATGAGGACGCTAATATTTTCATAATAATTACAGCAAATGTTCTCCATTACGCTAGGTAATGAAAAAAAATATAAAAGGTTAGAGCTTAGAAACAGTAAATTCTATTTAAATTCTCTCTTATTAATTCTGTAACAGTTTCTGACCTAATTGAATATTAATACCAAAAAGTCAAGGAATTAAAAGTGCCCGAGGAATAATTGATACTTATAAACATCGAAAACGAAAAATTCTTAAAAAGGAACTATTTAAACTATTAGTTTGGGGAGCGGAATTGTTATTTCGCATAAAGTATCAATGCATTCCAAAAAAGCTATGGACCAAGTTTTTGAAAAATTATTACATTTAAAAAAAAATGTTTCAATTATACTTCTCTTGTGACTGGGATAAAACTGGACGTTTGTATTTGACATCTTATTCCTTTTTTCTTTGTGCGAAATATCCTATCTAAGCTATTTAGTACGAGGTAATAAAGCAAAAAATATGTACAAAAGATTCAGCGTATGATATGACGTTGTCTTTTGTAGTTAGTAATACTTGTCTGCAAGAGACATTTCTTCTCCGCCGAATCAACTTTTCTTTATAGTAAAGTGAAAATAGTTGACAATTGCTTAAATATAACGGAAATTATGCTAAGTTATACTGAAAAAAAATTATTAGATCTGAACTTGTATTTGACATCGTATTTCTTTTCTTAGTGCGAAGTATCTTATCTAAATTATTTGATATGGAGATACCATTGAGCAAAACGTGAACAAACAATTTAACGTGTGATAAGACGCTCGCTTTTATAGTAGTAACACTTTTTCTGCAAGGAACATTTCTTTCTTCTCGGTCAAATTAACTTTTTTTTTTGCAAAAAAACACGTACAAACGATTTAGTTTTGGGTCTGATATGATTCTTCATTGAATTCGGAAAACCATTATTTTGCAAATTGTGGTAATACGCTGTAGAGGCGGAGAATGTATTCCTTTAAAAGTTTCTAGCAAAACAAAGAACTTAAACAACTTTTAATAATCGCTCGAGACCACTTAATCGATTGAATCTAATTAATCGGTCTAATGATTTTTGTAATTATATTATTATACTTTGCCCGATTTAGCCCTTGGTCGATTTATCTGTACAGGTTGTATAAAATAAACTGTCATAATGCAATATAAAAAAGCTTGTAAAAAATATAAATTTTCACACTAATTTATACTTAATATATTCTTCATGTGTTTACAATATGCTGACTTCAGCTATAATAACTCTGTAAGAATTACAATAATTACGTTTTATTTGCTATAAGAGATATTATATTCTGATGGAATTGCTATTTTACATTATTTACCTGAGGATTCAAACCGATTGCAAATCTTTTTTCATAAAAAAGGCCCCGCAATTCTGTTCTCATTTCTTGCCGTTTATATCTATACTTTTTCGTCAAATTTCATCACACAAGTATTTCTCGGCTATTTCTTGTCCCGCTTACTTTTTCAATTACACATTGCGACATCCCATAAAATTAAATTATCTAAACATTCTTCTCTTTTTTTATTAGCACATTTATCGACGCCGCATTCCCTCCTAATATCAACGTTATTAACACTTATCGCTTTTCCTCCAAATATTTAGTAACCGTCTCATTTCCGTAACATAAACACACTGCCCTCTTTCTATAACCTTGTCTACTCTTTTTTTGGACACTCACTCTTACCCACCGTATCCCCGCAAAAGAAGAAAAAAAAATATACACACACACACACACATATATACACACACACACACACATATACACACACTCACACACACACACACACACACACACATACACACACACACACACACACACACACACACATATATATATATACACATCTTAGAGACCTGCTGATGTTTTCTGTTATATGAACAATTCATTTTTAAAATGCCTGTCATCAACATTTAAGATTTCATTGTTTTTTGTCTAATAAAGCACGAATAGACAATGAGAACAATTACTTACTTCATTTAGTTTTTACTTCACGCCTTATTTTTTAGGATTCCGTACATCAAAAGGAAGAAAGAGACCCTTATAGGATCACTTCGTTGTCAACACCCTTTTTTCAGGACCGAGTGGAGATATCAAGTTGAAATTAGTACCAAAAGGTCCCTTGGAGCTATAAAAAATAAAATTTCTAAGTCAATGCAATCAAGAAGAATTCTAAAAATACAGTTATTTATGCCGCATATCTTGACGTTCACCTCGAATCATAAAATTAAATAAAAAATCAAATTTCTAAGTCAATGCAATCAAGAAGAATTCTAAAAATACAGTTATTTATGCCGCATATCTTGACGTTCACCTAGAATCATAAAATTTGGCAAGGAGCAAAGCACACAATCTCACAGCACAAATAAAGAAACAATCCGAAAATTGTAGTTGTATCATATAAAAAATATTCTTTTTAAATGTTCGTCTGTGAAAGATAGAGTAGACTATATATAATATTTTCGTTCTAAAAAATTAAAATTTTGTAAATAGTTTAATAGGAATATTACGTGACATTAAATGTTTATAAATGCTTAAATGTGTACGGAACCCTTATAGTGCGAGTTCTACGCATAACAGATTTTTTTTAGAAAATACGTAACCATTTATTAAAAGTGTTTATCCGTCTGTCGCTGCCGTTTTTTCTCAAAAGCGTCTTAACGTAGAAATTTTAAATATATAAAGCATATTAATTTATTCAAAAATATTCTGACGGAAATTATAGAGGGGCAGATAGAGAGCACGATTTATTTAATAATTTCATACATCGTGTGCGATATCATTTGAAAAAGCAAGTTATAGGGATTCTAAAACTAATTTTTCCATAACTTTATATAAAATAGTTCGAGAAGTATTGTTGAAATGTGAATATGCAAAGCACTATCAATTCATAACTTTATATATTTATAACTTTATATATGCCATGTAGTATAGTTGTAAGCTTTGCATTCATGAACCTTAACTAGAGTCATATGACAGTCGTATAACGTTTCAAATACATTATTTCATAACTTTATATAAAAGTGTTCGAGAAATATTGTTGAAACGAGAATACGCAAAGCACTATCAATTGTATAGAAATCAAGAGTATTCGATATAACGCAAAACATTCCCCTTAATTACTTTCACGAAAGCAGAATTACGCTGCCAGTCTCAATGGCTTCATGACGTCTATGGCTCTTAGGGACACATTTGATCTCATCGCAGCCGTCCGTCATACAGCCGTTTTGAATAGACGCTGGCCTGCGGCCTGCAAAAGCTGCCCGCACGCAACGTAGAGTAAGTAACAGTAACACCAATCTCAGCCGATAAAGGCCCAATTGGGCGATCTCGTTACGCGCATGCTGAAGTGGCTATTGAAGCCGTAATAGCGTCTCATTACAGCGCAACGCCGCTCGACCTCCATTCGCACACTACGCCTTCGGCCTGGAACGTTTATTACTTGTTTCGTGTTTGTTAGGATAGACGAAATTTATATTCAAGTTTGGCTGGCTATTCTTAGCCAGACGTATGCAGTAGGTTCAATAGACGATGCGCATTCGGCCCGAGCGAGACGCAGTTTCACGGACAGTCAGTCTACAATTATCGCCATAATAAAGTGTGAGACACGTTTTTGTTGATATTATAAATGTTATATTTTATATTTATTCTTATAAATGTATATTAGATATTACATATGTTATATATATTTCAGGAAGGATAAAAATGTTGGGAGACTGAGTCAAAAAAATCAGTTAAAATGTTGATAAAAATTATGTGAAAATATATAAACATTTTCAAAATGATTCAAGACACTACGAGTCAGTCGAAATTTAAATATTGAAATATTAATGTCTAGAGTTTGGTACTAATAACTATACATATAACCAGGCTTCGCACTAGTAATGATAAATAAAAAAATATATTTTGTACATATGAAATTATTATTTTTTCATAAGACAGTCAATCACGTTTTATTAAGCATATCTTTTAATTATAGTTATTGTCTTTTCATGACGTCCATTTTAATCATACGCGCTCAGTCAACATATAAGATACAAATGAGTAGAATGTAATAAACATTCCCGGAAACATACCGAACGTTTAAAGAAAGTAACATTGAATTAGAAAAAGTAATGCTTTGTCGATTTAAATGTATTCAAGAGGAGAAACAGATATTAATTTAGCCATCATTCTGTTTCCTGCCTGATAAATTAAGTAAGCATCATCATTCCCGGAAACATACCGAACGTTTAAAGAAAGTAACATTGAATTAGAAAAAGTAATGCTTTGTCGATTTAAATGTATTCAAGAGGACAAACAGATGTTAATTTAGCCATCATTCTGTTTCCTGCCTGATAAATTAAGTAAGCATCATCATTCCCGGAAACATACCGAACGTTTAAAGAAAGTAACATTGAATTAGAAAAAGTAATGCTTTGTCGATTTAAATGTATTCAAGAGGACAAACAGATATTAATTTAGCCATCATTCTGTTTCCTGCCTGATAAATTAAGTAAGCATCATCTTTCCCGGAAACATACCGAGCGTTTAAAGAAAGTAATATTGAATTAGAAAAAGTAATGCTTTGTCGATTTAAATATATTCAAGAGGACAAACAGGTATCAATTTAGCCATCATTCTGTTTCCTACCTAATAAATTAAGTAAGCATCATCATTCCCGGAAACATACCGAACGTTTAAAGAAAGTAACATTGAATTAGAAAAAGTAAAGCTTTGTCCATTTAAATATATTAAATAGGACAAACAGGTATTAGTTTATCCATCATTCTGTTTCCTGCCTAATAAATTAAGTAAGCGTCATCATTTACATTATAGGAGATCCCGTCCCGGTTTTGCCTACAAAAAAGGGACCACAACTGTATTTGCAGTTAATTGATTACCAGTATTCTAAATGGTTTAGTTATTTGTTCTGCGCATTAGGCGAGTGCGGACCTAAACGGCTTAGTAAGATAAAATCACTCATAAGAAACAATCTTCAATAATCAAAATGTACAATTAGTTTTATTAACTCATAAATACCTCCACGGTTCAATTTTACAACAGAAATCGAATCATAAAAGAGAATTTGTAACAATTACCAATATATAGCGTTAAACTGTTTTATTAATTGTTTATACTCTACAATATCTTCATACGTTATTTTAATGTACAATAAGGTAAAATTTTAATTTATAAAATAATCCGGCACGTTTGGACGCTCCATTTAAATTATTGCTCAACATCCACACGTTCTGAAAGTATGTTATTCCCTGTTTTCGTCTGCACACTATCTTCACGACGGTAAAGTTTCGTGTTAATCGAAATCCTAAAAACAGACAAACAAAACTTTCCTCGTTATAAAATTGAAATGATAGTTGAAGAAGTGTTCTCGATTATAAAAAAAATATTTAGAGTTCGCACGTTTACACAATTATCAAATTCGAAACGTCAAATTCTGGTTAGATTTTCATATTTCAAGGATGAATTTTATTAGTGTGCCTTGAGATATACAACCTGTATGCTCGTGTTTATTATTGTTTGACATTTCAATATTGAAAAATCGCTAATATATACTAATTCTACGTCAACCGCAGGAGTTTCCCGTGTTAGTAGAAAACCGTATTGCGGTGGTTTTATGGATGTAATTATACTGCTCATGTTTCTGTGACGCGAAATACAAGTGACATACAAATCAACCAGTCGAGCCAATAAATGCATCGTCGTATGCTGCCACACTAAACCAGTTTCGTAAATAACACGTGCAAAACACGTAAGGTATCAATTACGTTTGATTTCAAAAATAAAAACAACATCGCTTTTCAACCGATCGCTTGGTGTTGAAATAATCTGCGAGAAATATGTAAAATCTCATGATAAGAACTTGTTTTAACAATTTAAGAGGTGTGTTTTTTCTGTTAACCTAACTGTTAACTTAGCTATAATAAATATACGATATTCGCTGTGCGCTTTTCGCTCGCGCCCGTCGTCAATTTTTGCTAGACGGACGTTATCGCTTATCTATCGCTCGCATAGGACAGGTTTGGTTGCACGCGTTATGACGTCGGTCGTAAACACTGATGACTTTAAGTGTACACAATTTGATATGATGATAGTGAACTGATCCACTCTATGCCGGCGCTGATAGTGTTGTTTGTCGCGACACAACAGAATGAAAAACGACTGCGAGCTCGCTGAGCACCACACATGTGTCAGAGCTAAATAAAGTATTTGGTTGTGAAAATGATATTACGAAAGTGGTGAGTGGTGTGTATTTATCATAACCCACGAATTATTCATTGATAGGTTGTTTTTCGCTGCTAACCTATATATATTTTGATAAGGCAAAGAAGTGCATCGCGAAAAGCGCTATAAACATTGCGACGCAGTAAACAATTGCATTTATTTTATCAGTGCTTGATGCATTTATTTTATCAATGCTACGAGGAAATTCTGCAGTGAATTTAGGTAAAAGAAAAGAAAATTATATCTTAAGTAATACGCAATATATTTCGCTATAAGTAATACGCTATAAGTAAGACTCTAGCTTATGATGTTCGGTTATTACCTGTCACAATTTAGTAGTCCTGCATTAAGGCTATACACTCATCCGAATCGTTGAAAGCGTTTGTTTATTAAACTAGTATAAATATTGACAATTTTATTACAGAATCGTTGACAGTTTCAATCGCAATAATAGTATCATTAACTGCGTAAACAAAGCGAGACGGAAAAACCACTTAAAACGGTTATTTTTGCCATGCACAATAGTTGTAGGCTTTGCATTCACGAACCTTAACTGGAGTCACATGACAGTCGTCTGACGTTCGTAAATAAGCCGTCAGAAGACAACATAGGGCTACCTAAATACACAGGGCTACCGAACTTTGTTCTTTCTGAGACAAAACGAGTCCACTTTTTGCGAATATTTATGTAAGTTACGAAGCTATTTCTCTGTTATGCCACAAATGCACTAAAATTAAACCAAAGAAAATTTGCAGCGTAATTAAATTGCATACGTCATATAAATTTTTTTTCCTTTACACCTATTAAGTTATCGTCCAGTCGCTTGTTTATTCAACAACTTTTTTAAATCATACGAAATGCTTCTGTTATAAATCAGAAAAACAAGTTAAAACAAAAATACGAGAACATTACGAAGATGTCATGAGTATGTATGCTTTCTGTTATGTTTCTATATGACCTTGTTAACAGTGAATGGCTCGTAGATAAGCAATGAGGAACACAATGAAATATAAATCGTATTTTGATTGAAAAAAAATTATGTCATTAACATATTTTTGACTTGTATGAAAGTAATTTTCTGCATAATTTATATTAAAATCCTCGTATATTTTCGCATAATTTATATTAAATCTACGAATTGGCAGTTTTTGGACCCTATTTGTCCTTGCGAAATTACACGGAGATACTCAAAAGATACGGAATCAATTAATAATTCAAATCACTCATGAATTGCTAACTATTAACGATAGAGCTTTGCACACGCATCTACTTATAAATAATGGAAACTTAGATACGTCAATTGAATGTGTGCATACAAGAATAGAGCATTTATTGTACAGCATATATTATCATGAAGAAGTGAAGTTATTTAAGACGGGTGAATAAAACAATTATGGGTGCAATATTTAAGGAAACAGGCTATTGTTGTCAAAATTATAACTTTCTGTTGCACTTCAGCCACAAGTTTAATGCCCCCTTATGTAATAAACGAAAAATGATCGTTCATTATGTAAAAAACCGGTACCAGGTGACTAAGTAGCTATAGTAGCTAGGCTACTGGATGGCGAATCACTTGAACCTGATTAACTGACAGTATGCCTTTGCATACGGTCAGTAATCAGATTAGGCCCTCTGGCTTTATTGTCTCTCAATACCAGTTTAAGTTCATAGAAATTGTATGATAACATGACGAGGTTGTGGAGTTTATTGCGGTGGCCTAGTGTAGTTATGCCATTTTTAACAAGTTATTACAACATTTTTCAAATGTCATAACCTCCTTCTTTAAACCCAAAAAAACCTTAAAAATTTCGGATAATATTGAACGTATAATGCTTTTGATCTCTATATACAAACAACATTCGTCATTCTAATTGTGTCTGAAATTTTGGAAAATTGCTTATTTCAAATGATATCTTGCACGTCGATGAAGCTTATGGCTATCGTTTGCCTAATTCTAGTTATATATTTCACTTTTTTTATCGTTGCGTTTTTTTTATACATCACAGATTGAAACACTGCGATAGTAACTGATATAAAAATAGAATTTTATGTTTATAATTAATATTCAACTTTAATTTTACAAAGGGTTTTCACGCCACTTATGACTCGTCTTATCAATGTCGTAAATTTTTAGCATTACAGACAGAAAAACTGCGATAGTGACTGATATAAAAATAGAATTTTATGTTTATAATTAATATTCAACTTTAATTATACCAAGGGTTTTCACGCCACTGATGACTCGTCTTATCAATGTCGTAAATCTTTAGAGCTTGTCCCGCTTTTTTGATGAATTTAAATATTAGAAAACGTAGCCATTAATAAGCGGTGGTATGGTTGGCAACCCTGCCCCATGCGTAAATTTAAGTGATGAATGATAAGCAATTGTTTCATTATCACGCTACTTGTTGTCGCGCCGGCTCTAGCTTGTTGTTCAATTTAAATTGAAACTGTACGAGTTCTGGAGCAATGTTACGAAAGGCTTGGTGTCCATTATGAAATCCTAATCGCTTTGTTATTTGTGCGTATGAATAGTGCGAGTAATCAAATTTTATTCAAGTTTACGCGAAAAGTAAACGCCTAACTGAAGGATATTTTGATTGATTACTTTTAGTGAAACATTCTCGATGTAAACAACACTAATAATCGTGCTTTTCGATGCGTGACAGCCTGCTTCAGATATCTTATGTATGATCTAAATAAGTAGCCGGTGCCTACAAAGAAAGTTATACTTTATGTGCCTTATATTTAATTTTATAAAGAAGAAATTGTTTGATTGTTGATTTTTAGAGTTTGGGATAAAGACGGCTTATTAAATTGACGTAAAACTTTCGCTTGTAATTTTATTTGAATGTTGACAGAATATCTAATATCTTATTAAAACGTATGGTAAATTATTTAGTGAAACTTTTAAGCCATTATAGTTAAAATAATGTATGAAAATATTGTCAACGAAATGAAAATCTACAATAATAGTATATACGGCTAATTGTTATGGAGTGTTGTATGCATTTTCACGTTACAAAAGTAGGATGTAGAACTTTATGCTGAACTAAGTACATGGCCATTGAGAATACCGTTAATAAATTAATCACAAATAATGATGTGTAAAAAAGTGAATAGCGTTCTTATTTGTCCGGGTAAAGGCCGGGACGAACTGCTAGTCTTTGGTACGTTTTGTACATCTGCGGTTTATATAATCGACGAAAGTAGAAAGAATATATCCATTTCCACATACTCCTTTTATCGCTAAAGCTAATAAATTCTCAGTCTGAAAATGATTAACCATCGTTCGCCAGAACGATGCGACAAGATGATCTCAATAATAATAATCTTAAGGTTTTCAAAGAAATTTTTTAAACGTTATACGTGCGCTTTCTCCAGGTTCGACTTACTGGCCAATTCTAATATGTTAATATGAAATTGGTCAACACGTCCAACATGGAAAAAGCATCAAAATAATATTGCTAAACTTCTAAACTATGCCAAATTAATGATCTTTTGTTATATTGCTTGTAAAAGCAATTAATTTGTTTAAAAATTCTTCTACTTTTTAATTAGGAACTGAGGCACCTTACCTGCATATACCCTTGTGGCATACACCTTTGTACAAGATCCCATATAGTAGTTAAAAAAGGGGAAAATAATCAAATTCTAATCGTGGTTATTCAAATTGTTATCTACAAGTTTAAAAGGTAGCAGCTAGGTACAGGAAGCGACTATCAGAACTTGAAATACATCGGCATCTTTCAACTATCGGATAAACTCAGGCTGAATATGAAATGTAGCACGTTGAATCTTCGCTTGTATATTATTCCCATTTATTTTAAGATACAAATTTTACGATTCGCCTACAGACTGAGGTTTAATTTCAATTTGCTGTAAGCTGCAGTGACCCAAATAAAACTAGTGCGGAATAAACAGCATTTGAAAAAATAAAATAAATTTTATTTTAGTCTGCAATGATATTGTTTTTCTTAGATCATTTCTCGAAAACTTAAATATCGGACCGACAGGTCGATGATCCGACAATGTTAATCTTTCAGTAAATTGACGTAAATCAATGTACGTCATCACTGTCATTTTAATTTTTGCACCATTAAATGTTCATTCATTTTTTTTTCATTTCCTTGTTTACCATCGCAAGGTCATTTTACATACTGAAGAACGTCCTAAAGTAGTGAAATGAATTTCAGTTCGGCAGTAAAAAATTAAACAGAAAGCTTTCAAAAGCGTTAGAGGCCAGTTTTTATTGTCGCTTATTGCTTTTATATAAGTATCTTTAATTTATTTCCATGCTTTTAGGTAATAATATCCGACATTGCGATTTGTTTATGATATGGGCTTCGTCCAGCGATTGTGCTTTCATTTATGATTAAACTTATTAAGATTTTTTTTCTCTTGTCCACCAGCAATGAAAATGACGATGACCACGACGACGCCGACGATGAGCGCGCGCGTGCACCGGAAGGTGATGCGGGCTCCGCATAAACGCGCGCAGCACACGGCCGGCAAGCTGCACGCCGGCAAGATGCAGCGGTTGCATGCGGCCGCTCTCGACGTCTGCGACAACAGTAACGACAGCGGTCTTGGCAACGATCATCACCTCGATGCCGCCAGAATCAGCCAGCTCAGGTGCGTTCGCGCGAACTCTATTTCTATATCATGCTTTAGTGGTTTTCTGAAGCAAATTTGGTGGAGCGTCATAGTGGTGTGGCCGCAACTAAACTATTATGCTTGGGCTTCGCAACCGATACATTTCGATTACACGAAACGTGTTGCTGTTACGAACGACGCCTTGTTCTGTGCACCAAGTGTGCTACCGGTTCGAGGCACGTGTTCGGCTCATTGTTGCGCAGTGGTTACGATGCTTGAGGTCGATGACAAATTATATTGAGGTATATGAGGTTGTGAGAAGCTATTTGGTAATGAATCAGTACTCGATTGCGTTACCATAAATAATCATAATTAAATTTATCGTCCATGAATGTTAGTCACGCGTACCAATGTCTGTCTGTGAACGTTTATATAAGTTTTTTTTAATTGTTTAGTTTGTTCATATCAATTACCACTTCTTTATTTCGTATCTATATATTTATTTATATCAGAATACAAGTAACTTCATACTTCAACTCCGGTCCTCGTTACAGTGCGCACCTCACGCACGTGATCCAGTCGTATCAACTTATCCTCCCAATAACGTTCCTCTTCTTAACTGATATTACACAACATCTAATCATTATCACACATTTCTATAAATTCAATCGTAGATGAGCAATTCTACCCGAACGTGTTAACATAGTTATTAGAACCATTAAATTGCTCATCTGAATTATTGCTATCTCTTGATTCTCGATCTCTTGATCGTTGATTCACCATCGTCAGCAGATTCTTTAACATCAACCATTTTAGGATAAATATGTTGACTATTGCGCCTAAAAAGGTTCTTTTAAACGTAAAGTCTTTAAATCGTTTGCATGGCTATTATACTATTGTCTAATTTTCTCTCTCTCTTCTATTATCCTTAAGCTCGTTTCTTTTGTAAATTTTTGGTTGGCGATGAGACTTAGATACTGATCTTTGCTCATTTAAATTTCTATTAAATAATAAATTACCAGGAGATGGATTTCCTTCTTTTGGGGACTATTTCTCAAGTTTAACAAAGCTAGGTATATATCAGAATTATCATGACATTTTTTTTTAAAATATTTTTAATTATATTAACACTTGCTTCTGCTAAGCCATTTAATTTTGGATAATAGGGCCATGAAATAATATGATTAAATCCATATTATTTTGCAAACTTCTAAATTAATCTTTCTCAAATTGGGCCAATTTTCCATTAAGAGTTCTAAAGGTATTCTATGTCTTGCCATTATTACTTTAATATGTTTCATTACCTTAAAAGAACTTATATTTTGTGTCATGCTTACTTCTATATATTTGCTAGTATAATATACAATAATGAGTATTCAAAGAAATCCAAAGTTTTACCCAAGACAAATTAGGCACATTATAAAAAATTACACATTATGAAATTAAATATTCTTTCTTAATTATTCTCTCAAAGGTGGCTGATATTATAGAATAATTTTTTTATATATTCATTTAAATAATTTGTCATACCTAAAAACCTTTTAGCATCCATTTTATATTTTAAGTTTTTTCTATATTATTAATTGAAGTATCTTCGCGTAATCAGATTTCATTCCATCACCATTAATTAACGTACTTAAATAACTAATCTATAAGAAAGTCTGATTTTTCTTTTATAAATCTAACATTATGGAAACTTGCTAGCTTGAGCACTATTAATAAAATCTCATTGTGTTCAGAAATAATCTTACCAGTTATAATTAAATCATCAACATAGAATTCTATAAGCTTAACATCCTTAAAAAATTATTCTATAAATTGTTGAAACGCTTCTGTTGATACACATAATACAAAAGATAATCTCTATATATTGTAATACAACCAGTGTTTATAATCACAAATTCGCTATTGTCACATTTTCCATTTGTTTTCCATTCCATTTCCATAAATAATACTTAATAACCGAGACATCTTCAATAGATATTAACTTATCATCCAATGTAGATGATCGGTTTCTTAATAATAAGCATAGGATTTAACCCTATATTTTTTGTGCTAAAGGACGTGCATTTCACTTGCGCACTCGTGTCAAGTTTTAGGTACTCTGATTGTCTTATTATTTATGTAGATATTGTCACACCACTTACTTGTAGTAGGTGTCGCTATATTACCGATGGAAAAGCTTTCTTCACATTCTTCAACTTGAGCAAGAAGTTGCTCTGATTGTCCTGCATTGCTTTTATTTCGCCCGATTTTCGCAAAATGATTTTTGCCTTTTGCGTCTACTGTAGTCGCAACTTAAACCATTGGTAAGACACTTATGTGTTGAAGACCACGTATTACCACATTTAAAACATCGTTTAGGCTCCCTTTTCGGTAAATTATAATTTGTAAACATTTTAGATTTATCAATATTTAATACAGTTTCTTACACTTGTTTCTGTGACAGTTCTGAGGTTGCAAATTGAAACAGCTTTCTCATATGTTAAATCAGCTTTTCTTAACAATCGTTCTTTCAAATTCAAGTAATTTATTTATCCCAACAATAATGATGTCACGATCAGTTCTTTACGCATGTTGTTAAATTCGCAGTTGGGCTTTTATTTTCTAAATCTGTAAGAAAATTATCAAACGATTCCTGTGGTCCTTGACTTCGTGTAAAAATTCATGTCTTTCTATTTTGACAGATTTTCCAGCAATAGGGTAGCTGTCAAAATTTGTTTTGACATCGTCAAATGTTGCAAATTAAATAAATTATAAATTTCTATGCTTTTGTCACCGATAGTGTGTACCAACAAAGCATTTTTTTCTTTTATCAGAAGCTTTTTCATAGTCTCCTGCAATTATAAAAAATTCAAACTTTTGATACTATAGTTTCCAAACCAATGCATTATTATCAGTTGTGACGGTTATTTTCCAATTGGACGTAAATCATGACCTCGACTTTGTACTAATTTACCACCTCGATTGGTTTGTGTATTTTTATATGTTTCCGCGTGGTCACGTCTTCAGCTGTAAATTGTATTCAACACTGTAATAACCCTTAAACTTATAAACTCATCACTTTTTTCGACCGATTTCTGGAATGTTATAGAAGCTTCTAGAATATTTCCTGTAGGGTATATAAAGAGCGCAGCATTCAAACTTCTATTCAGATTGCAATTGTATAATCGGCCAGTGAAGAATAAATTAAAAAATGGAAGTATTTCGAAGTGAACTTAAAGGACCTTCGTGAATGTCGTTTAGGGCAAAAAACCAGCGAAGCATAACGATGGGTGAAGCTCTTATGACACAGCCAAGCACTGGTTCCAAAGATTTAAAGAAAGGAATTTTGACTTTTCCGATAAACCTCATCCAAAGCGATCTCCTACAATTGATTTAGAAAAATTTAAAAGCCTTATTGAAATAGATCCCAAATTAAGTTCGCATTGGTTGACAGAGTTCTTTTCATGATCTTATGATGCAGTGGAAAAACAAATTCATGCTTTGAGAAAGAAGTGGAAATTCCGCTTAGCTACCATATAAGCTAAAATTGTGTCAATTCAAAGTAGAGCTAATGTGTACTTTTAGCTACTAAATTCTCATCGTACCAATGAAAGGCTAAAGTATCTGGTTGCGGGAGAAGAAAAGTGGGTGGCTTATGTTAATTTTTAGCATAAAAGCCAGTGGCTAGGAGCTGGAGAAAAAGGTGTACCTAGACCAAAATTTAATATTGGAAAAAATATATTTTTGAGTGCATGGTGGAGTATAAATGAAGTTATTTATTCATTGCTACCTCTTTCAAGCTAACAGTACAAATACAGATAAGATTTGTTGTGAACAATTGAACAAAGTCACAGCTAAACTTTCTTCAAATACAAAACAATGTTTATTTTTTCTGTTTCGCTCTCTGCCTAATAATGTACGTTTTAGAAAATTTAAACACGAAAGTCATATCAAAATCGAACGTCACCGGTTTTTCACTCAAAGGCCCAAAGATTTCTACAAGGACGTAAGTTTAGCTCTGCCTACACGTTGGCGACAAGTGTTAGATACCGACGGTACTTATATAATCAACGATCGATTTTATTGACTACAAATAAAAAGTTGACAAATTTTGTGTACAAAGATGCGGGTTTATAAATTGCCATCGTAATATTAATCGGCTTTATTCTGACGTCATGTTACGTTTTTTAATTGTGTAGTTTGTTCATAATAATTACAGCTTCTCGCTTTCGTGTCTATATATTTATTTATATCAGAATCATCTCATATATGTCAAGTTATCATGTCCGGTCCTTGTCGCAAGGGCGCACCTCACGGGACCCAGTTGCACCAACTCGTCATCTTATAAGAGTTAGAATGTTTACTAAGCATATCGGGTATACAGGATAAGTACTAAGCAGCTTAAAAAGATGAAATGTATATTTTATGCTTGTGATAAGCCAGTTAGTATGTAGAGAAAAACATCGGGCGTGAGCAGGAGCGGACCGTGCCGGAGTTTTTTCAGTGAACCCTTCTCTTTATGCGTGAGGGAATTTCATGACACAATTTTACTTTATGACAATGAACGAAACACATTTTGCGTTATTCAGTATATTTATTTCTCATGTCTTTCTCTTTACATCGTTAACTTATGATCTATGGTAACTAAAGTAATTAACATGTACCATTATTGCGGGATTCATATGGTAACTTACGATCTATGGTAACTAAAGTAATTAACATGTACCATTATTGCGGGATTCATATTGCGCACAAAGGTAAGATCTATAGCGGATCGTGAAGCGTTGTCGGTCTGCATGGAAATAGCCATAAGCTGTATTCCGCTCCCGATTGAGAAACGTTAGAAATGAAATTATTAGTTCGCTATTGTTATACGAGTTGAAGATGACGTCGCTGCACTTGGTGCGTGGCTCTAAATTTTCATCGTGGTCACCAATTTCGGAGGCCAAATTGGTTGGGTTTTCGTTGTCATATTTCGATGATTTTTGGCTTAATCGAAGCCTCTTAACCTCCTCTTTGTGTTGTTTAATTGAATTTTGGAGGCATCCCGCTTCACATTCTCTGATGTTGTGCTCGCGATTGCTGCTTACCAAACTTCAGCGGTTCGTAATTAAAAAGTTCAAATAGCAAAAATTAAAAACTTGGTAAAACAAAGGAAGTTTGCTAGACACAGATCAAACAATTACGAAGAATATTAATTCTTTGCCTAAACACCATAGTCATTCAGGTATAAGGTGTTGATTACCTGCTCATTCTATCCGGTTTTTTTCAACAATATTTGTGCGTTTACAGTGTAATGTGAAAACTTGGGCATATTATGACATGAATCAAAACCTTCCTTCGTATACCTTTCTCCCTATGCGTAATTCGTGCACCGTTTTCTCGTACTATAAAATATATTCTTCGTTCATTGACTTACGTGTACGACAACCGCGCCTGCATTTATCGCCTGCTTGTAACGTCTCGTCTTTATCTATTCGTACACACTCGACGGAATAATTCATCTACATATGTGTGTGCATATACAGTCCCCGTCTACGGCACGTCGATGCTATACACTTACATTGATTCGTTGACCCGAACAGTGTCTTTTTAAAAGCGATAGTGTCTTAACTCCAATATTATGGTAAGAAAATGAGCGCCTTAAATAAAGTGGCATGTATAAAAACGTGACTCTCGGACACACTAGAGTTCTCTCATTAGCGATAATTGTTATCGGCGCCCTTAGCAGACATGTTATTGGGTGTTGACACTTGCAGGCATGTTGTCGTTTGGTAATCGATTATTAAAGAGTGACAGTGCGTCACTCTCGGAATTTTGGAGAGTTAGTGAGAGAGGCAGTTGAGTGCGCTTTTGCTAAAATTGTGTTATTATGATCTCATTACTTCTTTCAAAAATTTCTTAATATGGCCTCACCATATTGTTTATACATATCTTATTCATAGGTGTTTTCAAGCATGAGAAGGTGGTGATTCGATTTCAGAAGAAGTTCATGAAATTTATACATATAATAAAAATGTACATTTGGTACATCTGTACATTGAAGATATTTACGAAGCAATGATTTATGGGGACATAATAAAAGACGAAAATATTGTTTTTGGTTTCTTTATCTGCGAGTCTGTTTATTAGTTAGAATTTTGATGAGGTTTTTATTGATAATTTTTGTAAAGCCTAGGATAACATAGACTTTGTTTCATGGTAATCGAATTACTACATAAGAAGATATGGTCATTTGAAAATTTAATACGGGGCCTGCTTAGGTGAAAAAAAAAACTTTTATAATTATCACGGATCGCGTTACGCGTATTCTAAAGGTTTTCTTTGGTTTTAATTGGCGGTCAACGATGCAGAAAAATTTTAAAATATATTGAAACAAAAAATGTCCACCCAATGTTAGTTTACCCTAAAATTCAATTGATGGTGCCGTCCACTTTTTAAACGCGTAAGCGAATATGCACCAGCAAAATATTTAAGAATGCGATCTTAGCACACTAATTTTTTAACCTTTATATGTTGAAACTTATTAATTTTCGGTTGCCAATATAATTATTTCATTTTAAAATTTAATAGGTGACCTTATTCCTTTTTAAAACTCGCAGGCGAATTATGCGAAAAGTATTTCAGTAACACAATTTTACATTCCAGCTTCTTCTATTCTCGTACTTAATATCTATTATTTAAATCTTCTGTTATTTAAGTAATAATTACTTTGTGCTACTAACTACTATGATGAACTTGATACATATTTTGTTTGAACGTTTTTGTGGTCGAGACGTCGAGATCGGTGTTACACTTAGCTTTTGCAAAGTTCCACGCGAACACAAAGTCGGTGGGCACAGCGGGGAGAAAGTAAATGTACAGCCACGCTTTATATACTTTCTCGCGAAGCACAATCATGTGTATGGATATGTGTATGTGTGTTTATATATATATATATATATATATATATATATATATATATATATATATTTACATTTTTATTTTTATTATTAGACCTTTAATGTTTTCGTATTGTTGTACTTCTAAAGCACTAAATTATTTTCACGGTACGCGCTACGCGAACTCGACTAGTTTATTACAGTTTTTTTAAAGGTATCGTAAACAATTTTCTTAGGAAAAACGAGTTATTTGTTTTATAAAATATTAGTAATGTGTACAGTCTAAAGAAAATCTTTGGATGGAAAATCAAGGGAGTTTTTGGTTTGGTTGGTTTTTAGGTTTTTTTTTTATTTTTAGGCACGTTCTAGACGTATGATGGATATAGAGACTCAGAGATTTTCTTTTTATTTTCGAGTTTTTATATTCTATTAGCTCTGTAGATTCGATTACAATAAAAATTTAAAATTATTTTATGTACAAATACGTGCCTACTACTTTCTTTTCTTTTTGGGCCGATCGAAAATAAATATATAAGTAAGTAAAAGGCGAGGATACTCCGTTTCGAAAATGTTTTCTATTTTTCATAAATTATAATGTGGCTATCGCTCGGTCATAATATGAATTATCGCTGGAAATAAACCAAACGATCAAATTCCTAGTAAAAGTATATACGTCTGCTTTTAACCGATGAATTTTGTGTTATTTTAATATTTGTTGTTTAAAACACATCAAACTCAAATTTTCCCTTAACATGAACTATAACATAACCAGTCCCCTATTTATAATCCCTATATCGTGTACAGTCTACGATATATTATACGGTGAATAATAATATTTTAAATATTTTAACAAACATACTATATCGCGTTCAATGCTTAAACTTTTATATACTTAAATGTACACAGACACTCGTAATGCGAGTTTTACTCGTCCTTATCATATTTTTTTCGTATTAAATACATATAGCACAGCAAAAAATATTGAGTTCCCGAAATGTCCATCCTAGGACGCTTCGCCATCATGTAGTAATTCGTTTCAATTCCTCGACACATCGATCGATAAAGTCGTCGATTGGTTACATCGCACGCTGTCGAATGTGCCATCTAGCACATCTACATATTTCTTCGAGCGTCGCTTTCGCTGACAAACGTTAAAATAGCTCGTTCGCCCCCAAGAGACGTCACTTAGCGTAGTGGGCGTATACACTGTTTGTGTGTATGCCCATTGCGCTATTAAAATTGACGAGGTTTATACGAGTTCGCGATGGCGTTATCTCGAGCGGGCGATAATAAGCTGTCGTACGAAGTGCAACGGTGCATAGTTGTCGATATCGTTGTCGGTGACATGATAGGAGTTGACGGAAAGTTGTTACCGTCGATCACGCGACTGTCGCACCGACTGTAGAGCTCAGAAAGAAATATTTTCGTATTTAGGAAGATTGAGTAATAAATAAATAAATGAGGGGTACGAAAATAAGCCCAAAAATATATTAATTTTTTAATTAAAATATTAGACATTTCATAGAGGTATTGGCAATTGAATTATGTATTGCACATTCGTGCTGAAGCACATCATCTTCTTTCAAGTATCTCACTTCCACGACACACAGTACCTTAGCACACACTTCTAGCTCATGAGTAGCTTATGTGTCACTTCGGAAATAGCTGTACCTAGTCCAGTCATATATTTCATTCTAAAGGATTTATTTTATATACATACATATATATATATATATATATATATATATATATATATATATAAATATAAAATATAAACCAAAAGTTCATTAAAATAAAAAGACTTTCGTAATACCTTTGGTCATTCAATACTTCTTAGGTTATACAAACTCATATATATTTTTGGTTCAGCAATACTTCTTTAGATTATATAAACTCAAATATATTTTTACTTAATATATCCCCATTGCAAATATTTCAAAAAGGAACAAAAAAAATTTTTAGCACTACAACAGCAAACGACTCACGGTAGAGAAATTTCGCAGAAAAACGGAGTGTACGAACAAAATGGATAAAACTGAAAATTATTTCCATATATTGGCAATTATTTTTTGAATGTGGAAATAATATTTTTCGTGAGAATATCTGCTGATACAAGTGTAACTAAATATTTTTTTTTTATTATAATCACGCATTTCTTAATAACAAATTCAGGCACGTCTAGTTCTTCTGTGTTTTGCATTATTCACCAAAATAATTGTCATAACAACCTTTCTACACTTGAAATAGGTAAAGCACTCGCTTGCCGTGTTTGAGAAATGGATATAAATTGGGTAGGTTAGATTATAAAATAAATATTTGATTAACAATTTATTTCATGAAATGAAAAATCATAGAAGAGAGAATTTGTATACTAAAGAAGTAATCTTTAAACAATTTGAAATCTAATGACTACAAATATACTAGTATAATTATGTAAAAAATGCCATAAAAATTTAAGCTTTTCTGGTGTCCGTGTCAGTGTTGAAAATAGCATGATTGTCTTAAGCAGTTTGGTGTTTAATGATATGATAATCCAGCATACATTCTATGGGGATTAGTATGCATTATTGGTGTCAGCTTGTATGTCTTCCATATACATTTAACAATATTAAATTCTACCACAAAATAGAACGCTGATCAGAAATTCTGTTGGTTATATACATCTCGTCAAACTTATCACAACCTTATAAGCCGTCACATAAAAAGTAATTAAAAGATGCTAATGCAATTTTTTTTAGCTTGTATTCTGAAATGTGTCCTGTTTTGTGGCATCACTTGCCCCATACATGTTAAAATATTGACTATATACACGTTAAACGTTATTGTAAATCCTACACTAAATAGGAAATGAAAAATTTTGCATGCTTACGCTGAGTATATAATGCTGTGAAACTTTAATTCACTTAAATGGAAATAACATTGGATTCTTATGGTACGTCCAAAATATTTATAGACAGTGTTATGGTTTGAGAAGACAGGTATGGTATTTGCCCAAACATTGTGGATTAAGGTTGTGTACTTTTTGAAGTCTTTATATAGATTTGTCAAAATTCTATTATTGTTTATGTTTTGATTTTCAAGAAGGATCTCACTAGAAATTAGTACTTTTAAAAGTACCTGTAAAAAGATATTAATTAAATACATCAATAGGAAATGAAAAAGCAAATAGAAATAGTACCACACAATATTTTTACAGTTATTTGATAAAGTTGATTGATATAAAAAGTCTCGTCACTATTAATATCCTCTATACCTTCATAAATATATTATCTGTTATTGCTCTTGAACATTTTATGTTGATATGATTTATAAAAAAATCATATTGATACTTTATTTTCCAAATAATGTGAGGTTGAAATATTAATACACTAATAACTAATGTATTTAAGTTAATAATTATATCATAAAGTCCTATCGGTTACCTCATTCATTGGCGTTTCATACACCTTCACCTTTCACACCCTTCCTGCAGAATAGAGGTGCAAATGTGGAAGAAATGTTTTGAAAAATAGGAAATATTATTTTGTACTTAAAGGCCAATGGACTTTTTTTGTGACAGATTCTCTGAACAGGCAGAGAGCCAGTGGATGGAAGAAAGTCCAGAAATCAAACGTAGGAGAATGGAGATTAAATTAGAATCGGATGACGCGAATGACAATTTCAGTTTTCCTGAGCTTCAGTCTAATCGAGCCAACTCTAAAGAACAGTCTACCTCAAATCCTTTGTATGTTATCGCATTTATGTATTATTGAATTATTTTAATGTTAATTACTCACACGTGGTAATGTAAACGGGTTTCATTTGTTCTGCGATCAAGTTGTAATGAGATACATAGCTATTGTCTAAAAAGTTTGTTGCGCCCCGTCTAGTTAAATGAAAGAACAAATGTTTCAAATCAACTTGAAAGCTCTTCAAATTGCACCTGTATACACTTTCATCATCTTGCTTCATCCTTTTCATCCGTGTACCTCGTTTTGATATTTATTCATATTTTTCTGGCTGCAACTTTGTTAAATGCATGCGACATAATTTAAAGGCAGCATGTAAATATTTACTTTTTGCATGAGTATTGGAAAATTTTACAATGTCTTATATTTTCGTAACATTAGTGCAATTAACGAGATCAATATTCCTTCTATTGCTTATTTTGTATTGTGCTCATTTAAAATCATTTTTGCTTGCCTGCAGGAACATCAGGGCGACAAACAGCCAATACAGCCCCGGAAAATTAAACAAAAGTGGAAAGTTGTGGAGCGGGTCTGTTTTTACGTCCTGCGGCAAGTTATCAAATAGTGGAAAGTTAGGAACGAAATTGAACAGTTCCGGAAAATTTGGTGGTAAGATATCGAGCAGTGGGAAATTGGCAAATGCTCTGGTGCGGCGAAGAGCTGTGCCGATGACGCAAACGGGACCCCCTACTTTATCTTCACCTCTGTCCAGTATGTCACGGGACGGTCGGGTACAACTTCAAATTGTTTGCCAGCCCGAGTCACAACATAGAGCCAGGTAAGAGTCATCTTGATCAGAAAATTTTTAATTCTTTTCAAATTTACCAGATTAGTATAGCTACATCGAAAATATATAAGTTAACTGATTATTTTTAATTACTCACCCTGAAAATGTTAATTGGGCATTGTAATAATTCCATTTACAATATGCCGAGATCAGTTTAATTTTATGATCCAACTTGCCAATCCAATTTTTTTATCATCCAACTTGCGTTAGCGATCAGAGTTTTGTCATAATAAGAAAATAAGAACCTCTGAAACTTGGGTTGACAAAGCCATTTATATGTCGAACAATGATTATCACTTACTGACTTATTCTGCAGGTATCAAACAGAAGGCAGTAGAGGTGCCGTTAAGGACAATTCGGGAAACGGATTCCCAATTGTCAAACTCTTAGGATATGATAAACCAGCGGTATTACAGGTAAATTATATAAATAATTTCATGAAATTGTATTATGGATACATACACACACACACATATATATATATATATATATATATGTATAATATATATATATATATATCAAATTATATATGTATATATATGTATGTATAGATATATTTTATATAATATGTATATACATATATATCTTTTACAAAACAAATAATTCAAAATTATTTTCTTATTTTTATCTTAATACTCTATATCCACATTTTTACAAACTAGCTAATGTAAATAACATATATTTAAAGGCTTTTTTCTAGGATTACCTTGCTTGAATATATATGTAACAAAAAATTGCTTTATAATTTAGAAACTCTATATTTTTATTTGAGATCCACTGCAAAATGTTAACCTGAAAACATTAAATGTATTGTAATATTTTTGTATCCTAAATCTTAATCTGATTTTTGTTTTTGGCTACTTTTTATTTCAAAGAATATATTAGGACAAATAAATTTTTAACTAAAAAATAGTTTAATTTTTGTTTGTTGCTTTCAGGTATTTATAGGCACTGATACGGGAAGAGTGGCTCCGCACATGTTTTACCAGGCATGCAGGGTGTCAGGCAAGAATTCGACGCCGTGCACTGAGAGAAAGGAAGATGGAACCGTCTTAATCGAGATTGATTTGGATCCAGTGAAGAATTGGCAAGTCACATGCGATTGTGTGGGCATACTGAAGGTAATAAAAAATTTTATTGCTATTAAGGATGAAAAATTTTCATAAATATGTAATGTTTTATAGAACTTTTGTACTTTAACTACGTGGCATGATTATATAGTAAGGTTATTCGCGATAAACATATTAAAAATGTATTTGGTCTGTCCTTAATCAAATTTATTGTGTATTATCTATGCTGAGTAAAAGGGAGTAAGTATTCAAAACCCCACATATTCACTCAAATTTAATTTAGTAAATTTTTCAGTATTAAAGAAAAAAGAATTGTACATATAAATAAAAAGCAGAGCACTCTAAGGCATCCTTTTATGCTTCTAGAGATTACATTTAAAGTTTAAGTTCATTAATTTTACCCAAAAACTATGTTTTATTTTTGGACTTGTGGTTTTGGCTGAACTTTCTGAATTTAAGGAGTTTTGTTTAGAACACATGTTGAATTTAAGAAGTTCTTAAATACTGAAAATTAATATTTTGTCAGTAATTGCCAGTCATTAAAACTATTAATAATAGTATAAACAATAAATACTTACTTGATTTACATGTTTAGAATTAAGCTAGTATTCTTAAATATAAAAAAAAACTGTGTTTATTCTTGAGATTAATAATGTGTGTCATACATATATTAAAAGTACTCTGGTCACACATTACCAAGTGAATTAAATTTATGTCCAAATTTTTCAATAAATATGGCTAGCAATGTCTCTTCTGACCAGATGCATGAATACCCCATCTTGTTCTTTAGAAGGCATTGCTTCATTAAACAGAATACTTTTGTGCCAAGAGAGGCTCAAATAGTACAACAGGAATCCATTGACATATTTTTTTGAACCATTGATTGAACGAACCAGTGGGATGTTTACTGCCAAGAGCATTTTCAGTATTGTATTCCAGGTCTTATCTTTCTTCAACAAAGATTGACTTAAGGCTTCCATCTGGAAATCAAAGATTCATTTATTTTTACGTGAATCTATACCCGTTTTTGTAATAAAAATCTGTTTCTGTCTGATAGATTTTCTCTAAATTCTTCCGACAACTCCTAAGACTTTTTATGTCATTAAGAAACCAATCTTGGTCTAGTAACTTTACTAAACCTTCTTTGTACTCATCAAAACTTGTATGATTATAAGTTTCTTTTTTAATAACTTTTCGGCCATTCCAAAAACATTCTACCTTAGGAGAAAAACAAATGCCCCCTGACAGGAAAGGTAATCAGCGCACTTTGGAGTCCCATCATGTCCTACCAAATAATACATCAAAATATGGTTATTTTTATTCTGCTCTGTTCACCTGTCACAAAACAACCTCTCATGGGCCGCTCTGTAGAAATCATAGCTATTGAAGAGAGACATTAAAGCTGAAGATACTTCAGCTTCGCTGTCTTCCCATCACAAAAAACCTCTCATGAATCACTCTGTAGAAATCATAGCTATTGAAGAAAAACATCAAAGCTGTAGATACTTCAGCTTCGCTGTCTTCCCATCACAAAAAACCTCTCATGAATCACTCTGTAGAAATCATAGCTATTGAAGAAAGACATCAAAGCTGTAGATACTTCAGCTTCGCTGTCTTCCCATCACAAAAAACCTCTCATGAATCACTCTGTAGATATCATATAGCTATTGAAGAAAGACATCAAAGCTGTAGATACTTCAGCTTTGCTGCCTTCCTTCCTCTTTTAGCTCAATCTCTATCTCTTAAGTTTAATCCTCTGTCTATAGAAAAAATTAGGTTTATCAGCTTCGAAGTTAATAGTATAAATATTATATAGCCCAATTTGCGTTAATAAAAAACTCGCTGCACCGGCGTTCTCGGTAAGGACTTTACCTGTTGCATATCAAAATATATAGTGACTTCACCCTTCTTTTTTCCCGAATCAGGTTGTAAAAGGTCATAGCCATCTTAAGGAACATTTTTTCTATGAAAAAACTTTTTCAGTAGTTTACATAGTTTTAATTTTATTGTCGTGCATCACACATTAACTGAAATGGGGAGCGAAAATGGGTATCGGAAGCCTCTGTTAAATTCTGTCCTAAAAACCTACAAAACATTGACAGAGAAATGTTGAACTTAGGCGACGCTAGATATACATGGTCATTATGTACTTTGGGAAGCTTTCTAATTGACAACTAACTTAAAAAATAAATAATTTTGGATATTTTTCTAGTATAATGGCTCTCAGTACGTGCAAATTAAAGTGTTGAGGGTTTTGTCTGAATCGTATTGTAAATGATTATTCTACTTCCTCTGTAGAAAAAGACAGCCAACTCAATTTTTTTAGTGACGAGATGGCTATCATTATGTTTATAATGAGTCATCAAAAATGTTTATTGGGATAAGCGATATTTTTATTAATGTTTACATTTAATTATTGTTTATACTTTTTTATGGTATTAACAAAAATTGCATTTTATAACGACTTTCTTTATAAGCCTTTTTTCTTACAGATACATAAAAATTTTTTCGTATTATTCATAAATATTTACATTCATAACTACATACGTAAGGTACGAATGCTTCGATTATGTTATAATGCTTTGATAATGTATATCTTCAATAACTACATTTTTTATATATCTATTAAAAAAAATTTCCATACAATAAAATCAAAATTTTCCGAGTTATACATTATTTTATCGATATGGTGTGCACGCTGATGTTATGCAAAAGTGGCCTGCGCGCTTGAGAGATTAATTGGATCGATACTATTTTGGAAAAATTACCAGACTGCCACAAAATAACTGGCCATTTAGATGTGCCAAAAACGTTACCAGAAATTGATTGACAAAACTGAAACTGTGGAAATACAGAAACAGAGTTTGAAGATTTTGAAAATATCAAAGAAAATATAATGTCAATTTAGTTTTACTTTTAATAATATTGAGACATTCTGGCTAGCTCGAACATAATGGCTGTAAAATTTGCACTTGCATTGACTAGATTGAAAGTATTAATGAGGAAAAGCAATAGATATACAAATAAATGAGATGAAAGACATTTATGAATAGCATTGGAGAGTTATATTGCCTCTGGCCGCTCTATGGGCAGAATATTGGAATGTTTGTATAGAAATAATAGTTGAATGTGTTATTATTCCTTATCAGATAAAATTTTCTTTTAAATTACGATTCAACTCAAACAATGCAACTAAATAAAATACTTTCACTTTACTTATTTCTACTATATCTGATGCTTAAATCTGTTTGGTTATAGGAGCGGAATGTTGACGTTGAACATAGATTTGGAGAACAGCTCGCAGTGGGTGGCGCTGCGATGGCGAGAGGAAAGAAGAAGTCCACGAGATGCCGCATGGTCTTCAGGACACAAATTGTAAATGCAGACAATACACAGGAAACCTTACAAGTCTGTTCAAGTCAGATTATTTGCAGTAAGTATTAAAAAAAATAAAAGAATCTACTTTTTTAAAAAGGTAACTGTACAATTTATTTATTAGAAGAAGAAAAAAACGTGTTTGGAATCAATTTTAAGCAATATAATCTAATGTACACTTCTTTTTTTTCATTCTCAGTCTTATACGTGAGGGAAAATAATTATGCTCTACCTAACCTTACAATCCAGAGTATAAAAGCGTTTTTTTCTGATTGGACGCCATAGCTGGTTTCGGGTCACCTGCCATGGCGTAGTGCAAAGTTTATCTTAAATTCTTTAAATTAACTAACATGGGCTAGCAGGCTGTATTATCTCATTCAATCAATATATAAACAATTTTGATTTGAATAAAATACAAAAAAATATACCATTTCTTACACCATCAATCACAAAATAAAATAACATGATTGTGGGAGAATTTCAAACAGAGACATTTTTGAAACTTTTGTGAGTCATTAAACAAAATAGCACAGAAATATCAAATGGACCTGACTATTCTGAATTTTTGGAAGGATTATCAGGGCCATGTCTAGATAAAGTGCTGCAGGTTACAATCGATACACCTAATGGCAGTCTAAATTTTCTGGCTAAACTAAAAAGTTGCATAAAAACAGAAGATAATGGCAAAATGAAAATGTTAGAATTTATGGCGTATACGCCTAAACAGTGCTATCTAATGGCCAATGACTAGCTGGTTAGAATATTTAAAAATGTTTGTAATCCTTATATAACCTATTCATACATTCTATAACCTATTCATCCTTATATAACCTATAATCCACTCCAACACATCGAACAATTTAAAACGCAACACAAATCAGACAGACAAATCAATTTTTGACCATCACAATGTGTAGATATTGAAGACTGCAATGAAAAATTCTTTGCTGAAAGAATAATAAACCACAGCAATGAAGACCATTACATGAGAGAGTGAATATTTTATGTGGTGATTTCAGAGTCGATATTCTATTGAACGTGTGAATGCATATTTTTTATTTGAATTTTGTATAGAATTTGTTGGGACTGAGAACACAGATATTGATTATGAAACTTGAAAGTATTGTAAATGCAGCAATAAAAATTAGCTATTCAAAAGCTACTTTAGAAAGCCGTTGATTACTTTGACTGAAAAAGTGTTGGATAAAACCCAAATTGATGACAAAAATTTATCAGGAATTGATAACAAAAATTTATAAGTAACTTTTGTTAAAAGATCAAAGAAAATTTTCTTTGCCCACCCTTCACATAAAATACTCTGTCCAAAAAGACGAAGTAGTAATGAAATCGCCATCTCCAACGCAAAGTGGTAAAAGAGGCACCTTAATATTTGATATTTAATTTGAAAAATATCCCATTGAGTGAGGTGCAATAGGTTACTTGTGCGTATTTTCTTTGATTCCATGCTTTTTTATTTAAATCATTCCTGATTTTAATTGTGATCTCATATATTGCAAAGTAATTAAAAGGCTGATTAAACTAAATATTGTATAAGCAATATAATATTTCATTGATTTTATTTTGAGTTTATGCAATTATAGTATTAGCAACATAATGTTTTTTTATTTAAATTTTATTTCAACAGTTAAGCTCTTATTTTTTGATAGTAATTATGATACTCATCTCATATTTCATTATGGTACTGAAGTGTCTACAAAATCTAGAATAAATGTTCTTAAGTGAAATGTTATGTATCTTATAATTAACTCTTACTATATTATATATCTTATAATTAACAATTAGAACTGTAAATGTAGCAAGATATGGAAGTTTAAGGCTGTCGTATTTTTTACTACTGGTGTTTCATATTTGCCTCATTATGTCTAAAATAGTGAAACACTTATTTTGTATCGAAACATGTCAATTTCAGACAATTAACCACAAACTAATTCAATTATGTAATAGATATCAAGGTATATATAAGTAATTTTAATATGTAAAAAATTAATTTCAAGTTTGTGAAAACTCAAAAGATTTGATAGTTGCCTTATTTATACCCACCTGATCCTAGTATATAATTAAAACTAAACAAATGTAACAAATAGTGTTTAAATTTTATAAAATGTGAACAAATATTAGATTTTGGATATTTTCGCTAATAAGTGCTTTTGAAGTTAACGATTTTATTATTTATTTAAATAAATAATAAAATCATTAACTTCAAAAGCACTTTCAATGCATTTCAATGAACATGATTTAATCTAACTTATAAATAAGTTGTATTTAAGAAGTTAAATAGATTCATCTTAACATTCAACCGTATGTTTTATTATTTAACATATATGTTAGCTAGTGCACGCCAGTAACAGTTTTCTAAATAGGTTTGTTTTGAGAACCGGCATGTTGCATCGCACTGGCATTATCCTTGTCTTTATTTTTTGTTATCGTGCCAGAAGCTGATGCCATTTTAGAAAATGCATTTGAGAAAATTATGAGCAGATAGAAAGGATCGTTGAGAAACTGTAACTAAATTACTTTAAAATTCTTTTCAAATTATGTTACTTTTCTGCTTTAATGTAGAAAAAAGGGTCAGGGAAAGTGAGGGGATATTTTTTCTCATATAGAGTGGACACCTTAATCAGTTGACAAATCAAATGCAAGATATTTTAGCACAGTAGTATTTTTTACATTTTTAAAATGCTCAATGCGACTAGATTAAATGACCTGCAAGTACCATATCTATAGAAGCGATTAGAGAGATGACATTCTTTTAACGCTTACTTTACATAAATTAGCAAGCCCTCGGTTTGAAAGTGGTAACTGAAAAAACCATTTACCATCATCTTCACCTCGGAGCAATGTCAACTTCACAAACGACAAACCCTATAATGTGGCAATGTATCTCCCACACGATATTTAAAATTGATTAAATTAAACCTAGATAATGAACCTATTGGAGCTTAATTAGCATAAGTTTTGTTTATACATATCATATTCATGGACATAATAAAATACAACATTGTCTCTAATATTCATTAGTGTATTTGTTACGTCGATGTAGTAAATATGGAAAATATGTTGTATTTTACCTAATAATAAATTTCTGGTTTAAGCTAGAATATCTTTGAATTTTTTGATAGCATGTTTTGATTTATTAATGTGAAGGCAATAGAAGACTGACATTATCAATAACCATTTTAATTTCAGCTCAACCACCTGGAATTCCTGAAATTTGCAGAAAGTCGCTAATCTCGTGTCCTGCGAACGGAGGATTCGAGCTCTTCCTTTTGGGAAAGAACTTTTTGAAGGACACCAAAGTAGTATTTCTGCTGAGCACAGATAATCGACCTGTTTGGGAAGAACATGTTACACCTGATAAAGAATTTCTGCAACAGGTGAGCTTATGATTATTCTTATATGAGCAATTATTTCTGAGTTTGGAGTAATTATCATTCCTGAGTAAATTCTCCCACCTCGCTCGCAATATTGTTTTAAATAGTGTTATGTATTAATTAGCTTATTAAGCCTGAACTGTGAGGATTTTAAATTACATTATTAATAAAAATAAAACATACCTTTTAACTTATATTTCTATTTTCAGACACATTTAGTTTGCTGTGTGCCACCGTTCCACAGAACGGATATTACTGAAGTAACGGCTATACAGCTGTATGTATATTCTGGAGGTAAGGCTTCGGAGCCACATTGCTTCTACTACACTCCACCGAGTATGGAGACAGGGCCACAACATGTCACTCGACACGGTAACTTGTCAGGTATGACGATCTTTGCTATTTATCAATACCGTGTCTTTTACTCATGTTGTTTGCCTCTCATCATGCAGTAGATCAATTTAGAAGGCATAGTAATAATGCATGTCATTTGGTTACCTCTAACAAATGTTCGTTAAAGTAGATCCAAAGAAAAGAAGAAAATAAAAAGAATCTATATAAATCATTAATAATAAATCGATGCAATGCATAGAACGGGTACAACATGTTAAAATAATGTTGTTCCATCAAGAATATTTTTTTATAATCATAATGAATGAAAGAAAGAAATGGTATCACATAATTGTATAATTAAAAATATTAATTACTAAAATAATATTTGAAAAATAATAAAAAATAATATTAATCAATATTTAAAAAAGAAAAAAAGGAAAAACTTGTCAAAAGAAGTGATTCATCATAGAAATTGAAGAAGTTTAAGAGAATATTTATTGGTTAACTCAACTTGATGCATGGCAAATTTGCCTTTTTGTCCGTATATACATATACATTTAATATTTATATACAATCTGTGAATCATAGAAGACACCTTTATAAATAGTAATTCGGTTTGGCTTTGTAGGGACCCTGCAAGAAATATAGACATCACTAAAAAATTTAATTTTCCAATATAGATCAAAATTACTAGCCAAATAGTTGCTAATGTCAACTATATACACCTTATTGAAATCAAAGTCCGAAATTAATCTATTATAGGTTATGGAAATTAAAACGCTTATTAATTTAATATTTAACGAAAAATGTGTACTTAGAAAAAAAACAACAATATTTTTATTGTAATGCAGAATGTTATTCATGAATTGTGCATAAGTAACAAAATCCAGTATTATAAAAAGTGGTTACAGTTCACTTGAATATAAGAAATTATTATTAAAAAGTAAACTTTATCTTTAATGAATTATTTAAATGATTTCACACTACACCACATTTAGATCTTATAAATAATTTTGATTTATTAAAATATGTGCGCTTTGATGATTTCACATGGAAAAGTCACATTTATTTATTACCATAGCCAATACTTAGCATTTATTTATTTACCATCAAATAGCCTTGATGACATTTTGTATGGTATAATAGCTCTGCTGCCATTTGACGCCAGTTACTTTCTCAAAAAGTTTTTAGGCTTTTAGGCTGAAAACAAAAAACTTAAAAAGAAATGAAATGATACTCATGAGTAAATTTATGATATTATGGTATGAGTAAATTTTTCTAAAATAATATTCCAATCAAATTTGGTTCAACTCTGCGAACATTTTCTTCTTTTTTATTGTCAACTCACTATCTGGATTTGACATTTTTAGCATCACAAATTCATTTGTGCGCCTTCAACCTTTACTTTTGTTTTGCATGTTCAGCGTCCTTGTAGGATTGTATGATCTATTGTAAGATTTTAATATTTCATATTGCATTTTACTATATGTTGTTCGGTCTTCAATGGTGGTTGATCTGATCTGCTACATTATTTTATTAATAGGAAATTCTTATTTATAATTATCACAGCTAGCTATTAAATAGCAACTGTCGCATAATTGCGACAGTTGATATTTAATAGCTAGCTGTGATATAATAAATTCCAAAATTTATTTCAATGTTACAATTTATGTTATTTTAAGAATAGTTCAAATATTATGAGATTGCAAATGTTGTGCCAGTATATTGTAAATTTTAGTTAATAAATTTGATATCTCACCAAACCCCAAGTTTCTGTAATTTTGGTTATAACTAGAAATAAATATGCGGAATTGTGAACATGTGCTGATGTAAGCGACAATCTAACTCTGTGTAGCATTTATAAATATATTTTTAAATAGTAAATTTTATTTAATTATATCTTTGCTCAAAGTAACTTTTTGCATATAACAATTGCCACCATAAAAGTAATTATCAAGTAGTGAACTTGCAAATAATTATTTTCTATTATTATATCACAGTGATAAACTTAATTGAAGACCAGCCTTCATGGCGTGGGTCCTTTATGGTACAGAAAGAGAATGTTTCTTGTGAAGGTGATGGTGTACCTTACAATGTGGCACTCTGCCGTCACACATCCCATTAAAATTGAAAAATCATGAAAACAATATTTTTAAATATTCTGTTTTGAATTTGTAATGGCAATACGATTAAATACTAAAACAAAATGAAACCACTTTGAACACATAATTGTATTCCAAAACATATTTCCCCTGTGGACACATAGTTCCTTTATCAATGATATTAGTAATAAGTAGCCTTAAACAGAATTCGATATTTTTAATTAATTAGGTAAACAGAAATATTTTAATAATCTGATGTGCCTCTCCTGAAATTTGCATGTTACTTTTTCATCTTTACTAACCATAAGGTAAGGTGTGGTGGGTGTATTTATAATTTTAGTAATGTGTTGCTGTTATAAGTTATTATTAAAAATTGGTAAACATTTCTATGATATTTATTTTATATATAAAAATAATTCCATAAATAGATTATCCAAATTGTGAAGCAAGCTCTGAAGCCCAATTTAATACAGTACGAAGATATGGGTATTTTTCTCTTACTACTATCAAAAATATATTTTTCTCTTACGTACTATCAAAAAATTAATTAGTAATTCAAATATCAATGTTTTATGTAATTGTTACAAAAATTAATTTCAGAATTTTTCTATTGAAAACATCAGAAAAATTAAAAACTTTTCAAAAATAATTACAAGTTAATTCTATTAAAAAAAATGCTCTCCTGAATATTTTTATTTTTAATAACAATGTATTTATTTATATTTGAAAGAGTAAATGTTACATCAAAAAAATTATATACACGGTTTGATAATTAGGTTAATCATGTTTGTTTAAACATGACACTCGATGATATTTATTCTATGATATAACAACCGCTTTGGAACTATGTAACTGTTTATGGAAGTAAAGCATGTTGTAATTGTACAATTAATACTGATAATAATAAGTTTTATAAACATAAGATAGATATGTTCATTTTAAGAAAACGACTGATTCAAAAACTGGTGGCCTCTTTTCTGTTTTCCTTTTGTCTATAGCTAGGTCTGTCTAGGTAACAGGCGGGGGAGCGGAGGGCGCACGGTCGCCGGCCTGACCAGCCACTGCTCTTCGCCGGATGTGCTGGTACTGCCAACACACACACACACACCCACGCACATACATTCAAACACATGCACACATCACATTCATAATGTCCGCTTAATCGCCTTGCGCATTGTTTTTCAGACTGCGTTATGTGCAAGAGCGGGAAGGAGTTTAGTAAGGAGTTATTTTTATTAGTCTATTTCAGGGTTATTGATAGTACCCTAGCATTTATTTTTTTCTAAATTTTTTCAGTCATATACGACTTGTCTTTCTTATGTTCAGAGTGATTTAAAGACTTTGGGCAAATATGTCGACTCTTCTCTTAGGTTTTGTTAATTTTGATATAAACCTACCACTGTTTCAACAACAGTATATCCATTGAAAATATTTCTTTTGCTTTAAGCCCTTCCGACTAATGAGTACTCGTTGACTAAATTTGAGACTTAACCGTAGCATTTCCATCACGATGAGGATACCGGCAACTGGATTAGCTTAAGATGGGTGACTTCTGTATGAGATGGACTTATAGAAACAAACGGTAGGATTAATTTTGATTTAGGGAAAAAGTAAAAACTAGGTTTTACTGCGACCTTTAAATTTACTTTACACTGAATCAAAAATATTCTCCAGTAATATTTCTCAATTACATCAATAATCTTACAATTATCTTCAGTTTATAAAGAAATAGAAGGCTATAAATATCAACTTGACAGCAATGTTTTCCGAGGACTTCTATTAGTTCATCCTTCAGAAAATTCCTTTTTATCTTCAAATGTGAAATCTGACCTGAACGTATCGATTAATTTATTTATTTTGAAATCTTAAAAAAAACAATTATGTTTGCCATAAAGACCTTAATGTCTTCTAGATATCTTCGCAACATTTTTATCTTGCGTCCCTCCGTGGCTTTATTATACACTTGCTCCTCATATTTTTCGATTGTTGCCTTCATAGATATCTCACAAAACAAAATAATACTCCGCATTTCTTTCTTAAAGAAGTATTCTGAGTTATGTTTACTAAAAAAATCACTGAATATATTTTAGGAAATAAAATTTTAAGAATTTTTATAAAACGCTCCCTATATAAAAAATGTAATTGGTGTTTCAAAATACACAGAATTTACTATACCAACTTATGTAACATGTAAATTATGATAATAATTGTAAAATATAAATATTACAGAGTTGTCCATTAAATTGACCATTTTCAATCCCTAATGGCATCAATTTTCTTTACTTTTTCACATCTTTATAGTATATAATTATATCGTGGCCAAAATTATTTCTTTTAATGAATTTAAATTTAGGTCTATGCGGAATAATGTAAGCAGATATGATATTCTAAGTCATAACAATTTGATTATATATATATATATATATATATATATATATACATATATATATATATATATATATATATGTATATTTTAACAATATTTTTCGCATTCAAAAATTGACTTGATTTTACGCAGAAGGTTTGATGTACAACAGATTTATTACATTGAACAGTACATATGTATGGTTTAAGGGTTCAGTACTGCATAATTTGTAAGATAGATCTTGCTTTTTGACCTCTTCTGTTCCTTGTTCGTCGTGGAAGATACAAATGAAACAGCCAAGTGATAAAATATAAATCTACAAAAGGTGACATTTTTTCGTCAATCTCAAAGTAAATTATCTGTGTAAGAAAATGTTGACAGCACGATCGTATTATATGAGGATAAAGTGTATAAAACGTACATATTTTCAGATTTATATAAGATGAAGAGCTTTCATGTTATAGTTGATAGGTAGCTAATGTTAGGTCAAATACACCATCACAATCTACTTACAAGAACTTTTAATATTTTTCTTCGATGATTTATCATGTTTCTTTTTTCTCTCATTTAATCCTTTAATATGACTTAATTTAATTTATTAAAATGAAATTTAATTACTTATCGCAACAGTATTTCAGCAAAATTTCTCAATATGACTTGGTCTATTATACCAAACATTTCTAAATTTAATTATCAATATCTTACTGAATTTACTAATGGATGTGGTACAATTCACTTGAAATTGAAATATATCTAGTACAACCTCACGGCTAAGTAGAATGGAATACATTCTTACCCAAAATGTTTTATGAATACATGAAGTATTTGCCTCCTCATGTTTCAATGCCGATTATAAATTATTTGGTTTCTTAATATCCCGAGTTTCCACTTATGACTAGCACTTCGGTGAAGCTTTATATTCTTACAAGATTTTTAGATAAGTAAACAATATTTTTTTTATTTAGATATTTTTATATAATTTACTTTACATTATTAGGCAATATTGAGTTTTAAGTTACGTTTTGTATGACAGATCGATTGGAACGAAAGTTTGTATGAGGAAAGATATTCATTATTGAAATTGTAGAAACACAAGTAGCCGAATCTACAATGTTAAATAAAGTGCAATTCTCTGTACATTACAGGTGCAATAAGGAGCACAGGAAGTAACGAAGTGGATGAGGTGAGACCTGTATTTTTATGGGGACGCGGCATCCCCGGGAGTGCTGTGAGTGGGGCCGCCGGTGGCATGATGCCTCCGCCTGCACTCCCCCTTCGCCGAACGTCTGTCATCCTTCCCGATCCACACTCCCCCCTCAGCCTCAAATCTGAGCTTCTCGACGATTCCAGTCAGCACTCCCTTGCTGACGGAGATGTATCCCAAATGGGACACTCAGAGAATTCCAACGTCTCTATGATTATTAGCGAAAATTCCGCCGATGAGGGTAGCATGCATGCAAGGGGTGTGGATGAAAGCAGTATGGATGTTCTCATGACACACAGCGAAAAGTCCCTAGAAGATAGCAGAGGCTTTGCCAGCAGCAGTATAATGCCGAACACATTCTCCTCAACTCTGATGAACGGTATGAGCTGTGTGCCGGGACCCTCCCACTCTATTAGTCAGGATTGTACCATGATGTCGGAAGATTTGAAGGTAGTAGATTTACGATTGAAGTCAGAGAATGTTAGTCCAATATCTGATTCTCATGGAATGACTCCCTTCAATCGATACATTCGGCCCCCCGTTAAGATGTCGAATTCGCCAGAGTATGTTGCAAATTTAAATGAGAAATCAAATCCTGGTTCAACAGACGAACGACCACCACTGCTCTCATTTTCACGTCAGCTACAAGCCACACAAACGCAGACAGATAAAGTGATAGAGTCTGTCGCAGCGGCTTTCATTTTCAATTCTGAACCACCGCCGGCGCCTATTTATGCGGAACCTCCCATCATGGCTCCGCTACCCACAATGAACGAAGTAGAGAGGATGATGAGTGCTGAGACTGTAAATAACACCATTGGTTCGAATATAAAGGACATCGAAGCTAGTATTATCATGCGCGAGCCAGTCATGTCATCTAATGTATTGTCAAACGCCATTGTCGAATCTCAGAACAAGAGTCAGATAATGAATTATGGTCCCTTCGTTGAAAAATTACAGTCAGAAGCATCCGTTCGTCGTTCACTAACTGAACAGACTGCGCAGATGGAAGCACTCGTCAATGATGCCATGCAAACACAGATGTTATCAGCTGATTCGGTTGTCACGGCAAAACTAGATGCTTTGGTCAATTCGACTGTTGACAACCACATCAGATCTGGTGCACTTCCTGATTCAATGTCTGCAAACACTTCACCATCTTGCGGTGGTAGTGATGTTTCACTCAGTCCTATTGCCACAACTGGCGTCGGCCTGGCACGCCAGCCTCCACCGGATCTATTGGTGACACACTCCTCAGGACCAATCTCAACAGATATCATTCTTAACTCACGAGTCACACACGACATCATGTGTGCTCAAGAGAATTCACGAGTCGCCCATGACCTCATGTGTGCACAAGAGAACTCACTTATTGCACCTCCGACACTTGGCTCAGTTACAATGCCAGCACCCATGACGACAACAGGCTCCTCACCCGATGACTTGATGATTGTGAGCACACGACCAGCCGACGCTATGCACGTGCCAAGTGCTACAGTCAAAACAATGATCCTTAATGCTGCAGCAGAGATACTAACTTCGGATACCGCAATGAATGCCCTCGTCACATCAGCTATCAACACTGCAAACATTCTTAGCAACGAAAATGTGACGGCACAAACGGCACTAGTATGCACGCAGGCACCATCTGCACCTCAACAAGAAATGCAAGTAGAATCAGACCGTGCACGCATAGTGGAGGCACTACGGCATCCGTCGACACTGCTACCTGAGGAGGGATCCGCACAGGCTGCAATGAATCAAGTAGTGAGCCAAGCAGTGACACAGGCTGTGAGCCAGGCTGTCAGCCACGCAGTAAGCCAGGCAGTCAACCAAGAGATGAAGCCAGCCGCCGGTGCACCCATGCAGGACCTCACATCTATGAGTGACAGTGATCTACTCAGCTACATTAACCCCAGCTGCTTTGATCAAGGTACAGTTTCCAATATATTTCTTTATTAATTACATTTGTAGCTAGAGCAATATTCATACTTACATGCTTTAAAAAAATTGAATACCAGGTGTTAAGGTAACAACTATATTCTAACAATTATGCTTCTTGATAACAGTTTGACAGAACCATTCTCTTATGATTGTTGAAGCAGAAAAGATTTACAGTCTATTAAAGATAACAATATATTGTTTTGACGAACTTATATTATGGCTAGTAAATAAAATGTTGTATCAATTTATGGCAATATTTTTAAGATTTTTATTTTTAATACATTGTTTCTTCTATAAATCAAACAAAAGAAATGGGTATTTAACACATTATTTTAAGAAAAATTAACTATATAAAATAGAGATTACAAATGTTAACTCTTACTAGGAAAGTAAACAAATTTTTTAAATTACGTCTTCATATTTTTTAAAAATTATTCTAATACAATTTTTATTTATATGTAAAAAAATGATACACCCATACATCTTGTAAAAGTAACACAAAGATAACCATTCATCACTTCGACGTATGATAAGTCTCTTTATTTATGTAAATAGTGTACTTGGCTTAGTAGCATGGACTTACCATACAAGTGGGATTAATATCTAATATCAAACCCCCTTAGCTCAATCACAATTTAAGAGAGATATTGTTTCACAATTCGCCTTAAATTGATCATTAACAACCTTAATTTCCAGGCACTGATAGCACATATCCTTGACATATTGCACACAGATGGCACAACGTTACTTTTATAAAAAAACTCATATTCAAACACAATGCAAATTTTAACATATCCATAATGGTCATTGTGATGAGATTCAAACAGATAGGTGTTTGGGTTCCTTCAGTTAATCTGAGATGAATCAACAATCATTTGGGGCCTAAACCTTATGACGGTCAAGTTTGTTGTAGATAGTCTCATAAATAGATTTCCTCCTTCATCAATAATCACTCGTCTATTTAACAGAAAATGACAATATGCTTGATGTTGTCATCAATTATGGCCATGGATAGACATTAGGCTCCTTTTCTTGTGTAACATTTGTTCCACCATTTCTGAATTTTTCTATGCATTTTTAGACACTCCGTTGCGGCAAAGCTCTGATTCCATATTCTATTAAAAGTCGTCAATGGATTTCTGATACATCTGATCATCAAATCATAAAAAACGGATCAATAATAACAAAAAGTTTTCTTTGCTGCAAATGAAAAGTGGAGCGGCCACGCATAATGTCACAACTACAACAACGGAACTAATCTAGTGTCTTCAAACTTGCACAATAAAGTCTGGTCAGATGAAAACCACACCAAAAGGATGCATGCAAAATGACAATGCTGCTAACGGAAACACATATGTAACTACACTGCAGATAAATATTGACTCATCCTGTAAATTCGGACACAGAATTCTACACCAAACCAATTCATTAATTTATCAATTGGCCGTTATGAAGATGAACTTCCTGGGTGAAATCTATTATAAAGGAAAGGAATTAATTTGCTAGAGGTTGATCTCGGTAAATATTTATATTATAGTATTACCCTGTTTAACACGGTGGATACGTTCCCAAGACAATCGCGCTACGTGAAAATCGCATATATCGGGGTTCATTCATAACAGGATTTGGCTTTAGTAAAAATTATGTCCTGGCTTAGAAGAGCTTCCTTGTCTTCCTATCTTCAATTCACATTGCTAACAATTTCTCTACTTTCTCTACAATGGCATTTTTTGTACGAGTAAATTTTTTTACACTTTTATTAAACCTAAAAAATTATGCTAATAGTTTATAGTCAGAATGATGGAGTTTTGCTAAAAATACATTAAAATCTAAATAACTTAATAATCTCTCTAACAAACTCTAATAAACATCTAGTTTATGGCTAGTCCAACTTCCACAATATACTCTGTATATAGGTGTAAACATTGTACGTAATGGAACCATTTTAGTCTTACAATTTTCTGTATCAAACATTTTCTTTTGTTTCAGTTTAAAGACTACGCAATGCTGTGCTACAAATATATATTTTATAGGTGTCATTTCATATAATTAGTATAAATGTGCAATTTGTATTTGCATTTCCAAATAAGTGTATCTGACATGGTGTTTCATAAATGTATTGTTGTTTAGATAAAATGGTAGCTATTGCATGTAAACATTTGACACAAGAAACAAAACAGTTCTGAGTGCCTAAACATTGGAATGAATAAATGTAAACCAGACAAAATACATCCTTATACATCCTTGACCTGTTCTATATGCCATCACATAGTATGTTCATATTTATGTAGTGGACAAAGTTTGTGAATATATTATTACTGATTGAGATGTAATTGTAACAAGTGTGTACCCAAGCGTCATATGTCAAAATTTTGACATACGTCAACATTTTTTCTAAAGTTTCCTTGAGTGTTGTGGAAAAATTGATGTGATGATATTTATTCAGATGTTAGATCTATGTTATGTTTATTGTTACATTGCATATATGGATATATATATATATATATATATATATATATATATATATAAATATATATATATACATACATACACAAATTTACTACTTTATCTATGAACGTAACATCAGATCAAATAATCTATATAATGCCATTTTAGTGACATTGTAAAAATGTTTTAATGTACATGTTGAATTGTTTGTGGATATTGAATTAATTTGTTTACCATGTTATACAAACCTAGTCGTGTCTGGCTGAAACTCTAGTATCTACTGCAACATTTTGTTCATTGACCAGTGTATTACTATTGCTACTTTGAATTTTTAAGCTGAATTAAAAATACCATCAGTTCATAAACCGTATACAATCATGTTGGCTTGAGTAATTTTATCTTATTCAGAATTAAATGTACAAATATAAATAGATTATTTTGAAAATAAAAGATTTTTGCTACTACCACTTTCAACTTCAACCTGGTTATATTACGTTTATGGGCTGCGTACCGCCCAAAACCACTGTATCGTTATTATTAATGCTAAAATTATTTTAAATAAATTAAAAATGGAAACATGGAATATATGTAATGTATTGTTTCGTTGTAACATTGCAAATTTGTAATTAATCTTTGAAGATAATTTCTATCAAAACTGGATTAACGGCATGCACTATTCATATATAGTCTGCTGATAAAAAATAGTTATATATGTTATTGCTTCAAGCACTTACCGCATTGCATTCAATCTTAATTAAAATTATGAAATGAAAGAACTAAATTTTGGAATTTCTCAAAACTATTAAGGAGAGTCTGTTGATCTTATAAATATCACCATTTAAAAGAGAAAATGGAATTCAACTTTTAAATAATTAACATTTGTTTTGCAATTTTCTCAATCTACAATACTTGATTTTCAATGCGGAAGTTTATTGTTGACGTTAGAAACTACTCTGTCAACAATTTTAATTTCTATTTAAGAATGAAACTCTATCACATCAATGACATGGCCAGCCCTAAAGATTCTTCCCTTCACTCGTACTTTTCACATTTTACTAATATTTATCCATATTTGATAATTTTATCCATTTCTTAAAAAAATCTACAACACTGACATCGGCAGATAAGTTCTCATTTCTATTGCCTGTGGCATCGCTAATTGCTGTAAATTATCTGTTTCCTGCATGGTCCCTATTAAAATATAATTTCTCAAAATATTCCCTTAAATGTTTTTCTTTAATTGTATTATTGAATATATTTGTTAATTTTCTAGAAATTCATTATTCACAATTAAATGAAACTACGTGATGTAGTATTATTTCTACTTTCTTTACCACAACCTAGGTTTCGTTGTATTACAACATCTTCAGGTGGGATATTAGCAAAGATTGCAATGATATTAGCAAAGATTGCAATGCAAGAATTGATTGAATCTTTGCTAATATCCCACCTGAAGATGTTGTAATACAACGAAACCTAGGTCGTGGTAAAGAAAGTAAACAAAGTAGAAATAATACTACATCACGTAGTTTCATTTAATTGTGTATAATTGTATTATTTTGTTATACAATGCACAACTGCTCACTTTATCATATTCAATGCATTTACGAGATTGACAATTTGCAAGCTAAGGAAGAGAATGTAAGCGTTTAAATTTATTTTATCAATTTTCATAAATTACAAAAATACAAATAAAAAATTGAGACTTCTTGCGTTCATTGTTCTACAAAAAATAATATTAGAAATTACTTTAAAAAGTATGAATCACACGAGATAAACAATCTTGCATAAACAATCTTGCGTTCATTGTTCTACAAAAAATAATATTAGAAATTACTCTAAAAAGTATGAATCACACGAGATAAACAATCTTGCATAAACAATCTTGCGTTCATTGTTCTACAAAAAATAATATTAGAAATTACTCTAAAAAGTATGAATCACACGAGATAAACAATCTTTAGATAACTAATATGGTACTAATTTGTAATTTGAATCAATTAACAATGAAATAAACCATTTGGATTATTTGACTCTTAAAAAAAGAAAAATATAAATTGTTTTATCACAAATAAATTGTAGGCAAAAATATTGTTATAATCTTTTATATTATTGTAATTTCTATTATAGGATTAATCTGATACAAGGAATGCTCAAGGACTAAATTGAATCATATTTATTATTACGAATAAAAGAATGCGTTGAAAGGATGACTTTATTTAAATATATTTATAAAATATAATCATGTATTCATTTTAAAATGAATGTATTCACTTTTTGATATATGTATTTGAAAAATTGTAATGAAATAAAATGTAATTTCATACTTCTTCTTCAATTATGTGATAAATTTAAAACAAACTGTAACAAATTAATTAAATTGATTTTCTACATTATTACTTTAAAAAATATTATTAAATGCAAAGAAATTTAATTTTGATAGAAATTTTTTCAAGCAGTTAAATTTAAATTTTATTAATCCTAAATTTATAAAAACAAAATTTGCGAAGGAATTGTGTTTGAAATTTGGAAAATGCTCTTGTCAATACAAATTATAATTCCTCCAACTAACGACAATATCTGACATGGTAATACTCTTTACTCGAATTCTAATTTTACATGTTATGGATGTATGTTAATATTGTCGAACTGATTGACGCAAATATTTATGCCATATTGTTAATATAGTGTTAAAATATAGAATTAGCTAAATTTATATTCTCGTGATATTTGAGCATATTGAAAACTATACCTATTATCTATGTTGAATATTTATAAATTATGGGAGTTTGAAACGATAATGAGGCATGTTAGAACGGTAATATGAAAAACCTGTGGATTCATGTTTAGTCTTCGAGACATTTCATGGTTTGAATTAGTTTGTTTAAGAATTCTCAAAGCTCTGTCGGTTTAAAATTATCAAGTGGACAGTTATCAATGCTCTTGTTCCATTTTACATTGAATCTATTCAGTTTGTATTCCATTTTGTTACTTCAGTTCCTGTTAGTGTTCCGTCCACATTAAATCCTCTTGTAGACAATTTTGTATGAAAGTAAATCATATTAACTTCGTTTAATAATCTTACCATTTAAGCCAATTGAAATATATTCTATTCGCGATGGATAATTCAAAAGTAACAAGAGAATACATATCTATATTCAATTAAATATGCAATTTAATTATGGTTACATAAAGGCTGATTTGCAATGTTGCTTTTATACAATATTTATATATTTAAACAATTAGTAAATTCTTCAAAAAATAAAAATGTCAATTAAGCGTCCACATTAATTTTATTTCGACAGGGCTAACGTTTGAAACAAATGCTTATGTATTATACTTGATTGTTACTAACATATCAAAATTTAATTCACCTTGCACCCCTGTGCACTTGGGTGGAATTGATGTTAATTAATGTTTAGAAATACCAAATAGGTGTATAGTCGTTTGATGAATTGCTTCTGTTCAATTGGGGTTAGTTTTTTAAGGGTTGAAAATGTTTGTTGTTTTTGTTATAGCAATGTTGCGTTAAATTTTTATTTTATTGTGTAATGTTAGTCAGCGCTGTGATAGAAATTGTTGCCGCATTAATTTTTGTATGTAGTAATCCGTTCGTTAATATTATCCATCGCTTTTACCCCATTGTGCAATATATGCCTTATAACAGATGGAAGCGTTTGAAATGATTTATTTCAACATCAACAGTAACTTATATTGGCAACAATTCTTAATCTATCTAACTACTAAAAATTTCTTCATTGTCACAAAATATTACTTTGTTGTATGAGATAAATGTAAGTTCCATTAATTAAGGCAAAGAAAATCATTATTATCAGACATAGCTTTTTGTAAATGCATTCATTAATGAGCTTGAAATTTAAGCAAATTATGTAAATATGAAAAACATATTTACACTCAATGTATTTATAGTTAATTATTAAAGATGTTGTCAAAGAATACATTGGTTTAAGAATGATATGAATGAATAGATCAACTCTTTTTGTGTTGGTTCGATACAAATTTTTACACATTTACTCTTCATTCAATACTTTAACGGTCAATGAGGGAACAAACAAATAAAAATCTTTGATATTTTTTGTATGACTTTTTGTAATCCTGACTATAGTGGAAATAAGTTAGCTAATTTTTTATGAAACTTGCCTAAGATATGTATGTCTATGTATGTGTACACAGATGTATGTGTTATTTAAAAAAATGGATAAAATAATATACAACTTTGGTTTTAATAAATATATTTTTTAAAAATGAATTGTTTCTTTGAAATATCTCATATTCCGCTACCTCTTTTATTAATCTAACTAGCTGGGATACCCACCTTCGCTCAGGGAGTTGATATGCTGGAGTGCAAAGTGTAAAAGGATAAACTTTAAAATATAAGGAGTTAAAAATTTGTTATTGAAAACATATTCTAACTATTTACAATACTTGTTCATAAACAACATTTTTCATTTTGGTATACAGGGTATATATGTACAAATTTTGCAAATTTCCTACTCTAGAGCAAGCTACATATAGTTGACTGCGAGAAAAGGATTCTTTGAGGTTGAAGCCACAATGTTTTAAAGTTTGTCCTTGCACTTTGTTAATTGTAAAACTATAGGCAAATTGGTTGGAAATTGCAGTCCTTTAAATTGGAATGCATTTCAGTAGAGATCGGTGATATTCTTGGGATAAATACTTTGTCCTTTCCAGTCATAAGTTCGGCTTCGATAATGTTATTCGATATACGTTGGACGATCATGCTTGTTCCATTACATAGTATTGGTAAGTTGAGATTACTGAGTAGTATGATCAGAGATCCAATTTTCAATCGAAGGCAGTGTAATGGCATTCCTGGTACTTGCAAAGAGTTTAAAAATTCTTTAGAAAAGTTGACACTTTCTTCAACGTTCACCATCGTGTCGATTGATTTGTATATTCTCTCTTCTCTGGGAATTTTCTTTTGAATATTAATCCTTTGACAAATTATAAATTAAACTAGCACTGTACGCCACGCTGATTTTACCCAGAATTCGGGACGAAAAGAGAACATGGCGCCGTTAATTGTGTTAATTAATCGATATCTATAATTTATGTGTCCCATTGATATAACACATAAGCATTACATTTAAACTGAGGAATAAGATAATTTACTTCCACGAAAGATTATTAAAATTTCTATATTAGACTGTAGTAAATGGATTTAAACTTTTTATTTTTAAATTTAAATAAAATTTACAGTGAAATATATACGTGTATAGAAACCTCATCCACCAGCAAATTAGTTTACGCTGTGTTGACTTGAAATCGGACAGACAAGAGAACACTGTGTTGATAACTTATTAATTAATCCTTTGGTGCCTATTATCTGTGAACACATAAGCATTATACATAAATGAGTAAATATCGCAATAAGATAATTTATCTCGAAGAACAGTTATTCAAAAATATTAAAATATGTACTGAGAGTGGACTTCGAAATCTAATGAAATAGGCAATGAAGTACCCGTATCGAAAAATTATGTAACATTGTACGTAAAAACAATTTTGAACTATAGTCAAACCAAGACATGCCCCTGCTAATACCAAGTATCTTTTAATGAGTTGATTGCGCAAAATATAATAAAATAAAATTAATGCCATTAATACAAGATACAAATACAAAATGAAAGGAACTAATAATGTTATATTGCAGGTTATAAAACGAAACGGTATAAAGTTATAATTTAACTTTTCAATCTTTCTAATTTGGATCCAAAATGGAAAAGTTTATAAGTCAAATAAAGCTTGATCCGTATCAAAATATATACACTGCACTACCAGACCCATACTAGATTGTAATATATACACACAAACATGCACCCACGCACAGGTACGTGTACACACGCAATTTACAATATCAACTGAAAATAAGAACAACAGTCTATTGTCATCGTTATATCATTGTATTTATACATAACAAACTTTGATTGAAGCTTTTACTATTTTATTATATTCTGTAATGTAATGTCATGTTACTAAAATATCCTTATATTATCTTAGTAACACACTGTTACTAAAGATGAAATTGCTCTTTTAAATATAAAATATTGTTATTATCAAGAGTGGCAGGCCAATTAACTGGGATGATCTTAAATCCACTATGCATATATATATATATATATATATATATATATATATATATATATATTTATATATATATAAGCTTAAGGCTTGTGCAAGTGTGAATACACTGAATTATACTCTAATGTCTGCCTTCAAAGTTATTATTCATTTTATTGGCTGGGTTATATTTATGCAGTAACAGCAACAAATTTTATTAGATTTCACAGTTTATTGCTTCCTTTTGCTATATAAAAGGTTGTTTAATCGTTTTTGTGATTTTGACACTTAGCCACCATGGACATTAACAATAAGATGAGAACTAAGTTTATAGTTTAACTTCAGCATGCGACTATGATCATAATATATATCACTATGATTTTTGGAATCCTTAAATCTAGCATATCCCGCATAACCTCTGCAAAAAGACAACACTGGTCCTCTGCTGGCCAAGGAGAAGATCGTTATGTTAGGAAACACAAGTACACTGGTTAAAATCATAAGGTTTTGAATCTAAAATGGTGTTAAAATTCCTAGAAGATAATTGCTAAGCTGCAGAGAAAGTTGATATGAGCTGGAGTATATGTGGATCCATCGACAGTGCATGTGCCAACAACTTCTGGAAATGGGCAGCTAACAAGATAATTAAAAAAACTCCTGTTTACCATGAATAAGGAAAGGCTGTCACGAACTAAGAAACACAAACATTAGACAAAATGGAACTGTGGGAAGTGGATGCATATTTATAATAAATGTAGCCACTTCTTTATAAATTAAAAAATATAAACCTCCGTGCACTGATGAGAATTTATATTTCACATAATTGCTATGAGTAAAATGGACAGCAAGTAAATATCTCAATTCAGCCATTACATACAATATTATCTACTTTAAAACTAGCTGTTCTTGTAGGTCAATTTTTGATGGAAAAAAACCTATATGTTAACCCCAGTACAACAAAAGGCCACTTTAAAAATCCTATTGAAATCCTTTTAGTGGTCCTTGCGTAATGCGCGAAGAAATAAACATGCTCACAGACAAAAATGCCAAATGCGATTTTATTCTTTGAAATGATTTGTTATTTGTGATATCGAGTGAAATTACGAATATTATGTCGTTTTTTAGTGCTGGTGGAACATGGTATTAGTATGCCAAATGTCATTATAATAGCCCTAATACATCGAACGTTATCCGACAAACAAATCTTCTTACGATTAATTCAATACAGTAGGATAGCCCGTCATTTCAGTGATATCAGATGATATTTCTCCAACAATATCGATAAAAATGGAATAAAATGTGCTAACTCATTTTATAAGGAAGCAAAATTCGAATACTAGACGCAAAACGTAGATAATTTAAGTCAAAATTATTGTCATCGGTTGCGAAAGTGCGGTGAATACCGAAATTTGAAGTGTAAGAAATCATTCATAATTCATTAAATAATTTAGGAAAGTTTAAATACATGAAATATTGAACATAAGGCTTCATTACGTCTAGTACCTTATCTTGTAATTATTTTAGACTAAGTTCTGACTGAAGACCATTTCTGTGCATTTCCTGTTTCCGTATTTTATTTTTGACATGTTAGTTTAATAGAAAAAAACTAATTGACTTTAAACAAATTCATTCGCGAGCTAACCACATTTAATACCATTTAGACTGCTCCAGCGCAAATGGTGTCGATCAACAAAGTCGACTTGAGAGCATCACTATGTGACGGACCCGGCGTCTGAGTATAGACTTTTATCATACGATATTTAAAGACCATTGTTTTTAACAAATTTTTAAAAAAATATTAGTTTTATTTTACCATGTTTCCCGCAGATTAGTTTAATTTATTTATATTTTAGTTAATAAATGAAACAAATGGCTTCATTTCATAATAACGTGACAGCATTTTCGAGTTATAAAATGATGGACAGATATATCCGTCGTTGGCGATCAAAGGGTTAAAATTGATATCGTCGATAATATTATTTTTAGTTACCAAAATTACCGTCTGAAAAAGCCACTCCGGGTTGGTATAGTTGTGAGCAATGTTTGGATAAATACCGTGGTTGAGTTCAGTGAGGCCGGTTGTCTGGTCAGTAGGATATGTGCCTTCACCTATTTGTAAAAGTTTTTGAGCAAAATGTGCCGTTGTTTCCTCTTTCGATAGTTCAACTCTAATATTTTTTGCTAATTTCAGTAATTGTATGTGTGGCCAGAAATGTGCCTTTTTTAAGCATGCCTTGATTTCCTCTATAACTTGGGTATAACTGGAAGTGTTTGTCGTAAATATTCTGAGAGTATGATTAGAGCTCCTACCATCACTTCAGAGTTTCCTCGCAAGTCTTGTAATGTTCTGTCCATGGCTTCCAGAGATGCCAGTGCAAGTGCGATGTGTTGTTTAGCACGTATTTCTGCCAGCAGTAGATTTATTAGAAACGTTTTCAACAACAACACAGGCGGAAAAAAGATGACACGCTGCTTCGTTATTGTTGATATATCTTCCCATTTGGTACATGAGTATCTCGTCGTTTTTGTTTTGTTGTTTACTGTCTTTGGCTATTTGAAATACTGTCACGTCACTGCCTTTGCTCACATACTTACATACATATTTAATGTATTTCACTGAATTGCAATATTCTACGTTTATGTGTGCTTGGAACATTTTGAAAAGTACCTAGTGGGTTATATGGTACTATCAATTGATTATCTATGTCATCTCGAATTCGTATTTTTGCTGTGAAGCCACCTTTTTTGGGTGATCGTCTTAATTCGTGTGTCGTTCAAGTATGGTTTTGGATATTTTTTTGTACATTTTCCATTACTCGTACATGGCGAATTGGAGTTTAATGACCCGTATAGTCCGTGAATCATGTTTTTCACAACTACGTCGTACAGCGCCAGATCTTTTTGTGGATTGGAAAATTCGGCTTGGACAATTTTGTCGATATCCGTGGGATGAATTCTGTCGTGTAGCCATATGGGATTGTGTGAGTGAAGCAGTCCTCGTTTTTGTCATTAGATTGTGTACATCCAGCATCTAACGGTTCCAAAGATGTGGTATTTTGTAATGACTTCAATAAATCTCATTTGGTTTTGTCGGAAAACTGGGGCTATTAAGTCGTGTCGATCCATGGGGGCTTGTCCGTATCTTAGTTGTTCTTTGATTTTTGGTCACGATGAGTTACATGTGAATGTTTTGAAGAGGTCAGGTCGTCCATATTTTCTTACGTAGGTCCATATCTTGAGTGTATTCGCGCATGTGTCTTGGAATTCCTATGTAAGATCAGGGTAACATTACTATTCTTCCAATGTGTTCGTAATTTATGATCGCGTCTCAAAGGTGGATCTATTCTTCCGTGCGTAGTTTCTTCTGAGTCAGTCTTACGTAAAGCATCCGTTCCGCTTGTATTTTTGCATACATATCTACCAGAAATTGTTAGAATAAACGGCGAGTGTTGAGTATATGAGTATGTTTCATTGTCTCTGATCATTAAGCGGTAAGCATAGAACTCCTTGGAAGTGACTTTTTTGTTTGTTTCTATGCCTCTTTCAGATTGGATTTGTTTCACATTAAAATTATATCCGTCCTCTCTGTGCGGAAATATTAATAGATGTTGGAGGACACCATATGAACGGCGTGTCTCTGCAATGCGTTGTAGTCCTTCTCTTCTTCGTTGTACAAATGTGTCAGGGCTTATGTTTTCAATCGCCATAATTACGATGGGGACTTCGTCTATCTGAGGTGCATTAAATCGACATTCGTGTTCTCCAAGTGGTCTCTTGTCGGCTTGAATTATAACTCTATAGTTTTGAATATGTGAATAAGTTGATTGTATTTGTGTAAAATCCTCTGTACATATTGGATTCCTCGTCTCAATCCACTGATGTTTGTGCATCGTTGATCAATTTCTATTTCTTCATTTCCGATGAAATATACTTGCAGACATTTATAGTCTTCGTTTGGTAGTGATAGTAATAATCCCATTTTGTGATAGATTTGTCTTTAGATGGAAAAACATAATCGATCATCTCTGTTAGTGTCGATCGAAGTGACATCAAAAGAAGTCATTTAGAAGCAGGCGTCGTACGCTTTTATATTTTGAAGAAAGTGTTTTGATTCTGGAGTTTCACCGGTCATGTAATATAGAAATTCCTGAGGAGGTGCTCTATTGAATTTTTTCGCGTTGCAAAATTGGCAGATGTTTTCCATTTTTCCGATTACGACGTGTTTGTGTTTGTTATATTCTTTCATCGGGTCGTAGTGAAATACTTTATTTGTTAAGTAGTTCTCGTCCGCGCTTCTCGAATATTTTCAGAGGTGGCTTGCGTTCGTTGTCTTTTATTATAAGATTGTGTCGCAATTCTTGATTCTCCAATTCGTTCATTTCGTTATTCTTCCGTTTCTCTGCTTTTGCACTTTTGCACGGTGCTTATTCTTGTTCGTTGGGAACGTAAATGTACTTCGCGCTCTTCGACTCTTTCGTTGTTCTTTTTGTTTTCGCCGTTTTATTTCAGAACTGGCAAGATCTCCTCCTCTTTCACGTTTGGGCATTGTGTGAAATATAAATCAAATCAACTTTTATTAAAAAATACACTAAGTACACTTTTAAACACATTTCACACTTTATTTTCGATTTACATTCAGTCATTTTTTATTTCAGTCACTTTGATTGCTCATACTTTACTGTATGTTTTTATTCACTCACTGCACTTCACTGATAAGAAAATGACGTTCGAACCCACGACGGATCTTGCTTTATATACCCCTATCAATGGGTAGCCCCACCCATACAAAAAAGGCTTCGAATGGTCTACAATGTTCCAGAACATTCCACAACATTCTAGAGTGTTCTTGTATGTCCCACAATGACCCGGGATGTTCCCGAACGTTCCAGACATTCCAGAATGTTCCGGGATAAATGTAACGAGTACATGTTAACATGGGAATGTATAATAGGTATTTAAAAAGAATCTAAAAATCAATCATGTTCAGGTAAAAATATCTGAAGGATGGCAAGAAGGTAATCCCGAAATCAATTTCATATTCTTCCATGTTTTTATCGTGTCTCCTAGACCTTTATAGTACCTCCGGAACCTTCCGCAACGTTCAAGTGAGTAACGCTCGCAATGTTTTTTTAAGTAACCTATGACATATCTGCTCGCGTTCGAATTAGCCCCGCACCTTTTGCCAAGCGACTTTTTCCGCAAGAATGCATCCAAAATATTTTGCGTGGCAAGCCCCGCATCACGTGACGCGTTACACTACCGAAAGTTCGACGCGCGTAGTTGAACATTCGGCAGAAGGGTCGCGCGGCGCAGCGGCAAGCGAAGAGTGGCAACGTCGCGTTTCTGGCCAGTAATTGAACTCACAGATTATATATTGCACTCGCTCGTTGTCCTTTGTCACGGCTGTGCATACATTGAGTCTTATTGGAAAAAATTGTTTGATTCAGAAAAATTAATTCTTGAAGTTCAATTACGACCATGTTTATGGAAGGTGATAAATCGTACAGCGATCGTTTGGCAAACAGAAAAGCCTGGCAACAAATTGCTCAAGAGTTTAAAGAGGATTGGAGTTTATATACTACAAAAAAGAAAGATGAAACAAGCAAGTTCACTTATTTAATCTTTTTATTTTGATTAACAAGGTAGATAATTATGCATTAAAACGAGATTATTGCACAAGACGATCCTGCCACATTACTTTTCGTTCATTATTCAAATATTCCATAAATTTTTGCCTTACTCTAGTGCCAGATGATATATTTAAAAGTCTTCGACTCTGGTTCTATAGTAACTAAGCCGTGATTAAAAAATTGGTCCCTGGAGATGTCTTCAAATTTAAATGATTTAAAAATTGATCCCTGGATCACGCCTCCTGATATAATTGTAAGGAAGGCTCGTTGCTTTTACGATGTGTGTTGCAAAATTTGGACTAGTCAAAATTAGTGTGTGTAGAACTCTCCATTTATTACTCGCTACACCAAATGCGCATTCTACAAACTTTCGCGCTGAGCGGAAATGATAATTAAATATACGTTTTTCTCTAGTTAAATTACTGCAAAAAAGTCTCATTAAGTTTTTATCAAGTACAAACGTTTCATCGCCAATAATTACAAAGAGAAGCTTCGAACCGTTTGAATTGGGTATTTTTCTATTAGCTGGTAGATTTAAAAGTTCTCTGCTCAGTCTCTTTCCTAAAATCGATTTTGTTGAAAATTATACAGTCATCCTCTTTACTGTAAGCGCCAACATAAATCGTGGGAAAACGTAGATTTGCGTCAACAAGCGGCACCAAAACAATAGAAAAATATGTTGTATAGTTATAAAGAAGAGAACCTGTTTGCCATACAGAAGAGAAGTATTTGCCATACAGGGCACCGATTGAATTAGGAAAGTTTGTTATAGAATAAAACCCTTGTGCTGTATCAACATAAACTAATATACTACGAATAGATGAACACATTCGATATGCCTTCCATCCATGAGTTAAAAAACTATAACCTAAAAACCACTGTTAGAAAGAGATGGCATGTGTCATCCCATTTACAACCTAGCCATACATGTCTATATTCACTTTTGTTTACATAATACAAGACCGGATTTCAATGAAAAACAGTTCAACTGAAAAATATTTTTATTAAATGCCTTAAATACACTCATAAACACAAATTAAATTATTTTCAATTATTTTAAAAGTGTATTATATATATAAAGTAAGGGATAAATATAATATGACAATTAATTTACTTTCTAAACTGTAATAAAAGAATTCCTAAACATATAAGTAACAGATTTTTTAATACCACTAATTGTTAATGCTCTTATTGAAAGTATACTACATTTATCACAATACACTAATAAAAAGGACCATTAATTCAATAACTGTAATTGTTGAGTCTGAAACCATAAACAATTCATAAATACTTGTAATATTTGAATATAAACCGGTGATGATTATATTTGACATGCAATAAAACATAATGTTACTGTCTTCACATTATCTGGCAACTCGAGACATTAGACGATTAACAACACAATTATATATAAATATATACATGTATATATATATATGTATATATATATATATATATATATATATATATATATATATTATAAACTCTTTTGCAAAAAAAACGGGCATTTATAGGAATAAACCATATCAGAGTTATTTTATTATTATTTGATGCATTTTATATGGCGATATGATGAGAATATTGTTATTTATTGTTAAGATATCGTTTTTTCCTACTTCAGTCCTTAAAAATGCGAATAAATAAAAAAAAACGTTTTTTATCATTTCCTGAGGAATACGTTCCCATTCAGCGACGATCATATTTTTAAGGGCCTGAATGTTTTCGAGAACTGGCTTTACGGCTCTGACGCGACGTTTGAGATTATCCCATATGTGTTCTATAGGATTGGGGTCGGGACTTCTAGCTGGCCAGTCTAACCGACGAACTCCGGCCTCCTGCATATACGCATCAACGTCTCTAGAGCGGTGGGCGCGGGCGTTCTGCGAGTATTCTCCAGGTCTTCGTAAGACTCGCCGACGTAGATCCTCACCACTAATCGATATACCAGCTTCAGCGGAGAATAAAACACTATTCCAGTCTTGTTGAGTCCATGACGAAAAATTTTGAGCGAATATCAATCTGGCAACTCGATGCTCACGGAGCAATGTAGGGTAGTCAGAAGGAGACTTCAGGACGTATATTGACGTCCTGAAGTCTCCTTCTGACTGTCCATAGGCTTACTCGTGTACCTCTGACTTCCTCGAAGTGCTGTTTGAGATTCACGTACGTAACTTGCTATTTCGTAGCGCTTGTCTGACTATGAAGCGGTCGTCCCGTGGCTCAGTGCACCATTTTCTTCCAGAACCGGGCCTTCTACTGACGGAGTCCGTTTCTTGGTATCGTTGCCAGGTCCTTTGGACGGTGAAACGACTCACATTATATTGTTGAGACACATAACATTAGCTACAGCCTTCTTCAAGCAGCGCAATAAATTTACTAACTCTTATCGTTTTTTCAACCATATTGAGAACAGCAAACAGAAGTGAACTAATGCAGCAAACAGCAGTAATTATTCGTTAAAATATGAAACGTAACAAATGAAAAAGAACTTAATAAAAGTTGGTTTCATTTACCGCCAAAAATACGTTTTTGTCAATGAAAGAGAATTTTCATTCAAAAAGAATAAATTTCTAATGTGGAACGTTCGTTTTTATGTGCCAGAATACAATATAACCGCCAGTAACAATTACACAACCTCTTAATAAACAATATTTTGTTAATAATATGACAAAATCAAAACCAACTTATCTGGCTACAATCCTGTCGTGTACCATCTTAGGTTAACGCTAGTAAATATGACTAGGATTTGCATTCACTTGTAACAATTTCCTAATTTAGTTTTAAAATGTTTAATTATAAAATGCTTCTCGCAAACTCTGTAATTGTGAGGTTTGTATTCGATTGCTCTGCAAAACTATACAAAAATGGCGTTATAACTTGTAGTTTAAGGTTTAAATGTCCGCGTTAACGGTATTTAAAATACATTGTGATATTATTTGGTATGAGAAAATAATACTACAAACAATACTTACAGAGTTTCATATTTTGGAAGTCAGAAAAATGCGAATCCTTTCGTAATTTTTCAGAGTGGAGTGATAGCACGCCATTTTGAACAACGTAACATCATACAAAACAACAAAGATATGTCTTATTGATATCTAAATTAATATAAAAATACTTAATATAAAAATACTTAGTATTAAAAATACATAAAAAGCAGTAATAAAAATATAAGTTCCCCGTAAAAATATATATGAGAGGCCACACAAGAATTTTTAATATTATATTTTTTCAGCAGGAAGTAACACCATGCGTGTGCACAGTACTAGCAGTGAGAAAAAAATGATCTGTGTATGGCACTCGACCTGAAACCCGCCAAGTTGAATGCGTTTAAACGCCCTCTGCTGAGGAATCAGACATTAGATTTTAAAATTTTCGACTTTCGATTTCATATCCAGGGCCGCACCGCCCCTGTGTGCGAAGTGTGCGGCGGACACAGGCGCCAAGACAATATAAACCGGTGATGATTAGGGGCGCCGCTATCAAAATTATTTTTGTTACACTTACACAACAACATATTTCTTTTTAGTGGAGTATCGATAAGTAAGTAGGTATAATAGGCGCAACAAAATACCTCGTAAACAACAAAACATAATATTGCGTTTATTGTACAAGTGTCTCAAGATAATATTCACGTTTGTGGTTTAATTTTACGCTTTGGGTTTTAGTTTACAATAATTACGAGCTCAGCGTTAAAATCAAAAGAGCCGCCATGAGTTTGTTTGAATGAGTTTATGAACGCAACCCGACCGATGCGATGCCTGCGACGCAAGTGGGGGGGGGGGGGTCACGGGGATTCCCCGACAACCCGAATTTAAGGAACGAGAGGGCTGAAACAATTGATTGAACAGTCATTCAATCGAAAGTGTGGGCAAGGTGCGCATTATTTTTTCATAATAAGGAGAAGTTCTAGCACTAAAAACAATAAAATAGTTTGTGTGTTACTGATTGTTTTAACGTGTTTCCACAATGAGTGATAGTAATCAAGATAAAAAAAAGAAATTATCTGGTTACCAAAATTTAATAAGGAAAAGAAAACAAGAAGAAGAACGTGATAAAAATACAACTAAAATAAGTAAATATTTTACGGCTCTACTATCCACTTCCGAAGAATCATTAGAGACAGAAACCAGTCATTTTATCGATGAAGGTGTTGTAGAATCTGATTCAAAAAACGCTTCATGTAGTGGTATGTGCTTTATGTAATTTCCATACAAATAAATATAACTTTAGTCTGTTTGTGATGTCAAGATAAAAAAAACACTTTTCTTTTTTAATTCCTGTCTGTCTTTTTCTTAATCGTCGAAACGCCTCACCGATTTTGATGTGGCGGATAGATGCCCTGACTGTTTTATTTTATACAACTAATCGCTGCCGGAAATCATGGGTTCGATTTCCACAAGGTGATTTAAAAAAACTTTGTGTTTGTGTGTATGTAATATATATTTATTTGCAGAAATAAGTATATCAGTAGTATTTCAAATTCAAATTTAAAATGCTATAAATCACATTTGCACGTCAGTTGTTTAGTACCCATAATTACAAGCCCTGCTTAGTTTGTGACTAAACGGCGGAGTTTAATTGTCGAGAAATATTCATTTATTTATTTATTTAATTTATATTTATTATACATAATTATTGATAGATAGACAAATCAGTTTATTCAGACAAGTAGATTAGATATGTACGAGCAATATTATGGTTTTGTTTGCCTTTAATTTAAGATGATGCCGCCGAAGTTACGTCCGTGCCTCTGCCTGATACTGCTGATACACCATTGTCACCGCCGAGACAATTATCATCACTAATACCAACTTTTTCCAAAGATGACCCTGGACTCTGGCCAGAAGTTTTAAATGCTACTTTGATCCAGTATCTAACAGAAAATCCGATTAAACAATATAATTTTCCGCGTGACTCTTCGGGGCGAAAATTTTCCGAGTATTATTATGAAAGGCATTTAGGAAACGGTGAAAAGTATCACAGAGAGTGGCTGCTGTATTCGGTGTCCAAAAATGCCGTTTATTGCTTCTGTTGCAAGCTATTTGAATCAAAACATAAAAATAAATTTTGCGAGGGAGTTAGTGATTGGCAACATCTAGCTTTGTATTGCAGCAGACATGAGAAAAGTTCTGCTCATTTCAATAATTATAAAAAATGGACAGATTTGTGTCACGCTCTTAAAAATAAAAACACTATTGATAGTATACAACAAAAACTTTTAGAGGTTGAAAAGCAGCGCTGGTACGATGTAATCAAAAGACTAATATAAGTGGTCCAGTTTCTAAGTACACAAAATATGGCTTTTCGTGGCCAAAGCAACAAATTATACAATCGTAACAATGGTAATTTTTTAAAATGTATTGAAATGTTAGGAAAATTCGATCTTTCAATGACTAAGTAACGAATGATTCGGATTTCAAAAATATGCCGACTTATCTTGGAGATAAGATCCAAAATGAAATCATTTACATACTCGGTAACCAAATTCAACAATTTATTTTAAATTTATGTAAAATTAATAAATATTTTTCAATAATACTGGACTGTACTCCTGACGTTTCACACGTAGAGCAAATTAGTATTATAATAAGATTTGTCAATTTTAACACAGAAACTAGAAAGTTGGAAATAAGGGAGCATTTCCTAGCCTTCTGTCCAATTATCGATACAACTGGCGCTGGATTAACGTCATTCATAATAGAAAAACTAGACAAAATTAATTTGGACATAAATAACTTAAGGGGACAGGGCTATGATAATGGATCAAATATGTGCGGTAAAAATAATGGTCTTCAAAAAAGATTGCTTTCTATGTACCGTGCGCTAGCCATAGTTTAAATTTGATAGTAAACGACGCTGCCAATCTCAATCATCATACGACTGGATTTTTTAGTACAGTGCAAGAATTATATAAATATTTTTCGTCTTCTACCAAAAGATGGGACTTATTAAAAAAATATGTCATAAATCTGACCTTAAAACCATTGTCTGAAACAAGATGGTCAAGCAGAATAGATGCTATCAAACCGCTGTTTACAAATTTACCAGAAATTTATGATGCATTATATGAAATATCAAATGGCGTATCATATGATCAGAACGCAAAATATGACGCTAAATGTCTAGCAGAAAAAATATGCTCCTTTTCATTCATTTGTTCACTAAATATATGGCATATAATATTGACAAAAGTAAATTTTGTGAGCAAAATGCTGCAGTCCATCGATATGAATATGCAAGTTGCTTTAGATGCTTTAACGGAATTAAAGAAGTTTTTGATAATAATTAGAACCGACGCAAATTTTGAAGAAATTGTAAACGATGCCATGAAAATTGCCGAAAAATTAGATGTCGAGGCTGAATTTGAAACTTACAGATCCAGACCCCTAAGACGTCGTAAGACTCCAAAGAGTTTTGATTATGAACACGTGAACCACACTATAAATGATCCGAAAATAGCTTTTAAAATTAATGTATTTTTTTATATATTGGATCAAGCTTTATCCTCCGTAGACGAAAGATTTAATTTATTGAATAATCACAATGACGTGTTTAATTTTTTATTTAAACTAAGTGATGAGCAAGAACAAAGTCAATTAAGAATTAGCTGTCATCGTTTGCAGGAAAAACTTACAGCAAATGATGATTTGTGTGAATAAATGATATCATGTCAATCTTTTTTCAAAAAATTAAATAATGATGTGGCGAAAATTCTCGAATTTATATATTTAAACAATTTGACACCTGTATGCCCTGACATCACAATAGCATTACGAATTTTGCTAACTATGCCAGTTACCGTAGCAAGCGCGGAAAGGTCCTTTTATAAATTAAAACTAATAAAAAATTACCTGCGCTCAACAATGAGCCAGGAAAGATTAACAAATTTAGCAACAATATCCATAGAGGAGGCCATATAGACATACACGAAATTATTAAAGATTTCGCAAAGAAAAAAGCTAGAAGAGTGGAAATAATATAATTTAAATATGTTTTTTTATATTCTTACACATTTTAGACTTGTTGTTTTTTAACATAGCATACGTAATAGTTAAATTAGTATTATAAGAAAAAAGTCAGTTATTTTGTTATTAATATATAATTAAACGATTAGATGGAACATCATAAATAAAATATGTAAAAATTTAATTCGCGTTTTATTTTTCGTAATAATTGGCAAGCGAAAACGAACTGGTTTTACCTATTTAGGAAAATATTATCTAATTATATAAAACTAGAGAACATTTTTTTTCGGTCAAAATTAACAAATAAGAAATAAAAATAAATTGAAACATTAAGATTCATGAAAAAAAGAGGCGCTTCATAGGTTTCGCATACAGGCGCTGTGGGGGGTTGGCGCGGCCCTGTTCATATCTCTACCTTTAATCTATGCGCCATCTGTGATAGATGCAAATCGCAACCACAGATCATATACTAAACCAACCTACAAATTAAATGTATTTCGGAGAGAATATATTATTATACTTTAAATATTTACACATATTTCATATTTTAGGTATCGTGTGTTACTTAAATACGTTGTTGTAGCTATTGTATCGTTTTGTATATTTTTTATTAAGTGTTTATAAATGTTTGTTATGGAATTAATGGCGATCAAAATCAAAATGGCGTGTACTTTCATGGATGTAATTGCATTAAAAGAAAAACGCCTAAATAGTCCTTTTTATTATTGCCTTAAACCGAAAGTTGGTAAGTTTTAGTGTATACGAGGTGATAAATTTTATCCATTATTGCTTATTACATAATATTCCAAGGCCACATTTCAAATATTTTTTGTAAAGTTTATACTTTACGTCTTAGATTAAAACAAAAAAGGGAAGATACTATACACCCTTACTTTCTGTAAAAACAAAACGGGCATAGATACAACTACACGCACACAACTCTACAGCTGCATCACAAATTGCCTACATGTAAAATTAACCGAAAGAGTCAAGGCGATGTATTGTGACTCTAGCGCGAGTGAATCAAGGTATTACAGCAATTGACAATTGCTCCGAATGCACTGCCTAGTCTCGTAGATTCTCACGGTGCGGCGCTTGCGCTGTCATTCAAACATGACGATAATGAATGAAAATATTTTTTTTAAAACTTATTACATACATACTTATTATATAATTACGGAAGAAAAGTAGCTCCATGTGTCCTGTTTTTGTTTTGTGAATGGTTAATGCATGTGGTAAAAACACTAGAAAGCATTTTTGGATCCATTTCACTGAAAATATTGGCAATTTTAATTTCAAGTACCCCACGTTTACACGAACCGCCGGTCTGCGTACGACTGAATCAGTGTTGCCAACCCGAAGAACGTAATTATCGAATTTACATGTTAAAATTATCGTATTTACGAATAAATTATCGTACGTATTTCGAAACATCAAAATGACAATTGGTAACGGTAAATAGACTAAAAGGGAATAATAAAAATTGAATTTTTTTGTGATTTAGTATATTATATTATTTAAGGCCGGATTGAACAGCTAAGTTTCTAGACCGCACCGTCACTAGTAAATTGTAAAAAAAAAATTCAAAGATTGTAGGTCCTTATCAGGTAGGTTAGTTGCTTCTCTGACTTATCTATGTTTAGGTTTTCTTGGCATGCAGGGATAGGTAAGGTAAGACCCTTATCTCACAATATTGTGTTTCTGAGACTTGCACCATCTGCGGCCGCATCGTCGCTCTTCATCACGTAGTGTTGGTCAAATTATTTATTGTATAAGGTTAAAAAAGTAAGCGACTTACGTACCTGTGATTGACTTTTTTCTCGCTTGCAGCGCTAATGTTGCCGCCGTTGCCGATATTTTAATTTTCCGGATCCATTTCTATAACAATGTCTTCATTATCAATAATATTTTTATTGTACACATTACTGGTATTAAACCGTGCTAGCATATCACTTGTTACATTAAATTTGTAACATTCGCCATCAATCTGAACGCACTGGCTCGTTAGCAAAAGACCATTAACTGTTGGCGCAATTAATTTATTTCGAGTCTTTGTTTTGACGATATTGGTTTTTGAAAAAATTCTTTCACATGAAGCATTAGAATGGGGCAAAGAAAGTACATTGAGGGCGAACTCGGTCAAATCTTCAAGACCATTTGCATTATCGATATCTCTAAGAGATGATATTTCTGCCCAGAATTTATCTGGTTCTGTATTTAAACTGCCTGATAGCTTAAGCAGTGGCATCTTGCGCCACTGATCATCAATTTTTTGTTGTAGTTGAGAGTTATCAGGGTCAATTATACGAGGCAGCGACAACATTAACGTCATTAGGGTTACCGGCCTAGTGGGCGATGATGATTTTGCTGTACCACATCCTAAACAAGACATTTTTGCTAGAGGTGTGGTGTCTCTAAAATCATATTGTTTCTTTAGTTCCAGGCATGCTGTAACGATGAATTCGCGACATCTCTCACGTATGTATTTGATCATATTTGCCCTAGATGCTACATCTGGTTTAGAGAGTTCCTGCATCACTTTAACACCAAGATACATATTATTCAGCAGGAGAAAAGGAACTGACGATGTCTGATTATCAGGATCAGGATTAATTTCAGCGACGTTGTTATTTAAAACATAGGATTGATTTACATAGATGCTAAGGAGATCTCTATAAGCAAGCACCATTTTCTCATGAACTATTGTGATAAGGCTTTTGTCACTTTGAAGTAATTCATTTAATCCCACAATTTTTGGCAATATCCATTCAAGGAATATTAAATACATTTTCGTTTGAGGATCGTGCATAGCTGTGAAAATGTGATCAACAGACTTTAAATATGGGTCTTCACGTCCTCCATTAGTTTTATAATGTATGCCATCAAAATAAAGCCGAAGCGGTTCCCATTGCTCAAGAAGCCTCTTAACAACTTCTAGCAGAGAGAGCCGTCGCATTTGAGATGGTCTTAGGATTTTTTGTACTTTTGCATCGCAGAATTCCTGAAACTCTTGCAACTGTGCAATTCTTTTGGACGAGTTTTTAAAGAACGCGTGTATATCACAGGCTAGATTTTTGATATAGCGCGGAAACTTCTTGCAGGCCTCGCTTGCGCGTCTTCAAACATTTTTGCAACAGAGTTGTTGCAACCAAACATAACATTACAGCCATCACTTGCAAAACCAATAATATTTGCTAGTGACACGTTAGCTTTCAAAAAACTCTGTTTAATGGCATCAAAAATACGTTTCGCTGTTGCTCCTTCATTTGCTTCGTCAGGGTTATCACCTGAAAAAATTTGGACTAGGTTCCAAAATCTTGTTACAATACTTCGCTCTGTAACACAAAAATATCTGACAAGGACTTAACTGCTGATATCTGTTGATTTTTCAACTATTATGCTAAATTTTTTTGAACTCAAACATTGTGCCAAGGTTTCAAAATGAGACTGACCTATTACATTTTTAATTATATTTGTAGCTTTAGTTCTTCCAAGGTGTATGTTTTGGACAGTTTTTGAATCTGGGTAACACGCTTTATCCCTTAAAATCATGCTCTACAACACGTCGAGCAATATTGTGCTCGGCAAGAAATGCACAAGTACGTAGCTCTGCTTCTTTTACTTTAATTTCAGCAGTATTTTTGTCCGGATTTTTAACACATTGAAATATGGTTCTTTGGCTAGAATTTAAGCCGATAGACTTGTTAGCTGCTGTAAATTCAATGTTGACTGCTGTAAATTCAATGTTACACACTTTACACTGTGCTTTGAGATTGTTCACTTTAACCGCGCCGAGCCAGTTTGCAAATTCAGGCATTCTCTCCCATTATGCTTTATAACATTGTTTCCTGTGTTTCTCTTTAATACAGCTCACTCCTCTGCGTTTTTTAGTTTTTTCGGGATTCTCTGGATTGACACGTTTCTTACGAGTTGAGATGCTTCTGCTTCTTCCATACTGCCGAATGATCCTACAAAAAAATACACAACATGCACCACAACTAGAATAGATACCAAAGCAAAGCTTGTTAGTTTGTTAAAAATTAGTACTGGCGAAAATAAACATAATCACGATACGAAGCTCATTATGTGTAAGGAAGCATATTTTCATTAATATTCATTGCAAATGTGTTGAAGGATAATATCCTTTCTTTTCATTTTTAAAATACATTTTGCAACACAACCAAACCCAAATGCACAATTAATTCACTTAAATTAAAACATCTTATTATTAGCTGGCATCCCTGTGGACAGACGCACACGTGCATAAGCCAGTGAGTGACCACGTAAATACACGTGAAGTTTGAAATCGTTCTTGCATTTGTGTGTGTAATCTAAGCATGCTCGCTCTCTCTCAGCAACAATACGTCCTCTTGTCTCGCTCTCAACACTACTACAAACTAAAGTAAGAACGTATCCAAGTTTAAACGGCCGTAAATTCTTATTAAAATTAAAATGTACTAACATAAACTAGGTATGAAGCAAGATCTGTATGTTCAAATTCAAAATCAACATTGTAATATACCACAAATTAGTAAGAACTTCCACACCTGGAAAAGTCGACCGTGCAGGGTGTGCAAGCAACTATAGTTTTAATTTATGAATTGCGAGAAGTTTGGAAAAATTATCATCATTCATCATCATCCTAGCGATATTCCCGGTTGTATCATACCTACTCGTGACCTACGGCACAGTACCTGCTGTAAGTAAAGGTATTCTGTGACAGTACCCAAAGCGAGAGTATGTACTTTTTCTTGTCCACTTCGTTCGCTGGTCGAATTTCGGCAATAATAATGCAAACTGATGCTACAATTATCAACTTACCTTAGACAAGAAAGCTGGTAAGTTTTTATCAAAATATTCACGACCGTTCGCTTCACGAACGAATAAGTGTAGTTCACGCAGTACTTAAATCCAATAAAGTGTGGCGCTGTTGTCTATAGACTAGCTATCCGGGTATCATCACGGAACTAACGAAACGGTGAATACTGTATGTATGTGGGCGTTATATCATGCTCTCCTTTACGTTCACAATATGAGTGAGGAAGATAAAACATGCGTTTCAAATGTTCTTTCTTCCCTTCCAGTTCCGGCGGAACTTGTTAAAGTGACAGATGCCGATCGAAGCTATGTTTTTTTTTTTGTCGTAACTTCGCAAAACGAAAGAGAGGACAACACTAAACTCGTAATCAAATGTGTTTCTTTTGCAAGTTTTTGCGTGGTGTGTTTTTTGCATTTAATTTAGGTACCTAACATTATTGAGAAAAAATTGTTTGAGGGCTAAATTATCGTACATCTCACGTACGATAACCGTTCGCTATCGTACATCGTACCAATTGCTAAATTATCGTACGCCCCATAATTATCGTACGGGTTGGCAACACTGGACTGAATTGAACAAATAGTGTTACCAACTCTTAAAACAATACCCCTAAGATCAAAACGAAATACCCCTAAATGCAATATTCAAAAGCCCCAAAAATACCCTGGATTTTGTACCTATTCAAGGGTATTCTTTAAATTAGTTTCCCAGTTTATTAAGGTAAATAAAATACAACTTAGTTTTAATTAGAACTTATTATAACTAATTAAAGAACTATAATGTCAATAATTGTTAATAAATCGTTTAAGTCCTGACTTGGTGTTTCATTTGAGCTTTCGGAATTCTTGAAGTCATACATGTTTACATTATACAACTGTAACATTTTTGGAGATGGGGTAAATGTTACGCATGGTCCATCATCTCGTTTTAAAATGAATTGTATCATTATTAAACTTTGTAGCATTTCAAGGGACAATCGGTTTCGTAATTTGTGTTTCACAATATTATATACCGAGAAAGCACGTTCGACACTTTAGCATTTGAAAATAGTATAGTCATTAATGCAAGTGCAAATTTTGAAATGTTTCCAACACGTTTATACACAATCGTCAAATACTTCAAAGTAAAATGCAGCTGAGGTTGTGGTATCAGAACACTGTTTTTTATTTAACTGATTCCATTCTGACTGTATATCATTCCTATTTCCATAAATATGGATCCGCTGAAAAAGTGTTAGCATTTTCGAGATGTCGGGCTTAACTTGACTTTCGGGTGTAGATCGGCAATCATTTTTAACGTCGTGAAGTTTCTGATAGCCGTTTTTGAATCTCCTCTGTCAACTTCTTACGTCTTTCTCTCACGTCTATTAAATCACTTTCTTCAAGTTCTTCAGATAGTTTTGAAAATCATAGCAGAAATATATTGATGATGTGTGTATTAGATATTTTTGGAAACTAAAATCGACAAGTTTAGACACAGTTAACTTCTCTAATTGAGAGGGTACAACAAGTTTTTGGAGTAGGTTTTTGTATAGTAAAAATAAGTCTTCAAACAACTTTATCGGTTCAACATCGTCGCTTTGAAAAACTAAATTCAGTTGAATACCGTTTTTTAATTCGTTTCCTAAAAGAAATTAAAAAACGCTTTAAACGGTAATCGCTTCATAATGTAATAAAGTTGCTCCGCCATTACTTATCTTCTGATTTGGCAATAGAGAAAAGTAGTTTTAATTCTTCCCATTGTTTCAGTATTGTATTGATAGCCTCATAACGTGCCAGCCACCGTGTCCCGCTTAATCCTTGTATTATCTCTGATTTGGCAAGAGAAAAGTAGTTTTAATTCTTCCCATTGTTTCAGTATTGTATTGATAGCCTCATAACGTGCCTGCCACCGTGTCCCGCTTAATCCTTGTATTGTTTTTGGCGTTCTACTATTGTTTATTATCTCGAATACATCTCTATACTTTTCTAAGTGTTTAGGGCTGTAGCTAAACCAATTATTCGCTTCTCATACTAAACATTCTAATTGTCGAGGTAGTAGTTGGGCTGCATTTTCAGCACACAAATGAAGAGAATGACTTACACATTTAACAATATCCAAATGCTGTTTTGATCAAATAATTTAACGTTTTGTCCATTGTCGAAGTGTTATGTATTTTTGTCATTAAAGAAAGAATCAAAATAAACATACCTAACTATAAATTAATTACCTTTTAACTCCGGATCTGTCTCCCAAGCATTTGTATACTTTTGGTAGTAATTTTTTTTCTCGTCCTTACCTTTCGGCATAGTTTAGTGCCACTCATCACTACTTAATACCTATCTTATTAGCTAATTGGATTGAAATTTTAATTATAATACAAATTAATACGACATTTCAATGGATATACGACATAACCACACGAATGAATTTGATTGAACTTTTTGTTTTGTTTTTCGTTTTACGGCATTATCCATATCAGTTTGTAATTTGAACATGTGATATGGAGTGCCGTGCCGCCGCGGTATGGCGCGCGTGAACGTGACCAAAGAATAATACACAGCTCGTGGCAAAACGTCTAGTACCATAGACGTTTTACTATTTTTTACCGTTGGCCCTAAGTTGCTAAGCCTGTGAACAAAACACAACCAGGTCCATTGGACCTAGTTTACGCGGACCGAGCAACGTTAAAATGTACCGTATCTCCCTTTTTTGTTTTAATCCGAGATTACCGTCGTAAAACACAATAGTAGTTTAATTGTGACTTGAGAAACATTCTTGCGTACTAGAAAGTAATTCTAACACGTATTAGTTCTTTTGTAATATTTTGAAGAACGGATTATATTTTCAAATAATACGAATATAAAAATAACATTCTATGTATTAATAACTTTACAATAATCTTCAAAGATGGATTGGTTAGTTGACAAGAACTTGATTATTGATTTAAACAAGATAATTTTCAATTGCATATATATTTTAGGGAAGTTTTTTAAATTAGTTTACTAAACATTATGTCAAAATAAATATTGACTGGTCCCTAAGAAATTAAAATAGACTTTAAAGAAAGTAAATCTTTGGGAAAGGAAATGAAAAATTACAATACTTTACGTTTTTAATTCCAGCCCTTTTTAAAAATACTCATTTTAGATATTAATGCCTGCCGTATGAAATGAAATTTTTAATTTTCCAGATTCTTCAAATTCTGATTTATTAATGAAGAGCCACATTCAACCAGCTCACAGCCATAGGGATGAAAGAGAGCTCTCATATATGTGTACTTCAAAAATTTGTAATAAAACTATGAGTGTTACGAATTATATATATAGTTATCAACTACAATTGGTTCTGTAAGGTTGTTAATTACTTGTCCTTTAGCTTGTTACAACTATAGTAGAAAATGAAAGAAATTATAATTTAATTAAATACAATATCAATTTGAACGTAATTTTTAGTAAACTTACAAATATTGAATATATTTGGCGTTAATCTTGTAAAAATTCATTATTCACAATTAAATGAAACTACGTGATGTAGTATTATTTCTACTTTCTTTACCACGACCTAGGTTTCGTTGTATTACAACATCTTTGCTAATATCCCACCTGAAGATGTTGTAATACAACGAAACCTAGGTCGTGGTAAAGAAATTAAAGAAAGTAGAAATAATACTACATCACATAGTTTCATTTAATTGTAAACTTACAAAGATAAAGTCCTTGTGTGATGAAATTAACAGTACAATAAAATTTGTCCCATTGTACTTGAACTATCGTATGATGAAATAATTATCAATTTAGATGAAGAGATTTTATTTTGTATGCATTAGCGTAGCCAGGGTGGAGTAATGTCAGGTGCGTCCTCTCCAGAAAACATAATTCAAGTGAAGTTTAAAGATTGATGAAAAGATTGATAGTTACATATGATTTTTTTAAATATCGTGTAATTTTTATAACATGATCATGTATTTTCTGTTTGTTTTTAGATGTACGAGTTGCCACACTGGTATATGCAGTCACCACTTAGTGATGCCAGAGATCTACTTGCAGAACCCTAATGCTATTCACAACTGCATCTTTGAATTTAGTTAAATTTTCTTGAATTATATTTTTATAGTAATTGTATTTTAATAACTTATATGGTAATGTTATTTTTACATTTGTCTTTTAATTGAAATATAATAAATTTATAAAAATGATAACTGCTTTTTTTATAATGGTTTTAAAAAATTGATGAAAATAAAAATTATTTTTTCTTGACAATGCCATGTTTGAGATATAGAGTGTAAGAGGTTATGCCATCTAGGGGCATTGATAATAATTACACAAATCTTTGGTCAGGAGGGGTGAGGTGAGGAGAGGGCAGCCACTTTGACAGCGTTTGGAAAGGTATGAAAAACTGTGACTGTTTTTTATATGGGTCAGTACGCATCATCTCCATTCTATACATGTGTTCTGTGGTATTGGATTCTACTTGCATGTTGGTTAATGAAGTGTCGCTAAAGTACTGCATCAAAGATAACGGTTCATCTACAAGCAAAAATATACCTTATACATAATATTTTGTTAGAACCTTGCAACAACGAATATTTGGTAGTGAAAGTTTATACACCACCTAGCAGAAAAGTTTTAACACATTCTATGTTATTTAGTCAGAGTGAACAGTTAAGTGCACATTTAAAAATAACTTTGAATGATTGAACTACTTGGCCGTTATAAAAGATATATGGACATATGATCCTAATAAATCACACATCACCGTCCCTTGCCACTTATACAAATACGAACTTCAGGCCTCACTTCTTGCGACTAGAGAACTTCCAAATCCACATAACGGAAAAAACATTGGAGAAAATTTACGTCAAGTATTCAAAGAATTTGATATTATTCAGAAAATAGTTACAATAGTTTCAAAAATGCACACAACATGAAGAAAGCTGTAAATCAGCTTCTTAAAAAACACTTAAAGGAAATCAAGATCTTCAAAATATTACTCAAAAATGCAAACAAATTGTTTGCCACTTCCGCCATTGTGCCAAAAATACAGAAATTTTTAAAATTAAATCAATATGTAGGTGGAACAATGTAAATGTTTTCAAGGCTATGTAAAGTCAAAGCATCACTTGTGGTTGCTTTAAGTAAAATTGATAATGCACCAATATTCCTCGACAACAATGAGTGGAAAATGTTAGCGGATTTTGTGGCTATCCTGAAAAATATTGAGGAAATTGTACAACAATTATCTGGTGAAAATATCCCACCATGGTTTGGTCATTCCGTTAATACGAGATCTGCAATATAATTTAAATATGACAAACACCGAAACACTAACTGGAGGCCTATTTAAAAAAACTTTAATGAATGTCCTTTAGTTACACCTTGGTACAATGGAAAGCAACAAACATGTGGCAATAGCTTGTCTTTTGTTAAAGAATCAAAAGCACCTGGAAAACAAGAAACTATAAAACCATTATGAATATAATGAGAGAAAAAGAAATCTCATTATATTGCAACATCTACATGTACAACGGAGAATATAATATCTTTACGACAGTATTTAGAGCTTCCTCTGCTTGAAAGAAAAAGCAATTCTTTTGTTTATTGGAAGAGCATGGAAACTAATAAACCAGATTTATACAAATTACATATAAAATATTTGTGTATTCCAGCCTCCTCAGAGAGAATATTTTCAGCTGGTCAAATGACTAAAATGACCAATTTGGAACCGGCTACTCCTAAAGCAGCTTGATTATATTATATTTTTAAATGCAAACTGGATACTGCTGGAAAATTAAGTATTTTAAATAAACAAAGTCTGACATATCTGTTGACTGATTATATCCTTCTCATTCTTGAATTTTAAATAACTTTTATTTTAATAAGAAAGCACTTTGTTAGCCTAATTAATAAATCTGAAAAAGTATAACAGTTTGTGTTTTATTATCTTTTTTCTTTTTAAGACAAGCTATAATTACATGTGATAATTAGTATATTTTGCCTTCATTACTTTAATACTAATAATCATTTTTTAACAATGAATTACGATTATTAAAATATTTAATAATCAATTTTTACAATAATCGAATCGGCATGTCATTAATTTTTTTAGCATTCTGTGGAATTTTAAAAAACACAATTTTTAAGTCGCATATAAAAATGATATTCTTTCATGTACACGATTTAGCAATTGTAGTTGTCAATAAATTTAAGGAATGAGCCAAGGACGAACAAAAATAACCAATGGTGCTTGGGTTTTTAGCTTGAAAATCATTTTACATATGTGACAGTTGGAAATGCTATTATACACTGCAATCTTCACTAAATTTAACAATGAAGACAGAATACCTAACTCTATAACTCGTACTGAAATTATGTTCCACTGAACATGAAGACCTGAAAAATCGACTACCTGGCTCTCTTGTTTCTAATACATATTGCATCATGAGTGAGTTGATGAATACTTGATATGTTAGTAATTGCTTCAACAGTAAAAGAAAAATATTTTCCCCCTCTTTCTCTTCTTATAATAAAGCCATCAAATTAGTCAACTCAACAAAATGAATAAATTGCAGTTGAACTGAATCCCAGTTTAGTCAAATTTTTTTTAATGTTACCAAAGATTTTTATGAGACGTTTTTAAAACACATATTAACGGTTCATAATCATTTTTAAAACTCTCAGCAGTGAAAGGCAAAGCTGGGCATGTAAAAGTAAATAGGCAATTACATTTTTCTTCAATACACTCGCCTCAAGACAGCTCTAAGAATAATCATGAATAATGTCATTTTCGAAACTCAAGGTTTGTTACTGTTGCAGTTATTTATTGAGTCCAGGGAAAGAAAGCTGTAAAGCTTTTGTTTTTTAATTTACATACACTAACTTTGAAGTGTTATTGACAAGCATTTCATTGTGACCATTTTATTTAGTTTTCAAATTAATTATCTTTAAATACAGCCATTCAAAAACAATAAAACCTCGTGTCAAATCTTTATTTTGAAATTTATTACTAATATGTTATAGACAAGCAAACTATATAAACATTAATGTTAAGAGTCATGCCATATTTTGAGCCTCCTTCTATTTCAGATTAATAATGGCGGATTAATTATAGATTAAATATTTTCCTATTCACATCTTATTTTTCAATATTAATAAGTTTCTCGAAAAAAGGCCTACATTACATTTTGTAATGTTTACAGGAGCTGTCCTGTAAACAAAGAAGATGAGAAAGTCACGGCAAAGTGAAATCTATGGATAATAAGTTGATACAACATAGATCAATAATGCAATATATTTGTATATAATATATTATCGCCGTGACTTTCACAAGCTCTTCTGTGAACTACGCAAAATGTAATATAGGTCTATTTTACATTCTTCTATCTTCTTTAGCGAGTATTTTTCTATCTTCCTATTCGAGTCTTCCATAAATCCTTATCTAAAATTTTCTCATTCTCTTCAAATTTTGAAGTATCTAATGTGAAATAAAGTTAAAATTGTTTAAAATACCTCTTCATGAATATTACCTTTAATTTGTGTGAATGTATTGCCGGTCCTCATTGTAATATAAAGTTGTCTATAAAAATATATTTACAAGCAAAAATAAGCTATGATAAATCAATGAAAAAATGCAATAAAGATAATTACACTGACTTTATTAATTTGTACAATATACATATAACATAAAAGTGAGCAATATGTATACTGAATAATAATAAATTCGACTTTCCTTAATAACAAAATACGTGCCTCTTAGTATAAACAGTCCACCCCGGGAAACCAAATTTAAATTAGATTAAATAAATGAGAATATTTTTATATGCCTAAATACGAACATAGCGTGAAGGTACAAAACAATATAAAGAGAATCATGGCTATCGCAACCCACATTGGTATTTTACCTGAAACAAAAAAAAAAATTGAATTGAATTATTGCAAGGCTTGCAAAATAAGTCACGTTACATAAGATTATATTCAGAGAATTTAACTATACTAAAACTGAAATAAACCCAATTATGTGTGCAGATAATATTTAATATATATATATGTGTGTGTGTATGTGTATATGTATAGGCAGACAGAATATTGATAGCTTTGTAGTTCTTATATTGGTTTTTGTCACCTGATTGTTATGGCTATTTATTGATTGGAGTGTCAGCAGTTTTCCAGTTGGTGAAAAATGTATCTGTTTATATATTTATATATTGATTTATTGAATGGGATATATTATGGGAAACTCAAGTCATTTCAACAGTTTTTTATTAATAATAAGCAAATCCCATCAGGGCCAGCACCTATGTTGCAATCGAGATCTTTTATTTTTTTTAATCAATTGGAAAACTCACAATAATGTCTTCACGCAGTTGCAATGAAGGCGAATATTTGAGGCATAATTAAAGAAGGGTGAGACAAGGTAATTGGAAAACATTTCACAAATATCGTCAAACATTTGAAAGTAGTCAAACCACCGTATTTCATGGTCATTGGGATTAAGCTTTATAAGCTACTGCGAGTTATTGTTGTGTCATCTCCAAAAATGTTTTATGTCGTGCTTAATGCATTCAAACAGATGAGATAGTACAAATAAGTTACAATCAAGGGGATTTACCATAATTCTTATACCATTTATGATACTTAAGTTTTTCCATTAAATAGTGTATAAACTAATCCAAAAGAAATATAGTTACTTGATCTTATACTTTTCATGGGGATTTATTTTTAGATTATTTCATTTAATTTATCTTAAAATTATTGTACAGCAGTATTAATATCAGGATCCGTCAGAAGTTATTTCCAATCAACAGTTTGTTGTGTTGCAAATAGTATGGAAAATTCATTTATTAAAATTAGATCTCTTGTAGTTTTTAACTGTTATTAACCTCTTTGATCAAACAATTCATTTTGGAAGAAATTATGGACTATGGAAAAAATTTAATTTTGAAATGTTATCAAGTTCTTGACAAGGCAAGGAAAACACCAAAATTAATATCTAATGAGATGACATCGGTTTATAGGGCCTCTTGCCTTAGTAAAACCATTATTTACAATGGCATAATCTCTTCAAAGAAGGCAGAGATTCGATTGAAGACGACCCGCACTCAGGATGGCCAATCGAAGCCACTTCCTCAGACATTGTTAAAAAATTTTAAAAACTTCTGGGAAAAAAAGCAACTGGGAAATATAGTTGGAGTATTTTCTAAAACCTTTTTGAATATTCTTCATGACCATCTCGGCATGTCAAAAGTCAGTGCAAGAGGGGTGCTGATTATGCTCATACCTCCGCAAGAGCAACAAGTATTGAGTGTTCAGGCGGCTTTTTGAATTACTGTGAAAGGATAAGGAGATTTTGAGCTGAATTTTTACACTTGACTAAACTTATGTTCATCATTATGACACTGAATCCAAGCAAGAGTCCATGTAGCTACATAAAAAGAGTACCCCACCCCCTAAGAAGTTCGAGGTGTCACTATCAGCCAGAAAAGTCATGGCAAAAGTCTTTCGGGACACAAAGGGTATCCTGCTCATTGACTTCAAAGACAAGGTGTTTCTATAAAGAGAGAATACTATGTTGGTCTGCTGGAGCAGCATAAAGAAGCATTGAAGCAGAAAAGGGGAGGAAAATTAGCGAAAGATGTGCTGCTTTTGCACGACAATGCACCTGTACACAAGAGCCATGTCGCAATGACTACTCTTGACAAGGGCAGCTTTCAAGTGTTTCAACACCCTCCTTACAGCCCAGACTTGACCTCCTGCAACTATTATTTATTCCCAAAAATGAAAAAGGAGCTACATGAAAAAAAATTCAGAGATGATGAAGTGGTCAAGTCTGCAATTTCAGCTCATTTTCAAGATTAAGAGAAAACATTTTTTTTTGAGGGTATAAATAAATTTATCAACAGATCTTAGAAATGTATTAGGGTTAAGGGAGAATATATAGAAGAGCAAAAAGCACCACATTTTTTTTACCTTCCTTCCACCCCATTTCGCCAACTTTTTGATTTCCTTTATATGTATAAGTAGTGTTAGTTATGTTCATCTAAATAATTTAAAAGAGCAGCACCGTATACGCCTTATACAAGTAAAGTCTAGAAATCTATTATTTTTGTAAGGTAAGGTTAGGATTTATCAAATTGAGTGAGGTTGCACGGTGATATTAAATTGTGTAAGGACACATGGTGTCTAATAAGATTTCAGATTTAGAATCTTGGGTTGCAAGGTAACATACAAATAGTTAAGATACTTGATCCCATGGATATTGGACCAAGTGTGTAACTAAAAAACTCGTCATAAAGTGTCTTAACTTAAAATCACCGATGTAAACAAAATTGTAAGTTTCTTTGCATTTAAAATTCTTCTTCGGCAGCTAGAATAAAAAAAATTTAACTAATTCTAAGTCTCGTGGTAAATAAAAAACACCAATTATAAATGTTCTATTATAGGAATCAGTAATAGGAAATATATGAAACAGTATTCTTAAAATCATGTCAGTCAAAATATTTCATAGAGAAATGTTTTTCCACAGCAATCAAAAATTATATTTTGATTGCTCTTGAGAATATTTAGGTGTAGATCTTTCAACTTACTTCTAATTCTGTTCACATGAACAGCGTAAAACATTAATAAAAAAGATCCAAACATAGACAACAAAGTATGTTTAGAAAATAAAAATAGTGAATAAATACATATCTGAATAATCATATACCATATTTACACGATTCATATTTAGTGATACATAAAATCATTACTCTAAAGAAAAAACTGTGACATTTTTACTTCTTTAAATTAAGCAGGAGATATCTTAGTGAAGATTTCTTTAGTATGCAACTTCAATCAATTTTAATTTCAATATTAAAATATACTTACTTCTATAAGGTAAACTGTGAATGCACAACCTGTTGTCAACTGATATTGATAAAATGGCTGCTTCACTCTTGGTTGTTATGGGCGGTCCATATCCCTTCACCGGTATAAACTCAAGGCCAGTCACAAACATAGAATGCGCTTGGTTGATGTGCAGTACTCTCTGCAAATCAACAACAGTTATTATATAGAAAATGTTTATAAAAAATGTATTATATATTATCCATTTCAAATCTTTGAATTTTGATAATAAATTTTATCGTTCATTTTCAAAGATTCTCCCCCAAGAGGGTTTTAGAGGGAAAATCCTTGTTTTTATTTTATTTAAAGTTAAAACGACAGCCGGACAAAGCACATTGTTATCCATTGTGCAAAAATTAAACAACTGAATTTATTTTATTCTTAACCCTTAACTTAGTTTCAACAATGTGACTGGATTAATGTTCGTAAATGATAAATAATAAACTCGTTTTCATAATAATAATTAACTTAATTTAATAATTAACTTCGTTTTTACAACATTATTATTACTTAATTACTCTAAAGGATCACAAAAGTAACAACTTTTTGGTATTTTTCTTCTAATTTTACAAAAATAAATATATTTATTTTTCTTATTCTATATAAACTAATTTTCAAAAAAAAACAAATCTTTTATAGCCTCTAATTAACATTTTACAAAAACATGGCATGCAATATAATCTTCTGTAATTCTAGGACTCTGGAAAGATAGTTCAGTCTCTATAGTTATTACATAGTATTTTTATATTACTATAAACTTTGCAAATGAATTTCGAGCAATTGTAGCAAATTTCCCATCTTTTCCTGTTACGTAAGTGACAGTGCCCATTTTTCAGAATGTTTTGGCGTGGCCTAACGACTTCAGACGTCAAGGGCAAAGATGTCATGTTATAAGCTGCTTATAAATGATCAATTTTATCACGGAATTCTTTTGGGTCCTTAAAATACTCAGTTTTTAGTTTTATGACGTATTCTTTAATTAGTTCCATCCAAATAAATTTTATGTAGTTCTTTCGTTTCATCTTTTTCTCAGTATTTGAACTATTCCACAACACGAAGTCACTACACTTGGCCAACGTCGTGTTCCGCGAGCTATGGAGTAATTAGCATATTTTTGATCCAAAGCATCAACTACACCTTTTGACGAGTTGCAAAATTCAGTGATTTCCGGTTTTCCTGTTATTTTTTATTTTTTTCAGCGAAAAAGAACCCAGTGTTACGCTAGTAGTAAATCCAAAGACAGAAAGTTCTAGGTTCACGATACTTCTAAGAGGTGCAATTTGACATTTGTTTTTCCTCCAAGTCCCAATGTAAATTAAATTCCTTTTGAACAATGCATCTACCAGCTCCACCGAAGAAGACCAGTTATCTGCTGTTATATTTCGGTTTGATTAAAAAACTGCAGAAGACAGCTGTAGTACAGACTGTGTAGGAAACAGATGGTTAGCTTCAGATCAACTGTAATTTTTTGACAATTTTCTATAAACTCGTCAAAAACTTCAGAAATTAGTATCACGCTATCTACAGTTTTTTGTTCGTCTCTTGATGCAATATCATCGAATCGAATATTTGACCAAATTAACAAAAATATTTTCAAAGACATGGTAACTCTAAAAATTTCATGACCTGTTCTGTCTGTAGTTCACTGATTTAAATACTTCGGCCAACATGGTTCATCCAAAATGCAAACAGCAGCCTTTTCACACTTTTCTGTATCTTCTCATTAGTGTAGTTATTTATAATTTGTCATCCAAATCATGAGTTGGTGGCTTTTCACAATTACTAATTCCTTTACAATTACTATATCCATCCTCCTTCTGGATGACCGACGACTACTGATTCAGAATTAGAATCTTGGGCCACGTGGCCCCCAGCATGTGTATACCTTTATCCTAGTAAGTGTTGGAGCAAACGTCTGGTACCTGCCACGAGTCGCAACGTAATGTGATCACTTAAAAGAGTAGCTGTGCACAATGCTTAGATTACTTGAAAATCTTAAAAACATCATGCTTGGGGGCCATGATACCAATTAAGGGTTAAATATTAGACTGATTTTTAAAATTATTAATTGCACCAATTAAGATAATAATAACTTGTTGTTTAAATATTCCGTACCTGTAAACTAAAAGCTATATAAATGCTGACCGATCCACTGAACATTGTGCCAACTGCAACGAACATGCCATCATCACGCACTGCTAAAGCTGATAGACTTTCATCAATCGTAATTGTCTTTTGTAATGAGCCATCTCGGGGATTCCACGATTGCAGAAACCCTTTACTCTTGCCTGATTTGCCTTGTGGATTGGCCAAAGTAAATAGTCTGTATACATCTTTCTGGTCTTCCACCAAGCCAAACCTGTAATAATTTAAAAATTTGTACATATCAATAGTATTTTACATTTTATAACGTAAAAAACGAACATACAAAATATTTCTTTGACATTTGTATATTCGTTTTTAATATCATGCATTATACATAGGCAATATCTTTTGTGCAACCAGCACTACAACTTGTATTTGCGTTTATGAAGGATTATGGAAATTATAAATGCCTAACAAGGAGTACTCCTCGCAAATAAGTTCGAGCTAACATTGCAGAGTGCAAGAAATAAATTGTTGACCAATCATAAGTCAAGTCTACTTAATTTGGTTCATAATGGATCATCACGGTGAAGGATTTTTCAATGAATTCTACCCAGAAACTTTATCTGACAGTCTGAGAGATTGATGAAAAGAAAGGAATACACACATGTAGAGTACCATGATATATACTACATAGTCCACCACATCAAATATATACCCAATATAGTTATTTATAAGTAAAGTATATTGAAGTTTATTTAGATTGTTTCACTTCATACTCCATTATGAAATATAGCCGGTGATGTGAGATAATTTCTGCATGAAATTGCCAATTAACTATGCATTAATTTGCAACAAAGAAAATAATCTAAGACATTAAATTACAATTTTTATTAGTTACTGGAAAAAAAATACTTAGTACTAAAAATATTAAAGGCTGGACTCGATTTTTGAGTTCTTAAAATTTTTTGTACAAATAAATCTTTGCATTCAGATGTAATGACAAATTAGGCCATATGATAAACTTAGAAAAAAAAAGTATTACACTAGTATCAACATAAGTTGATGCAGTGTCAATCGCATCAGGGAAAGCAATCAATTCCATGACATTGTTAGTGTGGACTATTGCCTTTACGTACTCAGTTGTTAGTTACAATGGGATATGAAGTTAACATTTAATCATGAGTGTTTGTTAAAAGGCAAATATACATACTTATTTTATATTTTGCAATTTCCTGATGTTATACCAATACATATCTGTTTCTTTCCTAGACTGTAATAAATACAACAGTGCAAATTCCATCTATTTTAAGTAATGTGAGTGCAGACAAACTAATACACAGACGTACAGGCCAATAGACACAAATTCCAAAAATCATTGCATTCTGTTTTCTAGCACAGTTACAGTCACGTAAATTAAATTTTTTCAAAAAGACTTCCTTTACTATTAAAGAGTGGGGACTCTTTACTATTTAATTTTATTGATCTGACCCTGATGTTAAATTATTGTTGCATATCAATAATGTCAGTATTTAGTTATTTAGATAAAGTACAAACGATAATGTCTTCCAATTTTTTCATGAAGCCTCTTAGAAATTAATGGAAATTACATAAAAAAAAGCTAGTTCGCAGTTGAAAAGTAAATATGAAGTGTAGTGATGAAAGCAAATAAAACTTTTCCATTATCATATTTATTTTATCTAATTAATTATCCTAAGTTGTTCTTATTTTTAAAAAAGCTCTTGTAATTTTAGATTGAACAAATATATTTTAATTCTAAACAGAAAAGAAAAGCAAATATATGGATATATAAGGACATAATGTGGTAGCCACGTAGTATAAATGGAAAAACACTAATGTAAAATTTTGTAATACGAAATTACAAGTCACAAAGGCACTATTTCTTAAGAATGTTTGATAACATGCTACTGTTGATTTGTTATGAAACAAGTACTCGGCGTGCCCGCTTGATACATTGATACAACTTGTTGTATAATGAATAAACCTAAATTCAAAGTAAATAATATAAACAATACATACCTGCAACGCTTGAAAAGATATTTTATGCCGTTCGGCGGTTCACAAACAATTTTTGATACGGCTTTTCCAGTTTCCGTAGACCATATGTTTGCAAAAAATCCATCTTTTGCTATACTCACAAGCATCTTATCGCATGGACTGAAGTCAAGATCATCAATCTGCAAAGCAGACATTGTAAAATTAATGATTTTTAAAGTCCCTTTCTCAAATCTACACGCTTAGCTGTCCATGATTTACATTCATTTGGTTAAATCTTATATATATTTGTAACACATATCACAGATCCTGTAATTGTCTATATTTCCTGAAACTGCTGACACAAGTTAATTGAAATAGTTTCATTTCAAAGATCTAATCAAATACCAGTACATAGAATTGTTTCAAATTATTAGGAGCCGATGCATACATACTCTTATTTCGCAAACAGGGCTTAAAAATTAAAAATAGTAAATAGAACCCCAATTTCCTTTCAAAATTTTCCATTCAGTGGAAAGTGGAAATAATATTCATTACAATTTTTCAGGTGCGAGGAGATACATTAAACTTTTTTTTAATATCTTCATATTAATTGAAAAAAATTTCATTCACATAAATCTAAAACATAAGAAACTGTGAGGCCGTGAAGATGGACAGCTAGAAATTACTAAATTATGAGGTATGACAATGAAGGAGAAACGATGTAAACATTTTTTAGTCATAAAAGTCATATATTCACAATTACTCCCTTCAATAAAGTCTTCGAAACATTCACAAATTGTACCTCTTTTATCTCTGACAGCAACTCTGATGAATATTTTTTTAATGGCCTTCAGTGTCTGAAAATGGTGTCCTTTCAACTTGTCTTCAATTTCTGGAGATAGAAAGAAATCATTGGACCAAGTCTAGTGAGTAGTGGTGGTGTCCAAGGACTTTGGTAGGCGTTTTGGCTAAAAACTATTTGACAATTCTAAACTGCTGGACTTGCCACAAATTGGATCTCTCTGCAAATTCTTTCAAGAAAATGTTTCTTTACCTCTATATAGTAAGCAGAATTAAACTATTCTTGTAGAATGATGATTCCACGGTAGTCAAAAATACCAGCATGTTGATTTTACATTCCAGGTTTTTTTATACATAGCTCAACGTTTCTTGTTCTATGTTTTACTTCTTCATTTCAAGATCGTATTTGAAAATCCAAGTTTTATTCCTCATAATCACATTAAGATGTCTGTATTCTCAAACCAATCTTGATATACGCAAGCGATTAACCTTTTATTCGGCTGACTATGATCTTCGATCGGAATGATCTTTGCACAAAGCTTTGTTAGCACCAACTATCCGTGTGAGGATGAGATCATGTTTCTTGGTTGATTCTGGTGAACTCAATAACATTTCTGATTATGAGGCAACAATCTTATTTGATGGTTTATGCAATTCTTTTACAGAAAATTCATTGCAAGCAGTGCAGAGACATTCTTAACACTCATCATGCTCCATTGAGGTTCTCTCCTTTTTGAACCTTGCCACATACTTGAAAAACAAACTTCATTTTAGAAACCAGTCTCCGTAAACAGGTTGGATTATTCCAAGAATTTTCAAAATTATATTCCTTGCTTTCAATGAATTCAATACCACTCACTACTCTTCAAAATCATGATGGCTTTTCATTGTCACAATAGCAATACAAATATAGAGAAAAATATTCAAAAAATCAACATGCTGTTATATAAGTACTATGCATCATTACTGCTGCCAACCTCCCAGGGTTGCTGTAGAGCCACAATAAAATAAGATCAAAAACTTTGTCATACCTAGCTTTAAGGTTCCTCATTCCACTAACCATAATAAAATGCTTCTGTAAAATGTGATGTGACTTATATTCTAACCAATCATACCACCTGTCAAGTATTCAATGTAAATGAAAATTATAACTTTACAATTATAACTAATACATTTCCTATCAAAATAATAACACCAAAACAAACAATTACTAAGAATCAAGAATGTTACTCACTTCCTTAGTGTGCTCATTAATATCAAATATTAATGTCATCTTGGGAAATGTCCACAGCCGAACATGGCAATCTGTTCCACCTGTAGCCATTAATTTCCCTTTGTGACTTATCCTAACAACTCTTTGCAATGGCTCATCACTGGAAAAAAAATAAATTACATTTACTTTGTGTAGACTTGAGCCAATGTTTCTATAATGAGCCCTTGTAATATTGTTTTTGGCACATGTATAATTTTGAAATGTAAAATGTAAAAAAAACACCAAATGATGGACCTTTTGAAATAATTGATTCAAGTGAAATAATTTTATTGCTAATCAATTGCCAGTATATAGTTTTCTTCACATTTTTTAAACCAGTAGTTAACAAATTATAGTGTAGATATTACTTTGAAGCTTAATACTTCCCAAAAAGAGCCTAAAAATTAAATATGACAAATGAAACCTCATTTACATTTTAAGACTTATTCAATGATACTCCACCCGATGACATGTGCAAAAAAAATGTTTTGCTCCCACATATGAAGTATCTACTTGTTTAATATCATTTACATAAATCTGATACTGTAAGAAGTACAATAGTGTGACACACAGGGACAAACAGACGTATGTACTTGAAAACACTATAAGGGTTCCATTTTTGCCATTTGGCTATAGAGTCCAAACGGAGCCAAAACAATTTCACTCTAAGCTCAGCTAACAATCTGTATAAATACTATAGATTTCAAAGAATAGGCTGGGATTTTAGTTGTGTCCATCAAAAATTTGAAAATCCAGTTGGAAATTTGAACAATGATAGGAATTATAGTCAAACAAGTAGAGAGTAAATTGAATAGGAGAGAGCTTTTAAGGTTAAGGTTTAAGGATGTACATTTCAGTGAATAATATTAGTATTATAAATGTGTCACAATATGCTTTAAGCTCTACGCTAATATTAAGAGACAAAAATAAAGTATCTTAATTTATATTTTACACAAAAATATTTAAAAATATTGACACAAGCTTCAGCTTCAATTAATCCAATGGTTAATCTTTTAAAAATTTACTTAATTATGACATAAAAATTTTGATTACACAAAAAACCCTAAATAGCTCAGTATAGATACTATAAAAATTATAATATTTAGATGATAATAACCATTATCTTTTAATCAATATAAAGAATTCGCAACGACTTCCATTATATATGACAGATCATAATGCGGATTTGATCAATATGTGATAAGATAAATGAAACAATAAAATTAAGATAATGAGGCCTTGATGACTCAATTTGAAAAATGGAAATGAGAACTAAATTACATTTTTCTGACTACCTTAAATCAATTTTAAGTTAATTTTCAATTTTCTTTATTTAGGAGTTAAATGATATAACAAATAAACTATGGTATTTATGATATCATTTGACTTATTGTTACGAATTACTCACAGTAATTTTTTGTAAATTTAAAAATAACTTATACACAAATGTTAATACTTCATGGTATTAATGAGCTTGTGAAGCATATTATGACGTGATCAATCACGCCTATCTGCTAAATATTTGTCACATAGGCATGATTGTATTGTATAATTTTTAAATGTGAATGTTGGAATACCTCTTCTTTCCGATACAAAATCGCTTTAAAAACAGAAGATATTATAAAGAGGAAATTAAAAAAATTAAGCTGTTATATTGCATAGACAGATTATGAAGTCAAATAGTTCCAATTTAATATACTTTCCTTTCTCAGGACAATATTACAAATACTCAAAACATAAACAATAAATCCAATAAAATTTCTCACCCAAAATCTGTTTGGATACTATCTGAAGGTCTAATTTCAAAAGATATCCTCTTCTCAGTGGAATTATTGCTATTTTTGTCTTTTTTAGATAAATTATCATTTTCACTAACTGTCCTTCTTCGTCTACGTATAAGACCATTTTCTGCCTTAAAACTTCCCCGCCTCATCTCAGCCTGATCGACCATACGTAAATTTACATTATACAATTGACAATGGCTCTCTTGGCCTGCTACTAAATGTGTGTTTTTGTCATAGGCCTGTACAGCTGAATTCATAACAACACTGTAACCCGTTTCATGTCGCATTATCTCTTCGGCAATAAAGCGATTACCATCATGAGATATTTCAAATATTTCCTGTAAAGTTCAAAAATATTTTTAGATTGGATAAAACAACCTACACAAAGAAAGTGTCTCTAATTTATAAAATATATAAATAATCTTTGCATTTAACATTGTAATTTCTCATTTTATTATGGAGTGAATTATTGAATTTTAGTTATTAAAAAATGTAATGTATTAAAAAAAAATTAAAATTGTAGATTGTATTTGCACATACTGAAAAGTTTTATTGGCCCATTATTTTCGTTGATTTTAAACAAGATATTAATTTTATCATTCTATTGTTTATGACATACAATGACCAGCAAAACTGTTTAGTAATTCAACATGGTGATGGTAACAAAATATTATATAAAGGTATCCTAAAAAATTGACCTTGTCTAAATAAAAAACTCCTAGATAATCAAATACTTGCTATCTCTAACATTAGTATAAATCAGCGACTCTCAAACTGTGGCATGCAGAATTTCTGAATGTGATACACAAAACAGACACAAAATATACTGAAAAAAATATTTTGCCATAAATTTCTTTCCCATCAAGATTTTTTTTACAAATACTTAGTGGATACTTTCAAAAACTATTGTAATTTTTATTGCTTCGTCATTCTGAAATGCAACTTTATCCTAACAACATATTTAACAGTGCAATAGTACACAACTTATCAACATTTTATAAGTAGTACACAAAAAAGTTTGAGAATGACTGGTGTATACTATTAAAATTGAAGCAAGGATACTGCAATATACATTTTTATTTTCATATTGTCAATAAGTGATTAATTGTGTGTGTAGCATTGAATGTAGGCCACAAGTTTAAAACTTTTGTCTAGATTCATTAAAATGTTGACATTTACAATTCACCAAGGGCACACATATTTCAGACATTCATATAAAAAGCTCAAAGTTCAACTCACAGACCAATTGTGACCGTCATTTTTCTAAATTTCCTCTGTTAAATAAATGAGAGAATTCTTTGTGCTTAAATAAAGCATGTAAATAAATTTGATTGACATAGTCAAAATCTTGTAAAATTCACATATTTCTAAGAATTCACATATTACTGAGTATTAATAAACGAAACCATAAATCTTGAATAAAATAAATCATACTGAACAATTTTTAAATTATATGGAACTTGTTAGAGGATGGAAACATATGGTTTGATTTGAGTAGCATATAGTTTTAAAGAAATAAATAGATTGTATTAAGTCTTGCATAAAGCAATATAATTACTGTATATCGATATAAAATCTTGTAAAAAGCTAAGTTAGGTAAATGCTGTCATTAAGCATTTAAATTTTGATTACTATCTACTTATCGAACGAAAACACTGCATAGAATATGACGCTAAAATGTTATACTAGTTTCAAGGCTTACAAATCCATTAGCTACACCCGTCTTAGATGAACCACCACCACCAGCTACCAGGACGTGGCGACTTGTTAGTGTCTGAAGAGTATAAAGAGGAAAATCAACTCGAGCCAGTAAACCGTCATTCCGATTTAATTTCATTTTGATAATTTCACAATATACTTAAAAAGCACGCTATATTATTTTTTGTTATTTGATCACAAATCTATGTCCATATTTCATTATATTAACAATTCTCCGTAAATTAAAATTACTTTATTTGTATTTCTGATTGAGACACTTGCAACTGAATTTCTATTACTTCCAACATGACAAAAGTCAAATGACAAGCGTGTTCTTTTTTATGCATTCAGTCTTCTTCACTAAACAAAAGAGTGTTCTTCGCTGTATGTTTTTAAAAACATTGAGGGACTTTTTTTAAGTCTCATTGAGAGACTCAAGATGACTTTTGGTTTTATTTCATTATTATTTCAAAAAAACTTATAATCTTCTATGCATAAATATTATGAAAGGTATGCAATTGTATTTATTTATGTTAATATTTTTTATTAAAATTTCACATAGTTTATTATAACAATTATTATTAATACATTGTTAAAAGTTAATACATCGACCAGCACTAAAATTTCAAAATGTATCTGAAAGAAAAAATATATTGCAATGATCAAATGTGTTATAAAAATAAAATGTATTAATTGTAATTACATTGTTTATATAGATATAATATAAAACGACAATTTCCTATTATGTGAAAATAATTCTTAACGACCGCCACAAATTTAAACACAAAGTTTGGTTGACCACAAATAATGTATACAGTTGTTAAGTACATGCAAGTTTGAATAAAATTCTGCGAATAGATAAAGAAATTTTTACTCATAATATCAAAAATAAATAATATTTATCATAAGGATATCAAAAATTAAATATACGAAAAAAAACGTTTCAAAACATCGAAACGTTGTTTTTAATCATTCCACATGACTTATAATATAAAAAGCAATAATGTAATCCGGATGCTTTTTTAATGTGTATCATCATGCTCGTACTCCCAGAATATTTATAAGAAAAATAACATTTGTTGCACGCAATTTTTCTGTCCATTGGCCTTTTAAAAATTTCTGTAACTGTTTACTTCTTTCTTGGGCCAGCATTATAATTTAAAATATGGAGATAAATCATTAACGGACTTAAAATAAAACTTCTCTACGAAAAAAACACAACTTGAACAAACTAAAATAATGTATTAAAACTTACGAGTAAGGAATGTACTCGTAGACTAAAACAATAAAATATGTCCTAACGATTAAATTATTCACAGTAACCAAGTGCGTTTGAATTAATTTGGGAATGGGAACGACACACAGCACACGTAGCAAGCGATTGAATGAAGCAAATGCCAACTTGGTTTGTCACAGATATAAATTCGGTTTTACTCGGTTTAACCTCAATTTGGTTTGAATCGATTTGCGAAGTCGAGTGTGGATCTCTAGTTCACACCAGGGGGTGGACGAACGAGAATCGATGACAAAATGTCGACAGGGAATTGGCGGTAAATCAACCATTATACAACCAACGACCTCTGGCGATAGCTACGTGTCATGATAATAGACGCCACTATGATAGACGCAAGTCGGAAAAGAGAAAAAAGGTACCGATTCAAATGTATATGGTTAAACTTTGGCAAAATTGATGTGTGCAAAGACGATGAATTAAATTCTAGTCAAATAAAAAACGTACTGTTTAAAAAATTGCAATAAAGTAATAAGTATTCATTTGCTTGTTTTTGTTCTGTCAACGATTTTACTTATATTTGGATTTACTTTATTTATTATTATATAATGATAGTTTATTACCAATATCTAAATTCAAATATACTCTGTCTAAATATACTCAAAAATGATCATAATATTATTTGCTTGTGTTAAATCAATTTTAATGAGAGCGTATGTGACGCTGAATTCCTGGATTCCCGTTTTATAATTTTTTGAAGGGATAGGTATTCAACGAGCATTATTAAGGACGATGGCGGAGGCGTAGCAAATGCTGTGAAAAAACATTTCTTAGTGAACCGTTTGACTGCTCAGGAGAGTGAAGTTGAGGATATTTGGCTTAGTGTTACTGTTTCGGACAATAGAACTTTTATTATTTATCTATGTTATTTACCATCAGACGTAGACTTAGTACAGCTGAAATCTTTTTATTCTGTCAAAGAATTTTAAATGCAAAATAACATTACCACTTTGTTTGTATCGGTGATTTTACCTTCCCCAGTACATGATACATGCCTTTATACAACCTTACACATTTCAACAATCTACCCAATAAAACTAATAGATATCTAGATCTTACTTTATTTGCACTTACTTGTATAAGTGCATACAATACTGCTATGTTAAGCCGTGTATATGACCATTATCCCCACTACTTATAAATATTAAATTTTCAGGCCAATCACCTAATGTCATTTCGACGTTATTCGCAATGAACTAAGTTCTGTTTATTGGGAACAATCTTTGAATAATCCTGATATTAATATTGCTATTCAATTATTTTATTATAAATTAAATGCAATAATCTTGAAAAGTACCTCATGAAAAGTGCAAGATCAAATAATTATCCTTTTTGGTTTAGTTCTGCCTTAATACAATGTTTGAAGGAAAAACTTAAATTTGACAAACGGTATACGACATGGTAATTCCCTAGATTATAGCCCATTTGACTTACTAGGAGCCAGGTCCAAGAATCTCATTGATAAATGCTGTAATATATATATATACATAGGCGGATTTAGGGGGGGGGGGCACGGGGGCACCTGCACCCCCGCCCCCCCGCCAGAAGTCCCAGAATAATCTATTTTGTTTAGTTCTCGCAAGTTACAAAACAATATATGTAAAAATTCCATACAAATATATTTTTTAACGATGAAAAGCGCGTTTGCGTGTGCGAAATTATAGAATAAATAATACCGGTACTAATACCCATAGCTACTACGTATGTAGTCTACAGTTTTGAGTTGCACGCATGTCTGCGAGCGAGCGAGTGATCAGCAAGAATTTTTTCCTGCTAATTTACTTCAACTGACACTCGTTGCCAACTTGCTTGTGCCCCCCCCCCAAAAAATTCTGTATCCGCCCTTGTATGTATATATAGATATATATATATATATATATGACATAAAACATTTGTGGAGATATGTCAATAACAAAAAAGGTCAGAGTTCAATTACAGATGGCTCAGTACCTTCAAATGTTTACGACATTTGTGAAATGTTTTCAAATTACTTCAGCTTAGTTTTTGAAAAACAAGCTGATTCCAGCAACTATTCCTCAAACCTTTCCTTTCATTCCAATTCCCTGAGCGATATTCATGTTAATAGAAAATCTATTAAACTCTTGGTCTTGACCGCAATAAAGGCACTGGGCCCGATGGGATTCCACCTATTTTTATAAAAAAATGTAACAATTTGAGTTCTCCATAATGTATTCTATTCAATACATATATTAAATCCGGTATATTTCCTAACCAATGGAAAACTGCTTACATTATTCGAATCCACAAAACCAATGTAAAAACTATAGACCTATCAGTATCCTATCTTCTATCGCAAAATTATTTGCATCCCTGTCGTACAGCACTTTATATTCCCATTTTCAAATATTTCTGGCCACAAGTCAACACAGTTTTGTTTCAAAAAGATCAACAATAAATAATTTATTAGTATATACAAAACCATCTTTGTAGTGCTTTTGCCAAGAGAAGGCAGATAAACTCCATTTATAGACTTTTCGAAAGCGTTTGATAATGTCAATTATTCAATACTATGTGCGAAACTTGAAGGTTATCTTACCTAAATAACAGAAATCAACTTGTGTATCAAAGATCATCTTTCTGCACATGTAACAATCACCTCTGGGGTTCCACAAGGCTTGCATTTGGGGCCCCTTCTCTTTGTAATATTCATTAACGATCTGAAACAAGTACTTACGTGTCCCTGTTTATTCTATGCAGATGACCTTCAGATCCACACCACTGTCAATGATGTTAAAGACTGTCTAAATTTACACCAATATTTATTTTAATACCCGAGTGGTGTGCCTCTAATAGGATGTTTCTGAATGTCAACAAGTGTTTTATTATCTCCTTCACTACTTTAAAAAATAAATGTTTATTTAAGTACGTGTCGGGCAGCTTGACCCTACAACTTAAGTCTTGTTAGAAATCTCGGAGTTTTATTTGATGAAAAACTGACATTCCGTTCTCATTACGATTATATTGTTCATAAATGTACTCAACTTCTAGGATCTCTCGTTCCACTAAAAATTTAAAAACCTTCCCACTTTTACATATTTATATTGTTCACTAATCATTAGAATTCTCACATATGGGTTAGTTATTTGGCCTTCATACTACAAATAGCACAGTAATAGAATTGAAAAATTACAAAAGAGGTTCTTGAATATTCTTTGCTACAGACTTCATCTTAGACGGGAGTATAGACCCTATGAAATTCAACTACAGAGATTTAATTTATCATCACTAGCTGCACGGAGAAAATACGCTGATCTATTACATTTATATAAAATCATACATAATTCGAATGTGCCAATTGCAAAACGATATTGTTTCTTAACGTCCGTCCTTGGATATTTTTGAACCAAAATTATTAACAAGGAAATACAAAATATATTATTTATAAATTAAAACCAATTACGATAGAATTAATGTTTAGTTCAGTATGAAGAAAATAATATAATTCTAAATTAATACTAACTTTAATAGTTGATTAATACCTTCTGTAATATAATAACACAAGTGACCCTTGAAAATGTATACATAAATACTCTAACCATTTTGTGCACACATAATTAGACTTATAGTCTAGTTTTATACTCTGTTCTTTTTATTACACATCTACGTGAATAAATTGCGACTTGAGAAACATTCTTGCATACTAGAAAGTAATTTTAACACGTATTAGTTCTTTTGTAATATTTTGAAGAACGAATTATATTTTCAAATAATACGATTATGAAAATAACATTCTATATATTAACCGTTTTAGTGCCATGGTTTTTTACTCATATATACTTAAAAATGCCAAAGAAATCTTTTCTTTTTGATGTCATTTACCCTTGTCACGAACTGTATCTCTTCCAAAAATTATCCAATTTTAATAATTTTTTCGGTGTTTTCTTAATAAAATCTTGTACAAGGATAATAAAATATAAAGAAAATTATAGAAATATATATTGTGAACAAAAATTATTACAAAAACTGAAATCAAAGTCACATCGTATTTTCGCAGTCCGGTACATCCTCCATATCAGCAAAATAATTGTTATCGTCACTATTATCACTATCACTCAAAATTTACATTACACCAAATTGTGAGCGCACCACAATGTCACTCCCTAGTGGGAGTGACACTGTGGTGTTTTACCTGTGTCACTTTCTTCACAACTAGAAAAACCATCATTTTCACTCGTATTATTCGTATTCTGACATTATGGGTTAAAAATTTTCTTTTCCTGGATCCATTTTATATTGTAATTACTAATCAAATTATAATTTGAACTTTATGTAACAAGTAGAAAGATAACAAATTAGCGAAGCATGCAAGCGATCTCCCCTACCAAGCGCTAAAGAGCAACTGATTTCCCGAGCGCCATCACGCTCGTGGCAAATTTAGTTAGTACGCGCACGAGCGCGATGGCGCTCGTCGGCACTCAAACGGTTAATACATTTACAATAATCTTCAAAGATTGATTGGTTAGTTGAGAAGGAGATGATTTTCAATTGCATATGTATCGTAGAAAAGTTTATTTCAATTTGTTTACTAAAAATTATATCAAAATAAAAATAGACTTTAAAGAAAGTAAATTTTTGGGAAAGAAAATAAAAAATTACAAGATTTGTTTTTAATTTCAGCCCTTTTTAAAAATATTCTTTTTAGCTTTTAATGTCTGTACTTTGAAAGGCAATTTTTAATTTTCTAGATTCTTCAATCCTTGTTTTTCTTTGATTCTTCAAACTCTGTTAATAAAGAACCATATTCAATCAGGTCACAGCCATAGGGATGAAAGAGAGCTCCCATGTATGGGTACTTTAAAATTTGAAATAAAACTATTAGTGTTACAAATTATATATGTATATATATATATATATATATATATATATATATATATATATATATATATACACATATACATATATAAATACATATATACATACATACAATGTATGTATGTAAAAAAGATCAAATTTGGAATGTTTGAAAGAGACATATCCTATGCGGAACCGTGTACAATGGTCCCTTCTCCAAGACAATCATACACCTCTATTGCAGCTCAAACCCCAAATTCTTCCTTCTCCAACTTCTTCCCAAAATTTGTTCTCTCTGTCTCGTCCTACCAACTCTTCTCACAAAAAAATTGCCCATCTGAAACCTCGACCCCACTTTTCGACAAGTCGCAACCAGGGCTATGACCGCTCGGCTCTAGAACAAGCCTGGGCAGACTTCCGAATTCCTCAACCTGAAAATGGCTACAGCTTTAGTCAATAACCTTCAGTTAATACTCCTTCTTCTACGAGCATTATTCAATTTCTATTGATCACTTTGTTCAAAATCCTGAGTTCCCCCAATCAAATACCGTCCAATGTTGCCTCTTCTATTCTTATCTCTCTTCAATCTTTAATTTATAATGGCTCTGGCAATGGCATAGTCGCAGTGTTATATCGAACAAAGCAGATCTTTGTCATCTCCTTGCCAAGTATTCTCCATCCGTGGCTGCCATCTTGGAGACTTGGCTGAAGCCAGGATTCTATTTTAAGATCCGAGACTATGCCTGTCTACAGGATGATAGAGCGGATGGCAAGAGCGGATCTGCTTTATTACTTAACAAATCCCTTCCCTTCTTCCAGATTTCTCTTGGCTCCCGCAGTTGTCAATTCAATATTGTTGCTGTGAGTTAAAGATATCACCATCCTCTCTATATATGTCCCTTTTCCAACATGTCTCGTAGCATTAGAACTATGGGATTTTTTAACTCCTATTCCTGGCTCATATATTATTCTGGGAGATATTAATGCTCATCACCAGTCTTGGGGTTCCACCCGAAGCAACCCCCTAGGGTCTCCTTGGTGGAACTCCAGGATGACTTTGACCTGTGTTTACTGAATGATGGTTTTCCAACATGAGTTCTTGTCCCATTTCAGAACCCAAGTTCAGTAGATAACTCACTTTGCTCCTCATCCTTGGCATCCTTAACTTCCTGGAATATTGTATCCGAGTCTTTTGGAAGCGACCATTTCCCCATTCCGATTTCTTTCCCTCGTTTAAATTTAAATATTGAAAAAATTCCCCCTCTTCAAAAATACAACCTATATAAGGCAGATTGGGTGGGATTCCGCACTTTCCTCAGTGTCGTAGTCGATTCCCTTCTTCCAGTGGACCCTTCTGAAGCATACTTTCTCTTATTTCGAAAGACGCAAGCACAGACTAAACGAATTCTCCTTAAAAAAGAGGGAAGGCTGGAAGAAATTCTGTCACTCGCTCTCGTGTCGTCTGGTCGAAAATAGCTTTCGGTCTATTTTTCAGCATGGGTCACTTTTCTATTCCTACCTTGGTTCATCTGCATGTTAGAGAATCTCCAATTTGCGACTGTGGGTTTGGAGAAGGTGATCTAGATCATCTCATTAATCATTCAGTAAATAAGAAAGAACGACATCAAAATATAGAATCTTTCATATTTATATTTGTGTTTATTTTTGTTTCTATGTTGTGTATTTGTATATACTTATTTTATACTCCTCTGTATATAAACTTTACTTAATTGTTCTTTTACTATATAGTTTATTTTTATGTTAACAAGCAACAATGACAGATATATCTGAAATTTGATTTAATTAGTATTGCATAGCGTTTTTTCCACACTTGACATTGGCAAAGAAGAGAATGAATGCCATATAATGAAAGATGAAGAAAGACATGTGATTTTTTTATAAAGTAATTATGAACAAATTGGTCTTTTTGGTTGTATCGGTCCCTCCTAGGAAAAATAGTGGCTTTCATTTTTCAAGATCAAGCATGGGGTTTTAACATAAGTTTGAAAATATGTCCCTTCCATTAATAGATTACGAAATATTTCTGTAATTATATTTCTGTATTTGTGTATTTTTTGTTTGATTTCAGACATACGAGTTGGCCACACTGGTATATGCACTTACCGCCTAGAGATGCCAGAGAGCTACTCGCAGAACCCTAATGCTATTCACAACTGCAACTTCGAATTTATTTAAATTTTCTTGAATTGTGTTTTTATAGTAATTGTATATTAATAACTTATATTGTAATGTTATTTTTACATTTGTCTTTTGATTGAAATATTTTTGTTATAATGGTTTAATAAATAAAATTATTATAATGAAAACTGCTTTTTTCTACATGGTTTTAATAAATTCATAAAAATAAAAATAAATTTTTCTTTGATAACGCCATCTATGAGCAATAGAGAGTAAGAGATTACGCCATATAGCATTAATAATAGTAATTACACAAGTCTTTGGTCACGAGGGATGAGGAGAGGAGAGAGGGAAGTCACTGACAACATTAGGGAAGGTATGAAAGTGTAACTTTTGATATGGGTATGCATATGTAATATGCATTGTGTCCATTCTGTACATATCTGTTCTGTGGGTTGGACCATTTGGACTAGATCACATATCACATACTAAAGCCTTATACATAAAAATCCGTTCATAAAAAACTGTTGTAAATCGCTGTTAAAAATTTCCATTAATATTCATTATGGCCATGAAATGGCGAGATAAAAGAAATGTGCAATACTTTCAACATTTCATTCAGCTGAAGCGAGGCTATCTATTCCACTTCTACTACAGTTAATCCGATGTGACTGTAGGCAACACATTCCATCAAAGGTATGTCAGAATTAATTGCAAATGGTAAAGTGAGAAGATGCAAAGTGTGTGCTTAATCTAGTCAAATAACACATTATTGAAAGCTGTGTTTGCTTTACATTGCACAGAGTTGTAGGTACAGAGTGTGACACACCTCAGTGCTTGTCTTGTTTCAAGGAATATCATGGTAATCTCCAAGTTTTAATGATATTAAATTTGAGTGGGCTTATGATTTTCTTCTAATTGCTCTTTCAATAATTTGATTGAGGTACAATAATTTAATATAATATACATTGGTCAATATAATACGCATTATATATAAAAATTTTTAAAAAGAAAATAATTACCAACTAACTGAAATTGACATTATTAACTATATCGTGCAAGTAAAGTTTAAAAACAATTGATATATATACTGTCCAAGTCTAATCTCCAATGTCCGAGTCGGACTATTGTAGTGGGGGAAAGTTTAAACTAGGTTATAAAATACACTTATAATAAGATTTATTTTAAATTCAAAATGTTCTAAGGAGGGTTTCTTGGAAAAATATGACAATACATTTCAATGAAAATGTATATGTATATTTCAAATCAGTACACTGCCCATTTCATTTGTAACTTTTAACTTTTTTCTTATTTTCAACAATTAAATAATTTTCAAAATATATAATTCTGCAAGAAATGGTCAGACAATAGATAAGATTCAATGTTCAGAATTAAAATAACTGACTTTGTCAATACTGATATTGTGATTAAAGCCAAAGGGACTAATGTTACTTGCACTATGTTACTTACTATTCGCAATGGGCAGAGTAAAAGAAAATTTGCTGATATCAAAAAATGAAAGAAATCAATATATTTTAAAAATGTGCTTTTCTCATTATCTGCAAAAACCTCGATGGATTAAATTGGAACACGATAATCAACACGATAGACAGCGTATATCAAAGGAAATTATAACATAATATTTGTTGTTGACAAACGAAGTAACTGAGTGACTTATAAAGCAGGAAACACCTATATTGTGACTTTATAAATGTCATGTTGGAAAAGCTGCTTTCAAATAGATACATGCTTCCCAGCATCGAGCCCATTATAAGGCGTAAGTTTGACAATTTGGAGTAACATTCTTCTAGTTGTAACTTAAGGGCCATACTTATTTCGGTTCTGCCTTGGTAAAAAGGATTTGGTTGCAAATCACACAATTCCAGTCTACTCTGCTTACATTCTCAACAGTAAGCGACTGACAATGAGTAAAAACTGAAATTTTTTCTTCGATTTTTGTTAAGTTGCTAAACCGGTTTTCGAATTCTGCAATGGGGTCCATGTATTTTATGAGTTAAATACGATATTTCCTCAAAATACTTCATTTCTTCAAAATTCTTTGCAGCTTAGGAAAAATTATGTATTTCTAGTAAAAGTTCGAAAAACAACCTTATTTTTAAATTCTTTTATATGGTCATATAAATTGGCAATATTCTGATGCTTTCCATGTAACTTCAAATTCCATTTGTTTCTATGTCAGTTCTGTTAAAAACAAAAATCTGATAGAAATTTCACATCTACAATTTGATTTTCCAGTTCCATAGAGTCAGATTTCACTTCATTTTTAAGGAAAAAGGGAATCTCCTTGCGTAGAGCTAAGAAACGTTGCAGTTTCCGATGCTCAACCAATAAATATTGGTATGAAGTAACAAGTCCTCATATCCAGCTATCTATAAGCATCTACTTCAGCCAAAAATCAGTTATTTTAACAACCATTTCCATGACATTAATTTGACATAAGGATTTTCTACGCAGGGCCTATTGGTGAACAACGCATTGTATCACAGGACTGTTTATATTGTTTTGTTTTAAGAGTCCTGCAAATCCAATTTCATTTCCTATCATAGCTTAGCCTCAAAGAGTAACAATACAGGAACATTTATGGAATCCTCCATAGCCTGATACCACTATATTTACAGCTTCAAAGATATCTGTACCCTCGGTTGTATCATGGAGAGGAATTAGATCGAGCATCTCTACTACACTGAAGGCCTCTTGAAGATCTAATAAAAATCAAATGTTGGTTGATGTCGGGTAGATCAGCGCTTTTATCCAGGCAGAGTGAAAAATATATACATTTTTCAATGATGCCATGCAATTTTTTGGATACATCTTGATTAACGTTACCTACACGTCTTGCAATTGCTTGATGTGATACTAAGATTGTTTCAAATTTTTCGGCTATTCTTGTTTCATTTAATTATTTTCACATTTTAATTGCACAATTCTTAATAAGTATTCGATCACAAAAAGGTTTTTTCACTGTAATAATTTCCAATGCTACTTCGTAAGAAGCGGCAGTACTTACTATAGTTGTTTGCTATTTCATTTTTCTCTTATAATGATAGCATTTTGCAACTCCCTATATATTGCTGGAACTTTTTCATGTGTACTGTAGTGTAATTTCATTTCATATTATATTTTTTAGGACTGATATTACCAACATACAATCAATGCGCTGAAGACTATTATTGCTGCTTCTGATTAAATAGTCTGAACCCCAAATGTCATTATAAATTCAATATTCATCCGTCATATTTCTTTTCTGCAAAGACATATTTCACTTAAAACAATTTAAATTGATGTGGCGCTTACTGTACAACAGAACAAAATGACTACAATAATAAAGAAATAAACCCTTGACTTACAGCTTAGATTTACACATAACAATAAACTTCACAAGCCATAGTCAACGTCGCTTCCTCAGTGAAACTCTATTCTACACTGACACTATTGATGGACTCAACCTTGTTATATGTATGGCCACTCTCGAATGTTCCGAAAACGGTTCAGCGAGAATGAACAAGTAACTCCGTTGCGGTCTTGTATTCATGTGACGCCAGTCACATAAGAAAACCTATTCATATCAATTTATTTCCACATGAGTGTACAAATGACCCGCTTGTGTATATTTTAGATTTTTAGGCAAATTTCTATATTTTTTGTGCACCTCTTCGCAGGCCATAAAAAATGTCCTCGTGGGCCGCATATGGCCCCCAGCCCTCATCTTAGACACCCTTATTATAAAGATTTGATAGTCCACCATAAACATGCTTAGCAATGTTTGGTGGGTTACCAAACACAACTAGATCACGGATATAGATAAACAAGTTCTAATTACTAGAGAGCCAACAGATCAGAAAACTTTTGCGTTGTGTTTGCATTGTCTAAGTATGTTATTCATAAAATACTTCTCAGATAAAAGTATCTGGCAGAAGAAAGCGAAATTAGCTAGAATCTGAGGAAAAAATCACTGCAGTCAAAGATGCATTATGTAATGTTGCAAGGCTAAAATTATTTGACAGACTAATATTTTTTGATTTGTTAAAGGTCTAGAATTTTTTTTATTTTGAAAGTATCATTTCTTTGTAAAAATTTTAAAAAAATCATGATGATTTTTGTTAAGAAAAGGAATTAAAGAAACAGTTTTATGTAAAATTAATGAAATAGTTTTATGAACATTTCTGTATTTTTATTGATTTTATTTTTATCAATTTTATTGTATGTAACAAGTAATTATTTTGTTTACTTTTTAATCAATTAACGTAAGTTCATGTAAGCATTTGTACAACCGGCTACGGGAATATTTCGATGCAACTAAATGACCAATATAGACTAGTCCATTCGCCTTTGTTATAAGCGTAACTATCTATGTTTGACTGCCAGTGGGATTAAGGTCAGTTTCAATTACTTCACTATATATAACAAAATGAAATCAAAAACAATTTTAGGAATATTGTAACGAAAATATATTTATTTAACAACTTATTGCAGTTCATTATGAGAATACTAAATTCATTAATTTTCCAATTAGAATTATTTTAACAACTACTATTTTAAATGAGAAAATATTTAAAACTCATAATAACCATTTTGTTTCACGCCTAAAATTTAATATTTGTTGAAATGTAATGAAATTATTTAAGGAAATAATTTTTTTTAGATAAATAACATAATACTCAAATGTAACTGTGAAAATTAGATTTTGTATCAAAATGTATTAAAAATTAGCTCCATAAATGAAACTATATAAATTTTTATTAAATATTTTTGTGTGCTTCATATTCTTCACAATGAAATTATTAGGAGTAAAAAGTAAATTTTTATCGATTAATATAATAAATGTATAGTAAATCTATTTGGTTTAAATAATAAATAAACCATTTTGTTAAATTGTTCATGCATGTTTGTAGGATTCGTTATCAAAGGGTGCCAACGAGATCCTATTACTGACCTTTCGCCGTCCATCTGTCCAACTGTCGACCGAGTCTGTCACAGAGCTGTATTTTTGGAACCGTAATGGGTAAACACTTAAAATTTTCACAGAATATGTGTTACTATGGTCTTTATCATGACAAAAAAGTTTAATCCGTCAGATCCCAAGGGGTGTCCCAAACAAGAAATCTTAAATAAATGAATTTTTTTCATGTTTTTTGTTTTTGCGCCACACATAGGCATCAAACCAGGTTTGATTCTAGCGTATACTCTATAGTAAAACAACAAATATATATTAGTATAGTATAAACAATAAGTATTACTAAGCTTATGACTCAGAACATTAGCAGTTAGCACACCACATAGTGCGACAGTTGCAAGGTGGCACTCGCTGCTCGGTGCAGAGCCTGTGCCTGAATGGGGGAAGGTCGTGTGGTTAAGCAAGCCACAGTATTATCGACAGAAAAGCTAGTTAGTTCTAAATTAATAGATAAAAAGCAATAATAGATTTTTGTACTGACTGTCAAATAAGTTTTAATTTTACCCGTATCTTGTCGCAAAACTATTTATGACAGATGTAGTTCACCAATTAGTTTACAGATTTTTAATGTTGTTATGGCATCTATCTTGTTATTTACCAAAGAATAAGTGTTAATATTGTGTGGTGGTATGGAACCCTTCATGTGCAAGTCCCACTCGTACTTGGCTGCTTTTTTATAATTATGTATTTTACGATACTTAATACTGCCTAAGCTGGCTAATTAAAAAGCATGAGTACAGACTTTAATTAAATACGTATTAAAATGTCTAAGGAGATTTTAAATATTTATAAAATTAATATTCTAAATATTACTTTTGTCCATTTCATAATGTTTAACATATGCGGTTAAGAGAAGTTTAAATATTTTTTGTCTTATACCTAAAGAAATATTTACAAAATTACAATACTGCTACATTATATTAATGGTTATCTACATTTCTGAAGTTCAAGAATATTGTCTATTTCATTGTTCTGATGATATTTACCTATATTGATTTTACAAGTTTTTGACTTTCAATCTCGTAGTAAAATTGAATTCAGCATTTTTATAGATTTCACCATTTTTACACCTGCAGTTTTTACACATAGCACTATTTTTCATTTTTAAAGTATGAAATTGAAGTATGATTTATTAAGAAGCGTAATTCTGTCAGAACATTATTTTTTGGTTAATATTTAAATATAAATTTAAACAATATTCATGCCAGCTTGCGATCAAATAGATGAAAATGTTAAATCATATTTTCAGTCTAATTGAAATGTCAACCTGAAATATCGAAATGTATCTTTGCACAGATTATATTCGGTTTAACAACTTTACAATAAAATAGTATTAATTTATTGTCTTTTTTATAACTAATTAAACTCTATTATAACAAATACTAATATATAACTAGATATAGCCGGTTTGCAGGCATCAAATAGTTTAACAAAGTAGGCACTGTCGGCTGACTCTACAATTTAGTAAGTTCCTGCATATATGTTATTTAGTACTCTAGTGAACTTATACTCAGATAAGATCACAATCTGTCTTTACAAAGCCACTGTAATGGTCTCATTTTTGGGACAGTTAGAAAATATTATAAAAACCTAAATATATAAAAGACCACACATATAGATGACAAATTGGTTTTTAGATAGAAATAGCCGATGTGCACTAAATAACCTTCAGTGTGAGCTAACTAGGAAAAATCCTAATGAAACTCTTTTAGTGCTAAGAAATATGTATGACGGGGGAAAATTTTAGAAAAGGACGCTTAGTTATAATTACTTCTTTTGATGTGCAACAACGCAAAACAATTTAGCAAACAGAATATGAACATATTGACTACTAATGTGTTTGACTAAATGTACAAAGCATAGATTGAATAGCAATTAAGCTAGATAGAGTCGTAGTGGAGGTGAGGGGAATAATATTCATACCCTCAATTAAATAACTAAAGTATTAAACAATACGAATGCGTCCTTAATATTAACATACCACGTATTAATGTAACAAGTTTGAGGTTGGTAATTATACCGTTTATTTCTTCATACGTAGCGATTAAAAAATCGATTAATATTTATGGAAATAATTTATCATTATCTATCTGATATGTTTATTAATTAAAACCGCAATGAAATAATTGAAAAGCACTTTAAACAAAATTTCCACAAAAGTTAACATCATAAAAATTACATTGTAATTACTATTGAAGTGAAGGGAGAAAATATTTTTCTACAAATTATGCAAAATTTTTGTAAAGAACATTTTAGTTAAATCATACAGTTTATATGCTCTCTTGTTTCACCTTTTGTGTTCAGTTATTCTTAAAAATTGTAATTTTTATTTTTCACCATTATATATATTAATAAATAACTTATAAATAAACAAATTTTTTATTATTTTGTTTACAAATGAAGAAAATAAATGTTTCCAGTTGTAACAAATTTTTATTTGCTTCATAGGAAGAAAGACAAAATATATAGAGGCTATACACGATACAGGTCACCAATCCATAGAGAGTCTCAAATCTATTTTAAAACATAAAAGTTTTTCCTACTTAATAAGACTTTATATTATCGAGTAGAATCTTCTTTTAAGATAACTTTCCTTACAGAACAATAAGGCATAAACTAATTTTAATGGCAAACTCAATTATATCATGTCAACATACTAAAGCAGTACAACATGGTTGCAGCAGAAATGCAATGTGCAATTGTTACGAATTTCCTTTTTGTATTCATAGTAAATATTTTCATAAGTCGTTCAAACATTTTCCTTTCAAGGGTATTTATAATTACGTATAAATATTCGACCATATTTGGAAGCAAGTTGTGTTTATACTTCTTTGTCTTTTGTTTTTATTTTTTACTTTAAATTCAACACTGACTTGTATTATACTAGCACGCTGGACTGGCTATACTATAGAAAATGATAGATATTATTTGTACACACAGAAAATGACAGATATTATTTGTGACAGATAGTATTTGTTTGCACCTTCACAAACATACCAAGCATTAAATTTAATAATTATTTAGAGATGGCGCAAATTTACTTTTGTTTAAATATATTGCATCAAATCACATTGCAACTCATTATATCGATACATGATAACGTCACATTGTTTCGTATTAACACTTTCCATTTTATATTATTGTTGTTTATACAAAAGGGGCTAATATATTTTTATAGCAATGCTGAAAATATGTATACAATACAAAATATTGCTTAAAAGGAATAGAATGACCATTGAAATTATTGAATTTGGTGAATTTTTACACTAACTTTTTTTGGGTGGTACCAGACTTTAACATAAATGAGAACAATGTGTCGGGTAGAATGCAGAATTTATCATTCTAATGATTTGAAAGTAAATTAAGTGTGTATATACTTTATTTGCATATGAATCAATACCTCATTTAATTTGGAATCATAAAAATGGTATAGCACTCTTTCTTCAAAAACAGAAAGGTGGTCTAACTGTACTTTATGTAAATTTAATAAATATTTGTTTATTGGTCATTGGAATAATTAATTCCACCAAGCTTGTAAAAATAACAATGGTAAACCAAGGATGGAATTAAACTAATTTATATTAGAGGTGTTAACATATGGAATTTTTATCACAGCAAATTATTTGAGCTCACCAATAACTATTATCAATTAATAAATTCAATGTTTTTTGTGTTTTTTATATACAGGAACTGCCAATATTAAGTCACTATTTCTAGAGGTAATAATATAAGCAATGAAGGATAATAATAAACAGCTCATATTTTTATATGAATGTGTTTTATTATAACATATTTTAAGATTGTACGCCTGCCAAACCAATATCAGTTTCGAAACTGACACTCGTACTCGCTGACTTCTCGAATGACAAAACAAAACAATTATTAATGGTAGATGCCCCATGATGATTTTTACACAGTATTGGATATATGTAATACCATATTAGTTCATTTTACTATGTTGTCGCAACAGCTAAATGGTAAAAATAAATTAGTGAACTCACTTGGTGGCATTTCCAAAACTGCGCATTTGATTCTGTAAACTGTCCATAGTAAATGGAACATGCTAACTTTTTGCAATGCATATTGTATTATATATCAAAATAATCTGTATTTATTGGAGATTATAATTATTTAATTTGGTTTATGAAACATCCAATAATTTACTCGATTTATATGTTGAATTCATACATATACAAGAACGCCAAGAAAATATGGCAGTATTCACTTCCGAAGTTATCATAATTGTAATATTGCATATTTACAGCGCGAAATATTTTTACGAGTCATTTTATTACATATTTTGTGATAAAGTAAAAAAATATGTTTCTAACCAAAAATTTTAAAATATTTCATGCTTTTCTTGTTCAGTCAATTGCATGTTTGCGGCGGCCTATCGCATTTGCAATAATTAGTTTATAATATATATTATAGATAATAATTATAGATATATCATCAATATCTTTACAACAATATGAAAACATATTTCAATTAATTCAATAAATTCGGTTGTGAGCATATTTTATAGCTTGGAAAATAATATAATTTGATAAAAATCTAAAAAATAGTATTAGTTAAAATTTGATGGATAATGCCCTATGTCTTGTTTGTAAGTCACATACATCAAAATGATAAACATTGAAAGCTGAGAATTACATTTCGTGTTGTAAACAAACAGGGTGCTATTGATTTCTTATATAAACAAACATATTTAAAAATTCATTAGATGTTATTTTCACAAGTTAGCACTTGCATAATATTGATTGTAAGAAACATTATCATCTAAGTTTTCCCCACAGCTGTGCGACTGTTTGTAAACAACAACTATGATGAAGGGATAATAAAGCTGAATCACTCAGTAGTGTTTGATCATAAATATGAGTTATATAAACAGACATATTTACAAAGGTGTTAGAAATTATTTTTACAAATTGAATCATTTTTCATTAGAATCATTGTGTGTGTCGTTTTATTATCACCCAAGTGTTTCACACAGCTATGTACTGTTTGTAAACAACAACATGCAATTTATTTTTTTCAACCTATGAATAAATTGTTTTTGGAATTTATTTGAATTTTACTAAACCATTATTAAATCCATAAATAAAGCTTTTCTTCAGTGGAAAAAAACAAATTTGTCAAGTAATCAAATAGTCTCGTAAATAACAAAAAATACAACTTTGTACACGTTTCAGAAATTATCTATGTGTAAATTAAAGTATACAATTCTAGTAATAAATACTATTTTACCCAATTTCAGAAAGTGCTATGGTAATATATAAAAAAAAAATTTTGTGAATAATTTATCATTGTCTTTTCACGAAAATTACAACACGTTTTTCAGAACTTTATACCAAATTCAACAAAATTAAATGTAAAATAAAAAGATAATTAGATTCACTGTAGTGATTTTTTTCCCGTGCATGGCCAATGACATATATTCGACTTGTTGCTTTTTTTCATAATATTCATGAAGTTTTTGTGTATTTTTTGGGCTTAACATTTTGATTTATATAATTTACAACAAATCTTTTGGAAATTTATTTGAGATTTTTTTAAGAGAAAAATAAATTTTTTGTGTACCCTATGGTAAAACAAAAAATTTATTTTTTAAAATATTGTCAAATACTGAAGATAAGGAGAGAAATTAGATTTTCAAAAATTTTAAATTTTTTGCTATCTCTTTATATATTTGTACATACGAAAATTTGTTTCAATTTCTAGGAAATTTCATAAACTTTCTGAAAGTGTATGGTTGTAGATAATTTTCGTTTAACAATTTCAGCAGTTATTGGATAATTAAATTTTGGCAGTGCGTCTGTCGTGATTTTCATTTGTTCCGGTTCCATGAGGGGTTAAAGAAAATTTACAAATGTAATATTCTTCCAATTTTTTTTAAAGAAATATTGACTGTTTCATTTTCCTTTTCAATAATAACATACGATCTATGGTTTGTTCAATGTTTATAAGCCTTTCGATATCTAAATCTTTTCGCTTTTCACAAAAAAACAATATCTTTTCAGTGCTGTTAAATTGATCAAGGCATCCTCATTGTAGTAAGCGCTCGTTCTTCTTCTTCTTTTAATATTTGACGTCCTGTGGCGTAATCAGCAGAATTACACATTCAATAATTTCGTTATCATTCAGATCACTCGTAGTGATGTTTAATTGTCAGTATTAATATAAATTTCCCAATCTGTAATGCTTGTTTTCTCCGAAGATATTGTAGCCACCTGTCCCAATGATATATTGCCCAATTCATCATCACAGTCATAACCAAATGTTTTAGTAATTGAAGATTTACAGAACCCTGCATAAGAAAAACTTTTTTTCATTTTATCTGGTGTGACTCTTCCCCGCATTATTCTAATCATTTCAGTGGCATCTAGAAGATTAACGGAAAATGGGCTAGTATTCTTTTCATTATAGTCTTATCATTTTTGGTTCTAGAATCTTTCTATAATGGCTTTTAAGGGTTTTAATTATACCTCCATCAATAGGCTGAATCACTCGCGTAGTGTTTGAAGATAAAAATACCAGTTTTACATATATAAATTCTCAATTTTAAGATGAGCTGGACAATTGTCAATAAATAAAATGAGCTCCTTGTTACTTCTTATTTGGAGTCCCATTTATGTAAAACTTGTTCAAAAACTATTGATGTCATCCAGGTTTTTTCCGCTTCGCAATCACCGGCTAAAGTGTTGATATTTTTGAAACATCTTGGTTTCTTCGCCTTGCCTATCACTAGTAAATTTTTGTTTTTCTCCATTCATACTGGAGGCTATAGGCACGGTGATTCTATATCTATTGATAGTTTCCTACCTATGCAATTTTCGCCTTCCAATTTTAATGTCTTGTTAGGAATTAACTTAAAAAACAAACCCATTTCGTTGGCGTTCCATATTTGACTATGTATTCTACAGTCATTTTGGGAAACACAGATGGCTTCTCCACAAACTTTACTGATAACAATATTGTGTCACTACAAAATCCGTACATCCAGCTTTCAACATTCAAACTTGGTTTTTCCAGTTTGACAAAATTATTTGCTTTTTCTTGTAAAAGATTACTTAATGGTATTTTTTGACTTCCTTGAACTTTGAACTGCACCAAAAGTGCACTTTCGATAGCTTGATGATGATTATTCCAAATTCTTCAGTATTTCAGTGGACTTATCTAAAAAACTTTTTTTTTTTAGACCAAGTCCACATTTCTTTAGCATTTTACAGTCTGGAAATTATTGCCACTTTTTCTTCAATAGAAGACACACATATACATTTGGCTATTGGTGCCATAATTATGTTTCAATGAAACAGAGTTAATGCTCAGAAAGTTCTGGTATTTCGGTAAGTCCCCATACTTACAAACATGTGCATTCAATTGTATGTGTTCGCGTTTCCTGACAAACTTTAAAAAAGTGAAATTTGGTATAAAGCTGTGAAACTTCAAAAGTGCATAACAATGTATTTAATATGTACATAACAATGTAACTCATTCTTTTGTTTTTTATATTTAGTTATTAATCTAATTTGTTAGTTTGTTTTCAAGCATTACTGAATTATATTAGTAACTAGCGTGACCCGTGCGAAGTCTTCACATTATTTATTCCATTATGAAGCTCAGATGACAGATCAAACAAATATTTTACTAAAATTGACATATAGAGGCGCAAGTATCAAAAGCATTGAGCTAAAGCACCACTTTATTTATACGTGAGTGGATTTGAAATTAAACAAAAATTTTATCGACCGTCAATCATATTGACGTTGAGCCGTTAGATGGCAGCATTGCTGTTTTGTGTATATAATTTTAATAATTAATTAATTTGCAAAAACAATAGCAATAATAAATTTTTTAGTTGTGGATGCCGGTAGAGCAAGCAATTATCTATAAAATGATATATAATTTATGTGGATTAGTTGTGAGGTTTTTTCTAAAAAGGGAGAGTAACATCTTAACCTTAGCGTATTAATATATATGATGATGATGATGATGTTATAATATATTCACAAATCAGGCATGTACTCCTGTATTAATTTCAATATCGAAAAAATTTTTTGGCTGATGGTTAAAAATGACCACACCGCATACGTTTTTATAAACATGTAGCTATATATAGCATTATCTAAATATAATATTCCGTCAATACTATCTTCTCTCTTTTGAGTATGAGACTGTTATCACATATTTTCTCCCACTTATGCCATTTCATACTTCGACACTTTTATTGCCTTCTGAAACAGTCATCGAATATTTGCCTCACTTACATAACCTCATATTTTTACAATCTTATTGCCTTGTGCCTAGGCGTAACGTATACGTCTAAAACCTACACAGAGAAACTTCGTGAGTTGAAATATCTGTACCTACTAAATACCTATTCTTTAGAAACAAAGCTAAATGTAAACAAAAGATAAGAAGCTTATTGAATGAATCTTTCGTGTTTTGTTTCCGACTCTACCTAGTCGTAATTTCTGCATGGGATGTCTAATAACTTGGTCATAAATTAGTCACTCAAACTAGTCCAAGTATACCAAAAGTCGTCTTTATATTAGAATTTGCTATAGCCGAAAAAATTTGTATGACAGTGTACTTTACATTCAAGGGACATCGATGTGATGTTGTAGTAACCGAAAGGTCATAAGAATAGGCTATTTGACTTAAATTTTTAAATTGTTTTAATTTGTTCTATTTTGTATTATAAGCAATATAAATGTAGTGCATTTATATTTTCAGAATATATGCCGTATTTTTTATATAATGTGACATCATACACAATGTAAACGGTCCTGCCCTCTGAAGGGGATTATTATTTATTTTCATATTAAAATGGTATATAAATGGTGTGTAGATGTATAAATGGTGTATAATGGAACAAAGTGTTCATTTCAGGGCCAACAAATTTTAAAAGACGAAAATAGCTGCAGTTATCCCAAAGAGATCCAAACAGCATTGTAGCTCACTCAAATTTATGTGTGAAGATCATTTCAATATAAGTAATATTTGTGTTTTAAACATTATTATCGATATCAATGCCTATAAACCAAACGAATAAGAATATTAAATTTTGGTATGAATGTGTTTTAGTACCAATGATATTTTTACAATTGTTAGCATTTATCTAAATTTAAATTTTTGATATGATATGACAGAATATACATTAAAAACGATATGTTTAAAAAAATTCTGCAACAGACGATTATTTATTATAAAAAAATAAATTTAAAAAATTTCATACCTGATGACTTTTGTTGCAGTTAGTTCACTTTATTTTTTATCGCTAAGCACTTATTGCACAATTAAAAATATAATTTCTTACAAATTGTTAAGTATTTACAATATAAATATAGTGAATTTAATTAACTAACTCGAATATTAACTTAATCTGTCAATTTTAACAATAGCATCTTGTTTATCCAACAACATTCAGGAAAAGTCTATTTGTCTATGATTTATGTTTGGAATAAAATTATAGTGCTGATATATACATTAGCATATGCATTGCATGGGAATTAAATAAATTTTTTTATACATTAGTTATGACCGGAAGTTATTTTATTAGTAAGTAATTAAATATATCATTTGTAATGTATTTCTTTTTATATAATATAATACGTAATGAATAACATATGTAATGAATTTATATTAAAAAAAAAATTATACTAAATGCAAAAGGTGATAGTTATAAATTTAAAAAAAAAGAAAAAAGGACCATAATTTAAAGATTTAAAAACTTGTCTGTGACGTCATCTGACTTTTAACCAATAACAGGGCGTTTGCGACGCTGATTAAATTTCAAAAAAATATTGTAATTTCTTTACGTTTTTTTTATATAATATAAACTTATTCTTCGAAAATTAAAAGCAATACGCTTATTTACGTTATAATCTAACAGTATGACCCCAAATTGTGGTATATTTTTGATGTCAAATAGGCTATAGAGGTCGTTAAAACTGAAATCCACAATATGTCTTATATTTTATTCCTACCCATAGAAAACTTTCAGTTACTGACAATGATTATTGGCGCCAATTTTATCATCCATAGAAATAAATCAATGAAAACTCGATAGGCTATATAACACTATACTTTATTGACGTTTTGTCACAATATTTCATCTCTAACATTGGATATTCAATACTATTATCAGAGACAAAATAGTGAGAATCAAATTGCTTCATTACGACTATGCTCAAAACCAATCCAGGGTACTAGTATAATAGAGGCCAGTGAAATACAAGTATTAATTTACAAAATTCTTTATAAATAAAATTGATGATCAACACAATGTAGTTTTACTATTACGCATACTGCTTTAAGCTCTAGATTTTTCAAACCTTAAGCTTCATTCATATGTTTACTATCAAACAATTTCCATTTCAAAATTTCTTCACTCATTATAGCCTACTAGTTAAATAAAATTTCAATTTATTTACCAGATCAGTAATTAAATATAATAGACCGTATAAATCCATCATGCACAGAATCAGCTGGTCTGCCAACGCCAAAATTAAAACTGACATATTCAGCTGTGACTTTGTTAGCACATTTAGACAGTGGATACCTGCCTACCTTATTAAAAACAATGCCAACCTTGTAAACCTGAAAACAAACAATTATATTGTCATAAGTATGTAAGTATTTATTGAAATATTTTCCTTTTAAAATTTATTAAACAAGAACTATTAATTTTGTAATGAAAAATTGAATATTTTTAGAGAATGTAAATTGTTAGTTCAGAATTTTTTAAGAGATTTATCAGTCAGTTTATGATTAAAATTGATTTTTACATTTTTATTTAATTGTCTTTAAGATCTTTATTTCGAATCATTGAAGCAGATTTGGACTCAGAAATTAAAGCGTAAATAATTACTCAGATGAATTAATTACTAAAAGCATGTAAATATAAATTGTCAAAAATTTATTAACCCCTCATTTCAGAGTTATGTACTATCCTTATTTTTTCCAGTTTTTCTAAACTGTTGTATGGGAAAGTTTTTAATGTCTTTCAAATAAGTTAAGGCATCATTTTATTAAAATAGTACATAACTCCGAAATTTGGTATTTAATTGAAGATAATTTTTTTTCGTATAATGGGAATAAGTTAAGTTATAAAGTAGTAATAAAGTATTTTTGATACATTTACATAGTTATTGAGTGTCAAAAATAATGAAAAAAAATGGAAAAGAAAATTTCCTCATTTCTAGAAGAAAAAAGATTTTTAAATGAAAACTCTTTATAAAAGGCAATTTTCGTTATTACTATAAAAAAATATTATAACAATAAGTAAATGTAAATAAAAAATTCACTTATCTTAATTAAAAATAATGTTATTGTTAAGTTCTTGGTGAACAACAATTGAAAGCGACAAATGAAACAGGCCACTGTAATCAATGCAATGAAAATGCCTTAACTTATTTGAAAGACATTAAAAACTTTCACATGCAACAACTCAAAAAAACTGGAAAAAATAAAGATTTTGAAATTACACATTTTGCTTAATTTAAATTAGTATAAAAGTGATGTTTCCAACAATAATAAAAAAATTCAATATTTTTATAACGCATTTAACATGAGTAACATTTGATTGGAAACGACGACAACATTGTGCATAAGTCAAATGAATATGCAAAAATATAGATAATTACTGTTGCAAATAAAGAAATTATTTTTTCATTTTTGTAACAAGTTTTTTTAGTCAAATATGTATAATTCAATAGCATTACTAATATTTTTCATAAATAAAAGTGACATTTTCGCATCCCCATAATATATTCTGTTAGTTTAGAAAAAAAAAGATTTATTTCAAAAATAAAACAATAAATTCAAAATAAACATTACAACAGTAACAACTACGTAAACAATAATAATTGAACAGACAAATTTATTAATTGTCCATATGTTTTTATTCCATTTTAACCTATTTACGTTTGAGTAGTGCTAATATCAAACGACACAGATATGGATCAAGAATGCCCGAGGAATTAATCAAACATAATTTAATGAATTTGACTTCATAAAATCATTTGACAGCATGATATGGCCTTGTATCTCAAATGTGTTCTGAAACTGTTTTTCACAAAATATTTTTGAAATTAGAAGCAATGCTTTCTTTCTTTAAAATCTGCTTTTATTTACCTTCAAACTTTAGAATCAAGACTAGATCCAAGATTTACTAAAGCTATGCTAGATATAAAACTAAAAAGTTGAAATATTTAAATTACCTTATTTTTCTGTATATATATGGGTCTATTAAAATTGATATCAAGAAGTGAATGGTATGGCACTCGTGTTGTGTAATGCGTGTAAGTGAGGCGGGCACCATCAGCGTCCAACAAGTGGGCGTACAATAATTCACAGTATGTTCGAGCTGATCCACTAGCCATTAGGGAGGAAGCGACACTGGCACCTTCAATATCTTCACGATACAGCTGCGTAGGAACCTGTAAAAACAATGTATTGATTCCTAAAGATCCCATTAGGTTTATCTAACTTTAGTCGTTAAAGCAATAAAACAATTAGTTATTATTTTTTCTTACAAGATATAATGCTAAATTCCTAACCTCAACATGGTGATTTAAAAGAAAAAAGGGGTAGAGGAAATGAAGGGAAAAGGGAGCAAAGGAGAAAAAGGACATTAATCTGATTGGAAAAAAAGCTTTTTATATGAAGCAATTTAACTTAAAGTAATTTTGGAAAATATCCATGGACCAGCCTGCTGTAGGTTATTTTTCAAGCTTTCGATGAAAATTATTCCAATCAACATCCTTTTTTATTCTAGAACATGGAACATCTATTATTGATTTACTTATCTATTTTACAAGAGCAGTCTTTTACAGCCAATCAGAATACCTATCCAGCCCAACTAAACATGCGACCGGGAACGGAACCCAGGTCCTTGCGGTGCACCGCTTCCTCAAAAGCCGTATGCCTTGTAATCAGCCCACCATAACCCGACGAACGAACTGACAAACCCGACAAAGAATATCAAAGGAAATTTCAATTTCTCTGCCCATTTATAAAATATTAAGAATATTGCATATTCATGTCCCGACCGTACACACAGTTTATTATTGAATTTGATTGAGGACACTTTACCACCACACTTCTTTTTTCATATAGAGATTAACATTATGTGACAAACTAAATATGACTATAAACTAAATACTATAATAGTATTGAATGAAACAATATTATATATATTTACATCTCGCAATCCATATGGCGTTCCACATGGGCATAAATGCATTTAAAGTGGCGTCCACCTGCATGTGGCTTCCGATATACAGACTTCAGATTGAAAATAGTGCAAAATAAGTTACTCATAGGCATAGCAATGTGTTGAAATCAATTTGTAAAAAAAATTTGGAAGTCATATTTCACGAGTTTCACAAATTGCTGTTACAAAAAACGTGGCGTTGCAATACACGTTTAGCATCTTCCATTACTAGCCCTATGCAGCGTCCACTGGGCGGTCAAATATGCGACGTTGGCGATATATCGGCAGTCAAACATATATGAGTTGAGACGAAAATCGAAACCAAACAGTTTAAATTGTCAAATATAACGCACTGCATTACACATGTGCTGCTGTACATTGTACGTCCTATTTACAAATAATAATAATGTTGATTTATGGATATCGGATTAAAATCATAATGAAGCTAATATCATAAAATATAGGTTATGAATCGAATAACTTATTTCAATACATTCATGCATTTTTTTGTTAGTGTAAACATTTTTTACCTTTTTTTTGACATGGAAATGATAGTTTGTAATAGTAAAAGTATTATCGATTCGAAATTTATTTCTTTTTTGGGTTTCCCGTTTCTGGATCTGGATTTGGGTTTCCCGTTTCTATCGAAGCCTCTGACAGACAGACGGAACTGTCTGTCTGTCAGAGGCTTCGATAACAAAATATGATACGTGCTTCAAATGTATATACATAGTTCGAGTGATAAAAACGGAAAACAATAAATTTTGGGGAGGCTCCCACACATGCAAAAAGTGGCGAATAAAATATTTAATTCATTAAAATATTTAGTGTATTGTAACTGAGCTCTGTTTTTACAGATAAAGTACAAAACTTTAAATTTTTATTTTTGCAAATAGAATTCAATATTTTTTTAAATCATGCTGACAGCAATAAGGGACAATATTTTGAACTTCTTTCACTTAACTTATTGTTGTTTTAATAATTTATATAATATCTAGTACATGTTCTTGTTGAACGATACTGCACAATATTGAAACTTTTTATTTGGTAAACTAGAAAAAAAATATATTTTAATATTTTTTCAGAATTTGAGCTTGAAATATGGGCAAATATTTCTTAGGCATAATAAATATTAATTGATAAAAACTATACCAATATAAATTTGAATCTTTGAAGAATACAATATAATAAATACTTTTCTGAAATTATGTTTAAATGTCATTTATCAGTAGATAAATGGCATTAACAGTCACAGTAAATGCCATGCAGCTTATTACACTAGCAAGCAAATTAATCGCAACATTTTAAAAATCTAGAATGTTATTAGCTTTACGCTAGTTTCATTGGACGGTAGACTGTTCTAAAATAAAATTAAATTATCTAATTTTATTACCTATTGTGTTTCAGATGAAATTAACAATTCCAAAAGAAAAATAAAATAAAAGATCTCCATCTAAAAATAAAAAATCGTCCAACTGTCCATATTTAGTAAGTATATATATATAAAGCAAATTGATTTATGCGTTTATATTTTTATTTTTCTTATATATTGAATTATTAATAATATAACAACTTAACTATATATTGAATATTCATATTTTTTTTAATTTACAGAGACCGACTTTGTGCGTAAGTTCATATAATAACAATATAGATGACACCCCGCTTCTGTGGGCAATCAACAGCACACGGAATTTCATTCGGGACATTAAAACAGTTTGTATGTGTTTTCAGAAAATATTTTTACGAACAGGCCCAGTGTCTGAAATAGATATTTTTCCGACTGCACAAAAAGATAATTCCGGATCCAATGAATTTTTCTCCACAACCATCGACTCGTATGTTTTATACACTCGATCACAAGAGATTACCACTACTATTTCTACTATAGATCCTGTTATTATTTCGTCCTCAACTATGCTGAATTCAGCTATTGCCTTAAATGAACATAATGCCACTCTTTCTCAATAATCCAGTACAAAAGATCTCGTTACTTTTTCTGACTACAATTCCCTAATGGATTCATCTTGTGTTTTGTTTCTTAAAATGTTGAATGGCGTTCCTAAGAAAGATTCTCTAATAAAACCTAGCGACTTGAGTATTTCTGATCTATCAAAATCTATTGACACATCTTGTTTTTCTTCCAACAAAATTATGAATAATGATAGAGATTCTTGTAAAAATAATAGCGACCAAGATAAAACATGCAATATACGTAAATATACTGACCAAGATAAAACAGGCAACAATACCACAAAATGATGAGTTTTGAGAAAAAAAGAATTATACACCATTTTTAATGATAGACCCACACGGTTCTCCTAATGATAGTAATTCATATTATGACGATAGTGACCGAGATATACATAATGATAATCGATCTCTATCCTCCAAATGATAAATCGTTGAATAAGAAAGAACAACCACATAAAAATGTAAATAATTGACATTATTATTTACATCAGTACAACTAGTGACTCATATTGTGACGATTGTGACTGAGATGAAACATACTTCCAAATAATGAACCATCGAGTGAAGAAAAAGAATCACACAATAAAGGAGATCATAATAAGAGAAACTTATCTACACAAAGAGAAGCAACCATTAATGATTGCCAAAAGAAGTATAAGTTGCCAGTTAGAATCAGACTGCAAAAGAAAAAGCAGACTGCGACAACAAAATTAGTTCAACCTGCACTAAGCAATATCAATTTATTTATTGTAGGGTAATAATTTTGAATAGACGTCGACCAGGAGAGTTACAAAGGCTTTTGTTGAGTACTTACAAATATAATAATTATGATAACGATACCTTTGAGGAATTTGGCCGAGCTATTTCACCTACAGAAAAAAATATTGGTTAAAAGGTTTAAGCATATTGTAATAAGGGGCAAAAGAGGTCACAGAGTACCAGTTTTGTTTAGTTCGGAGGTGCAAATTGATATTGAATTATTGAACTCTTATCAGATATACTCGATATATCTGAGAATAATGACTTTTATTTGCAAAACCCGGTTGTGAGAATCCATTGTGTGGCTATAAAGTTTTAGAAAAATATGCAAAGTCCTGTGGAGCCAAAAATGTAAAGGCTATTACTTCAACAAAACTGCGGAAACATTTAGCGACGCACAAATATTCAACATGAATGATACTGACATGGAACAATTAGCCACATTTATAGGTCATACACAATCCTTGCACAGATCAAACTATATATGACCTGATAATATTTACCAAATGACAAAAGTTTCAAAATTATTAATGCTTATGGAAAATGGTAAAGCGAATGATTTTAAAGGAAAATCATTAGATGATATTAATTTAAGTTTAGAAGAAAATTTACTGGAAGAGGTTGAAGAAGAAACTGAAGATGTTACGGAATACGATGAAATTATAACTTCCCCACCTACGTCGCCTAATAGAGAGAGTGGAACAACTATTTTATAAAAAGATGATTTACCATTATGTGACATGAGTAATGTTGTAGATATTGTTTAAAAAAAAAGGAGAAATTTAGTACCGTGGTCTGCCCAACAATAAGAAAAAACAAATTATCCGAAGTCATTCTGGTAGATAGGAAAAACAGACCTACGAGCTGATTACCCAAAATTCCCACCCATACATTTAAATGTCGTCTGTGCTGAAAACTTCTCGGTCATTTAAAATGTGGATTCATATGGCTCCAGTAGTGTTCGTTATACACATTAAATATTCCATGCTTTGTAAATGTACTTTCATCTGACCATAAAATATGTCGAACAAATGTTGGCGAATTATTATTCATGCAAGTGAGCCATTGTTGTACAGCACAAAAGTGGAACAGATGTTGTCCATCTTCTCTCGCGTATTCTCTAAAGTATCTCCAACAAGTGTTTTCGGTAAGCTAAGAGACATGGCTGTCGAACGTATGCTGCGAGTAGGATCTTCGGCAAATGCATCGAGGATAGCATCTTCAGCCACGTGGCTTCTTCTATCAACTGAGCATCTTCTATCAAACGAGGGGACCAGTACTATGAACCCGATTAGCCAACCTTGCAATGGTCCATTCATTTGGCTTTCTAGTGTGATTTGGATAAATAGCCGAATACCTTATTCTCACCTAGCGAGCATTGCAATCACATGCATCTAAGTACATCAGCATGTCATATAATTCCGAATTGGAATAGCGCACAGACATTATAAGATCAAAACAATAATTAACAAAAACAAAAGCTAATACTCCAGAACATCAAAATACTTTGAATGTAAAAATGACACGACAATTCAAAACGCAACGCTTGACTGATAGAATAGCACGCAGTCTACTGTGTTCTATTATAAGCTATCAAACAAATAGTTAACAAAAACAAACAAGGTAATAACAACAAGAAAAGTTATGGCTTATTAATTAAGCCTTAATTTCTTTAAAATGATTAACGTTAAATTAATTGAAATATTATTTTAATTTTAACTGTAGCTAGTAAAGTAGAAATAGAACATTAGAATATAGTACTAAACATGTGTTTAAGAAAAAAAAGTTATACTTTACGAAATTTTTATGCCGCCAATGCCGCGAGTCCCGTTAGTAAATCAAAAGGATTGTGGCCAAAATAAAATAAAATTAATTCAATACACGTTTAATTTAACGAACGATTTTATGATCCAAAAACCGATGTATAATTATCAATTACAATTTTGATTAGCATAAAATGTTTCTATCTCTTCTGAACTAGCTAAAATATAAAACAAAACAAATATAAAATTCTTCTTCAAACATTACAAATTTGTATTTTTTCTAGAAATCTATGAGATACTTCCATAATTTTACAAACTAAATATATAAATTTTAAAACTCTTACAATTGTTTTATGTAACGTTTAAAGCTACATTCCGTATAGATGATAACAAAACTTATTAAAGATAAATTTAAACTTATTAAAGGTAATATATTTTTTGCCCTCAATTAGAAAAAGGATGTGTTTTACGTTTTATTTCAATAACAATTTATTCCTTTATAGCCAACGAATAGCGTCTTTCTGTGTCTGACATTGAATATACTCAGTATATTTGCCAGAAGCACACTTGAATATGATTCCGTTTTTACCATACATGTAAGATCACTAGACGATAATTAAAACATGCGTGGTGTGCGTGCAAGCTGTCTGCTCGCCACCACTGTATTCCACACTCGAAATTGAAATTTTATTACAATTCTATCTACACTTACTTCATTACTGTAAAGAAGTTTGTATTGTAAGTACAATTATATGCTTACAGCTAGTGTGCATTTATAAATATTATTCAATGCACCAAGGTTTCCATAAGTTGTGTGCATGCACCAATATTAAATATGTCACATATACATATTTAATATTGGTGCATGCACAAAACTTAGTAAACAAAATGGAATGAAGAAAACATTAACCAAGTTTAGTTAAAAAATTGGTTGTAATATTCTCCTCTCCTCAATTATACATATTTTCCAATTAGTTTTGAAATAAAATTTCAACTTGCAAGTCGTACAATTCATTAAGGCAAATGATCAAATGATGTTTTGCATTTGTGGTGCATATGCAAGCGTAAAGTTCTTATAGATTATATAATATTGGTCAAAAGGGTAAAAAATGCAAAAAACATTTCCCAATCTTTTACAGACATGGAATTTAAATAAAGAAACAATAATACTGTTATATATAATATCTCTTCCTGGCAATTAATTGGTATTTATCCAAGTGATACTGTTGGATAAACACAAATAAACAATTACCGATTTGTATAATCGCAAGGTTGATGTTGTTATTATAAATTGATCTTGTGTAATATGATGAAGAATTAAACTTTAACATATGTATCTAATGCAGTAATGTGCTAATATGATTACAAGTAATATCTATACTTGTTGTTTTAAACTTTCCATGAAATGTAACGTAATAGAAAACAATAATTTCTATGAAAAATATTTAAAAACTACTATTTCAACATTCATATAATGTGACACTCCATAAGTTCACTCCAGATGCAGATAATGCAGAACTGAAGATCAGTTCTGCATTATCTGCATCTGAACTTTGAGACTGATTTTCTATATTCAGTAAAATTCATAAAATTATACACCCAAAAAAGCTTACGACTTTAGTTGTACTACCTAAAGATATTATGTTACCTGCTTCATTTTTCACAAAGTAATAAAAATATTCCTGGCCTGAAATACTATTTTCTACTGAGGGAATTAAGCAGTAATGACGGAATAGCAAATTGTATTTAGGGGTGGTCCAAATGTCTGTAGAATGAAGGGGAAAGAGGAAGGGAGAGGGGCTACATTCTTTCTTGGTACCCGCTAATTAGGAACTTATTAGAGATACAAAAGTCAAATGTCAATTTCCTAACGTCATTTGTTAATGAATAATCGTCCCTTAAAGAAGCAAATCTGGAAGTGAAGTACGAACATGGAGCAAATCGAACTACGCGTTGTGATTTAATTTCTCATCGATCAAGGAGAAACTCCTCAAACCATCATTAGTGAGATGAATGTTGTTTATGGAGATTGTTGCCTTAGTGAAACCATGGTTTACAAGTGGCAAGGTCTATCTCAACAAGGTCGAAACTCGATTGAAGATGACTCCCGCCCAGAACAGCCAATTGAAGTCACCACATCGGATATTGTCTAGAAAAGTAAAAAAATTTGTATTGGAAGATAAAAATAAACCTAAAAATAAATAACTTGATGTATCTGATACAACAATTTTGAGAATTCTATACAACCATCTTGGCACGACTAAAGTCATTGCAAGATGGGTCCAGAGAATGCTTTGAGTTTCGAGGTTGTATTCGAGTCGAGGCGCTAAGGAGGTTTTGAAGTTGTGTGATGATGAACCTACGCCAATTTTGTTGTGTGAAAATTGTGACTGGAGATGAAACTTGGGTTCATCACTTTAAGCCTGAGTCAAAGCAATGGCACAAAACGAGCACTCCATCCCCTAAGAAGTTTAAAATCTCAGAATCAGCTGGAAATTTAATGGCAACCGTTTTTTGGGATTGTGAAGGGATTTTATCGATCGACTAGAAAGAAAAAGGTACCACCACTATCACTGGAGAGTACTACGCTACCATCTTGGATAAACTGAAGAAAGCTATCAAGGAAAAAGAACTGGCTAGGAACTTTGCAGGACAAAGCGCTGGTTTACAAAATGGAAGTTGCGATGCATGCTGTTCACAAACTTAGCCTCGAATTCCTGATTCACCCACCTAGCTCCCAATGATTTTTATTTGTTCCCAAACCTGGAAAAAAGCTCAGAGGAAAACAATTTAAAGATAAGTGTGAGATGAAGGAGGCAATTTCAGCTCATTTTCAGGGCAAAGATAGGAAATATTTTTTTGATAGTTTAGAAAAATTAATGTCTAATCTATGTCTATCTAATAAATGTATTGATTAAGGGTGATATTGAAAAAGAAAAATAGTTTCATTATTCTATTTAACTTGTAAACCTTCAGTTCTGCGGACTTTTGGATCACCCTTCGTATATATAATGTAGCACCTAATTACAAGAACTTACAAGATCTCGGTAATTGTGAATCACCATGAAACCAAAATGAAAATCACCAAAATAATGAGAATTGTTTACTGTTGTGATAATGAAAACTGCCAGTACTTTAAAGTTATTAGTAAGAATACTGTAAGTTAATTGAAGTTGTGAGTGGATGAAGGTACGAGGGGCGGCTGTAAAGTTTTGAGCCTTAGGTATTAAAAATGCTTATTAATATTAAAATTTTTTTTTTTCTATCTGCAATCAATCGTCAGACTTTAATCAGATTTGTTAAGTGATACAGTGACGTTTATAGAGCAGGAGACCAGCGTCTCTTAGCCTATTCAAAATATGTGGTTTCTTTTTAGTCGCTTAACCACCTTGGCATCATCAAGTAATCCAGAAGCGAGTGGATTGGGATGATGGCTGAGACGTATTAAATGTGTCCTCTTGAAGCGCTCTATCTCAGAGTCCACAGTTGCAATGTTGAGATATTCATGGATTTCAGTGTTCTTTGTGAACCATGGGGCATTTATGATTGTTCGGAGTATATTGTTTTGCACCCTTTGTAAGCACATAACATTACTTTTGCTTGCAACTCCCCATAACTGGATTCCGTAAATCCATATAGGTTTCAGAATGGCGTTATACAGTAGCAGTTTGTTGTCCAGGGAGAGCACAGAATTTCTACCCATCTACCAATACAGGCTTTTAAATTTGTGGTTTATTTGGTCTCTTTTCATTTTTATATGACGTTTCCAGGTCAAGCGTCTATCTAGGTGAAAACCAAGGTATTTCACACAGTCAGTTGCGGGCAAGATATTATTTCCCAGGTGAACGGGGGGACAGTCTTCTCTTCTCAAGGTGAACGTTATGTGGCTGGATTTCTGAGCACTGGCTCGTATTCGCCATTTTTGGAGCCAATCTGAGGTAGAGTCAAGTAATTGCTGTAGCTTTTCACTTGCTGTCATAGGGTCATCGTCTACCGCCAGAAAGGCAATATCATCAGCATAGGTAGCAACTGTGACGTCATCTGAAGTTGGCAGATCCAATGTGTATATATTATATAGCACCGGCCCAAGAACTGAGCCTTGAGGCACACCAGCTTCGATGGGGTACAGGGTAGATCTAGCCTCCCCATGTTTGACTTGAAATAGTCTGCCAGTTAAATAGGACTCTAAGATGTGGAATACTGAGTGTGGCAATTTCTCTTTGATTTTACACAGCAGGCCTTTATGCCAGACTCGATCGAATGCTTGCTGTACATCCAGGAAAGCAGCAGAGCAATATTTTTTGTTCTCGAAGCTTTGTCAAACACAATGATATACACGATGAACCTGCTCGACGGTTGAGTGTGCTGTACGGAAGCCAAACTGGTGCTGGGGGACAATATCATTAACATACGTAGCCTCACTAAGTCTTTTCAGAAAAAGCCGTTCCCACAGCTTCAATTGAACAGGAGTGAGGCTTATGGGTCGGTATGAGGAATACTCGTGGGGCGGTTTTCCGTCTTTATGGATCATGACAATCTCTGAGACTTTCCACATATTTGGGAAGTAAGCGAGTCTGAAGATGGTGTTGAATAAACAGGCTAGGTACGTAACACATTTTTTCGGTAATTCTTTGAGGATTCGCGGAGTGATTAGGTCAAAACCCGGTGCCTTTTTGGGGTTAAGACATTTGATTTCAAACGCTATTTCTCTCGGTGATGTTGACTTGGTGGGTAGGCACAGTTGAATGTCTTGGTTAAATATAGCATCCAGATCAGCCTCCTCCTGGTCGCCCTCATTTGGTTTAAATACTTGGGCCAGATGCGCTGCAAAAGTCTCACATTTGTCTATGTCAGTCCGTGCCCAAGATGACTGGCATCTTATTGAAGGGACTGATTGTTGGGGTTTATTGAGGTGTTTGGTAGCCTTCCACAAAGAATGTTCTCCACGGGCAAATGGTGACATTAGCTCAAGGGTATTCCGCAGACAGTTATTTTTTTGTTCTTTAAGGATTGATCTTAAGTCCTTTATTGCTCTGTTAAGATTGCTCTTATCTACTTGATGTCGTGACAGCTGCCAGATTCGTCTCAGGCGCCTTTTCTCAGCTATTTTATTTTTGATTTCTATCGGTTGGGTTATTATAGGATCAAAGGTTTTGTTTACTGACGGGGTGTTTCTCCATGCGGCCACCTGGATAATGTTCGTAATATGTTTGCAGGCCTCATCAATGTCGTCAGTTGATTTTAGTGGGATCCTCAGGTTTATGTGTTCATTAAGGTATGAACGAAGGCCCTCCCAGTCGGTTTTCCCGTTATGTAGTGTCACTGGTTCTTCTCGTACCACTACTGATGAGCTCACTGTTAATATTAATGGAGTATGGTCGGATGATCCATCTAGGCTTGACTCTATTCCAGTATAGAGATCGCTAATACCTTTGGTCACAAAGAAGTCTAGTAAGTCTGGCACCTTGTTTGGATCCGTTGGCCAAAAAGTGGGTTCTCCAGTAGACAGTGGGTGGTACTGATGCTGATCAATGCAGTTTTTGAGCTGAATTCCTCTTGTGAGAGTCAATCTGGAGCCCCAGAACACGTGTTTGGCGTTCCAATCCCCGCCGGATATGAATTTATTGCCCAAAGTTTTGAAGTAGAATGAGAACTTACTATCTGTTATTTTATGCTTTGGTGGGCAATAGATCGCCGAGAGGGTAATTGGTCCCGCACGGTCCTCCAGTCGTACACTCGTGGCTTGTAGATGTTCAGTTGAGTAAGCTTCAAGAAGGCAATGTTTTAGACTTGATCTTATCGCTAAGGCAGATCCAGCATGGGTGCCACCATCAGGATGAGGGGTACAGTATATTTGAAACCCTTTTAGACGGTAGGAACTTCTGCTGGTAGAGTGCGACTCGGAAATAAGAACTGCATCCAGCTTGTTGGAAGTAATCATAGCTTCGAGTTCGTTTATTTTAGAGGATAGTTCATTTATATTCCACGCTGCGACCCGAAGTGACGCCATCATATGGTAAGTTTAGGAATTAAAGCTGTGAGGAGGCCAAGCAGTGTGTTGATTTGCTGTAGAAGTATGTCTATCTTCTCTGATTGCTTGATAAGTATTTGTTCAACTGTGGTAGTTTGTTGACTATGATTGCTATCACTTGCTTTCTTTGTTACATCATGGTTTCTAGAGATTTTAGTAGCTTCTGCATAGGTGTTTATTGAGTTTGTTAGAAGAAGTCTTGGGTAAAGGGTTGTAGGCTTTTGAGCTTTCTGTATAAGATTTGGTGATGGTCACGTTTTCTGTTTTGGGACTGCTTCGTTTGATTTTTCTAGCCAAGATCAATATTAAAGAAGCAATATTAAAAATGCTGATAAAAAAATTATTTTTCAATGTAATCTCCCTCTATTTCAATACACTTCTTACATTTATTAAAAAGGGTTTTTAACCCGGTCAAAAAATATTCACTATTTTTGTCATCGAAATGTTCGTTTACAGCCATCTTCATTTCTTCGTCACTGGAAAATATCCGTCCACGGAGGTCTTTTTTCAAATTTGAAAAGAGGAAATAATCGCTAGGGGTCAGGTCGTCTGGACTGTAGGGTGGGTGGTTGATTTCTTCAAATCCTGTCTCAGCGAGGGCACACCTTGCAACTCGCGCGGTGTGGATAGGTGCATTGTCTTGCAAAAACAGGACTCCTTTCGCCAGTTTGCCTCTCCTTTTCTCGACAACCACTTGACGCATTTTCGTCAATAATGCGGCGTAATAGTCTCCGTTCATTGACGGGACAAAATTCCTTCCCAGTCTCAAAAAACAGTGGCCATGAGCTTGGATGCCGATCTTTCCACTCTGAATTTCTGTGGTGGCTTTTCTCCCTTTTCTATCCACTGCATTGACTCCGTATCGTACTGTCAAAAAACATTGTCAGGATTATCACCACAGATGTCCAAAAACTCCTGTGAAGTTGTGACTCGATGCTGCTTGTCCAGCGGTGTGAGCATTTTCAGCACCAAGGTGTGCGCGCCTTTTTCATGTCCAAATGATTATGCAAAATGTCGCCAATTCGTTCCTTGCTAATCTAATGCTCATGGCTTCAGCTATCTGCCACAACTTGATTCTACGATCTTCGAGAACAAGTTTTTTCACTTTTTCAATGTTTTCTTCAGTAATGACGCTGTTTGGGCATCCCGACCTGGGATCATTTCGAGCGACTCCCTGCCGTGTTTGAACTCTCGGCTCCAATATTTTACGGTCGCAAATGAAGGTGCAGACTTCCCATACACTGCTGATATCTTTTCAAATATTTCCGTCGGCATTTGTTCTTCTTTGTAAGGAATTTTATGACAGCTCAGTACTCTAATTTCATGCAAAGTGCGGATGACTCGGACATGGTGACGTTTATGGTTCCGTTACTAAAAGCGTAATGATGCTAATGACATGAAACTTGACATTTACATTTCTTAGGATACTCGCAATTAGTGATGTGCTGCGCGAGTCATTAGTAACACTTAAAGGTACGAGGGGCGACTGAAAAGTTTTGAGCCTAAGTTCAAAACTTTTCAGTCGCCCCTCATGTATGTAATTAAATCAAGATTATGAGAAAAACATATCAAAAGCTTTTTAATTGTAAAAACTTAGTAGTTTTTACAATTAAAAAGCTTTTGATATGTATCCAAACCATCATATTAGTTATTACAGGTTATATAAATTACGCTTAAATATTAAAAAAATTATTTTTAATGTGCAAAATATATTAATTAGGACAAGAAACTATAGTTATGTGAAAAAACAAAAATGAAAAATATTAACTTATCTGCTTCTTCTACTTAAGACTTCAATTATTATTAAATTATGCATACCTGCACGCCTATTAAACATATATTTTTGTCCACTTTAAATGTTAGAGTGGAGTCGAGAATTCCCGTATTTACAAAATCGCAGCATGGTGCACTGTGAAGTGTTCTTATGCAGTACGTCTTTGATGATCCATCATTCAGCATGTGATTTTCCATAGCGCATGGAGAATATTCACCCTCTGCACAGGGGAGCGTATCAAACATAACTGGGCTCGGTGTGTCTACTGGGAATGGACCGGACTGAAATCAAGCTTAGTCATTCTAGTAATGGTAACAATATTAAACAGTGATATTAAGATTAACAAGTTAGATAAATAGAAATTATAGCTTTTTGTTTTAATTAGAATAAAACTTCATATCGGGTGTTGGGATTTGTGGACAAAAAATTTCAATAGCATATTCTTATTAGATATAGCTATTAATAAACAAATTATACTAGCAGGAATCTCATAATAAAAAAAGAAACTAACAACTAGCGGGGGGATATAAAACTAATTCATTGAGCTACAAAGTACAATGCAGTTAAGATTCACTGATTTGCAAAATGCTATTTGCTAGAATGAAATTTAAACTACATCCTAATCCAGCACTTTTAAATATTAAGTAATTTTTTAATTTAAACGACATGAACAACAATATTTTGGACATACTAAGAATGTATTGGAAACATATCGTGTGTGACTATTGAATTGAAGAAAAACTAAATGTTTTATTTTGTTATTATTGAAATTTTTGTCTTTTAATTACAGCGAGCTATACTAGATATCTATAGATGGAATTTTTATGTATAATTAATATGCTATGCCATCCAATTTAATAGCAGTTCAACCGACACGCAACTGCTTAAATTGTCTAAGTTGGCAATTGGAATGAAATATTTCTAAGATTCTAATTTTCACACCCCTACCCCACCCCACTGACAAATATGCAAGCTGAGATGGAAAACAGAAAAAACTGGATTTACCACCACTTTCACCTTAGTGTATTACGTACACTTCATAATCTGCCTCTGAATTCTTAAAATAAAATAATGAGGACCAAATAACATACTATAATTTGAATTGACATCATAAATTTAATACCATTTGTAATCAACATATGATGCCAGTAACAAATGCAACTGCTCGCTATTAAGACTACAATGAAAACTGTAAAAGATCATTACTTTTATAGACTAAAAAACAGCAAAATCAGTTCATGCATAAAATTATGGATGTATATCAGGAAATTATGGTTGTAATCCTATAATCTATCAAAAATGAGCAATTTCAAAGTTACGGAATAAATTAGAGAGCAAAAATTTAATTTCACATTAAATATTTTAGAAATACATCAATTTGTCACCATAATTATAAACCTAATATCCCAATGTAGCGTGACAAAAATGATCATATATACGACCAAGTGTGTAATCATCGGCTTTTTAGTTGGGAATTAAAATAGCATGTATAAAAAACATTTATTACTCTAAATAATCGTTTTTTTATTCCTCACAGTTTACAAGAATTTATTAAAATTACATTTGAATATATTATTGACATATTAACCTCATTGTGCATGGTTCAACACTAAATGTTCAATTGCACTTAAAGGATAAAATTGCTTTTAAAGCAGTAGTTTTATAGAATGAGAAAAAATACTACTCACACTAATGTTAACATTGTTCGCCAACAATGATTTCCGAATTTCCCTCGACGTGGAGAAGTCAGCTGGCATTGGGACATCTGTGTTTGGTGACAATATGTTCATGAGAATAGCAAAAGCTTCTGATTCGGCAATAAGAGTAGACCTCGCAGGCCCTTCAGCAAATTGCTGCGCAGTTAGTGTGAGGAAACGAATCTTCTCCATTGCACTGCGGAGAGACACAGGTTGTTTGGGTTCTGAAAGAATTTATAATTTGTAAATTTACATACAGTAAAATATAGCAGACAAATAAAAACATATTAACAGGGAGTAGAAATAAAATAGTCAAAACGATTAGAACACATTTAAAGAATATAAAAGAAATTGCCAGGAATAGGCAAAAGTATTAAAAGAGGAATCATCATAGCTTCTCTTATATGTTGGTGGTCTAATCGTAAACACAGTCTTATAAATTTTTACAAATCCTTATTTTGTATCTAAACTATATATTTTTATGAGACTGAATCCAATAAGATGATTTCAAAGTTAAGCATAACCAGACAAAAAATTCATTTAAAACCATTTTTACACCTATTTTTTTCTGGGATCTTTTAAAATAAAAGTTCATATTTATATTTACTATTTGGAAATCCAGGTTTTTCCAAATTACCTAAAACAACCCGTGAAAATGATTAAAGTACTTCTAATTAACTGGAATTTATCTGTATTGATTACAATAGTTATTATATTCAATATAGTTGTTATAGGTTTCACTGATAAATCACACTACTATATAGAACACATTTTGTGATTTCACAAGAAAATGAGACAAACTTTCAAAACGTCGTAAAAAAATACTGAGTTTATTTGACTGCAACTTTGTTGTTGATTTGTATCAAGAACATTTACGAAAGCATGTCTATTGAGGCTATTAAAAAGTGCCTTCACTGGATTTTATGACTTATAATGTACAGCAAATTTTAATTTTAATAACTAAAATTGTCACTCTGGGACCACATACATTTTAGAAAACCACATAAAATTTCAATGATCAATTATATACTAAATCTGAGGTACCTTATTGTTCACTTAAATCTTAGTAATTTTAAGTGACTTATATATCACAGCCAACAATTTTCTAAAATAGACAAGTGGATATGACCTTCTCTTTTAAGTCAAAAAGAGAAGGTTATTCCAAGTTCAATATTATAAAAGATGGTCAAAACCACTAAAGATCTTCTACAAAAGATTCATATATCAGTCATATATTTTAAATTAAAAGGATCAATACCATTAGATTTTTTAATGAAATCATACACAAAACTGCTTCTTTCGTTTGACCTTTTCTTCCAATATGGGTTTTTGACTAATTTTTGTAATTTTATAAATCATAATTTCAAAGTACAAGCTGATAAGTGAAAAAAATTGTGAGAAATTTTAAAAATTGACCGAGTTGTTACATTTGAAATATAACTTTTACATGAGGACTGCGAATTGCGATGTCATTTTTAGTAATGCTCATTATTGTTCTAGAGCGAATGAGAGAGGGAGATATCCCCTCACTATACCTATCATTAAATTTAGAAATTCATAATTTGTTTACTTTTACTTAATTTTTATAATTATGGTTTTTTAAATAACCAATTTTTTCCTGATATTCCACTTAAACAGCATATTTAAGAGTAGTCATCTATTCTATCGTTTCATTGCATAACAGCAATATCCTTTTAGTTTTCCCAATTCAAAAATTGTGAAATAATACTCAGACAATATCCATTTATAATAAAATAGTTATATTTCCGACTTTCTTCTACTTTCTTAATTTGTTTTTGTAAATCAAAACAATCTGTCAAAACAATCTGTCAAAAACAACTTCTTTTCACCAATATTTTCAATATGCGTACAATCCTTCGATTGGCTATATACATTGTTTACTCATATTTAATTTCTTATTTTTCTTCGTTACAAGTTTTTCTGAAGATATTGTCTCATTGTGAATTAATACTTATAAGTTATTTTGTTACTGGCTTTTCTGAAGATATCACCATATTGTGATCTGCTAATACTCAGAAGTTTTAGAATATTTTTCTCTTCATATCGTCTAAGGTTTTCACTCTATATTTGAGTAAACAATTATAATCACAACCATAAACCAAAACTTACCTTTGTTAATATATCCCCTCCTGAGTTTTTTATTTTTAATCTTTTATTCTCTACATTTCTTATTGTCTTTTTGCTCAGATATTTCATTTTAGAATTCTACATTTTTAAATTTCACCTTTTGTTCTTCTTGCCTATTGCCAGACTTCTTGATTTGAGATATATATCTGATCAGCAGGCCTTATTTCTTCCAACTCTGAATACCATACATTGTCTTCTTGGTATGTTCTTCTATTTTCATGTATTTATAATCTTCTATTTCATGTAATTAATGATCTTCTATTTTCATGTAAATTCTCATCATGTGTAATAACTAATATCTCACATCTGAGGTCACTTGCTGTAGTATTTGCAATAATATAATAAGAAGAAAGCAGAAAAGAAATTAAACAATGAAAACATAAATATTACGACATAATGTGTTTTATATTTTCATTGCTTTTTTTTTTTTTTTTATAGAAAACAGAATTAAATTTAAAGTAAATTTAATTTGTTCCGTGTTAATAAAATCCACAAAAGTGTAATTACCTCAGCTTATTGCTGAGAGCATCACCAGCATGGCCAGTTTCAGCTATCTCCCTATACTATTCTAACTCTAACTACTATGGAAACCTAAACTTCAATATTTTTATATAATCAATAAATGCTTCCTTCCCACATGGGCGTAACCAACACCAGAACAAATAAATTGCTCATACAAATACAAGGGATCCTAAACACCCCTTACCATTTAAATATAGAATATTTACTAGGATACGAAGATAAAACTATGCGCATGTATCCTGTATTCTTTAAATCAGCTTATCAGATATGCTTAAAAGATAGTATTGATAATAGCAACATTAAAACTATTGGCGAACAGCATCTTATACACCATAGTAGTGAAGTTTTGCTATAAGAATAGGTATTGGCCTAAAAGAACGATGACTGCAGCTTCACTTTTAGAAAATATTGTTTGTGATGGATGACAATACTCTGGACGTATTATGGTTTCGATACAAACCAGACTAAGTCTAGGGAAGATAATTTATAGATTTTAAAAAGACGGATGATTATGAACTACTTTTTCTATTACTTTTGACTCTGTGCTCATAGGGCGAATATTGCTCAAAGATTCTATGCTATTTTTCTTTTCTTATTGCAGTTAAAAAATTAAATCTGGAAAAAAGCTATAGTAGCTTTTTAAAATTTCAAAAATTTAAAGAGAAGTAAGCATTCCAATAGCATGCAGCAGCGTAAGCCTCAAAATCTGCATCAAGATATAAGCCACTTCAACAGCTTCAGACTTAAAAGATGATTATCCTTTAACCTTCTGACCACTACAGTTGTATATATGCAAAAATGAAATTTGGGTCCATTTTGCCATTATGCGATAAAAAAGACTTAAAATTTATATCTTTTTGAATGTTCAGACAAGTTTATTTACATTTTTCACTTTTTTTAGATATCTTTATACATAATGATTAATAATTTAAACACAAATTTTTGCATAAAATATATACATTAATACAAACAAAATGTATTGTGGTTGCAATAAATATCAAATTTTACTTCGGTATTGGACACGAAAGTCGCAAATATGCAATAAGGGGGCTTTGTAAATTACCAATCGGCTGTAAGTTAATTGGCAATTATTGAAAGTGTAATTTAAATGTTTGTCTAATATTTAATATAAAACATTTCATAACGTCGTTTCCAGTCAAAATTACAAATTGCAACGAATTATAAAAATGACTGAAACCACTAATACTGAAATTTTTCAGCCTTAATGTTTTTATGCTTTTCTATATATCTAATAATAGACGATGAAATAATAACAATGTTGTTTTCATTGATCTAAATTGTATATAGCGTCTAATAATTACTATACTATCATTTACAAAATTGATTATTTATTGCAGTTTTTTAACATAATTTTACATATTTTACAAGCCACTGTTTTTTTTTATATAACTATAATGTTCAAAATACATTAATAGACTTTACGTTTGCAGTTATTTCTATTAACTTGAAATAAGTTGAAGATAATTTTCTGTCTTGTAAACACATACACATAAGTGCTTAGAGCTTTTTCATTTTAATTCGATTGAAACAAATTAAAGGTTAAGAAGTTTTGCTTGTATTGTTTTTTTAAATTATATTTTATTTATTTTTTAATATTATTAAACAAGTGTTTTTATTTCTTTTTTTTTGTCTTCAACTGATGGAAGTTTACGGCATATTTTAGACCCAGAATATAGTCGTGTACATACTCTACTGTTAGTCGTTATTTGTTCAAAATGAGCAGCGCAGATGGCAAGTTTTCAATTGATTATATATCAGTTCTCACATTTATGCTACACACATGGAGATAAATAATTTTAGTACTTGAATTTGTACTTATGTCCAAAATACACATTAACAGTTTTAAATTAAAATAATTATATATCAATTTATTATATTTATATTTTAATTTATTTAAAACTATAGATACATATGGATAGAAATGAACAGATTATTTTCAATATCTCCCTCATTTTTAATCATTTAATCGAGTCACACAGAAGTGTTCCTGCTCATACGTTTGGTAATTATTTTGTCAATAAGTACAAAGTTTTAAAAATACAATCAGTTCTGTTATTGTGGTATTCCAACATTTCAATAAACGATGGCAGTTATTGTTGGAATGCTGCAAGAATTTGATACATTAACATTACACTGTTCAAAGTTTTTTCACCCCTGAGTTACCTTTAACGCAAGCATTTGAAAAAAATGTTATAATTACTCACTAGTTTTTCATTTTTTTTGTTTGTGTAACAATTTCATATGAATGTTACAAATTCAACTTTAATTTCATTTAAAACCTTCGAGTAATACATACAAAATACTTTGCTGAAAAATCAAATCTGGATGTTCATTCTCAGTATGTACACAGGAAAAAGAATAAAAAGAAACGAATTTAAAATATCAGTGCAACGAAATACTATGCGAGCTTTCACATTATCCGGTTCATTAAGATGATGCGAGACTAGAATTTATACATATCTATTACGAGTTAATTTGACACTGAGAATTTAACCTTCGTGACATCGTTGATTTAAGTCTATATTCCACTTACGTCTACTGTTGCAGATATTTTGAAAATAAATTATAACGATCATTTACAATAATTTTTTTCTTAAGAAACAAAATTTAATATATATATATATATATATTATATTTTATCGATATTACACGGCGCATCATTAGCTGTTCTATCAACGTAAATCACGAATTATTGGCTTGGCATAAAGGGGCACGGCACATGAACAAAAATTTGGCAGTCAAAAGGTTAATTATACTACTAATATGAACATTGCACACAAGTTTACATAAGCAACTAAACTGAGAAGCACTCACTTGATCTGTCTGGTGTTCTCCTCACACCTCATTCTAAAATTTCTCGAAAATGATTGATACTATAAAGTTCAAAGATTAGTGCTATAAACCAACAAATCAGAAAAAGAAACAAATAGACATGAAAAAAATATTTCAATTTCTTTTTTCCATCGTCTTTGTATTCAATTCAGTGATTGTAACTAGAGTTAAGAGATCTATTAATTCTGTGCTTTTTAATATGTTTGCAGCCAATATAAAAAATTTTTTTACAAATTTCAAATTCTGTCTTTTTCCTATTTAACTTACAAATATGACTATTAAACGATAAGAATATGGCGATAACCCAAAAACTGTAAGTAAAAAACGATAAGAATATGGCGATAACCCAAAAACTTTATAATCAACTTCCTTAGGGATAACGCTGTAAATAGGTATGACCCAAACGGTATTACTATAATGGAAATGATTACCAACCTAAGTCAATTTTACTTGGCATAATTTCTTTGCTTTCTATCTGCCCACTGCGTTCAGACGTGGATGGCTCTTCCTCACTGATTTTATCGCCAGTCTCTTCTACCTCAGTGACATTATCCTTCTCCACAACTTCAATATTTATGTTGCTGCATGATTGTGCATCCATCTGTTGAATTTTACTTTGTGAATTCGCATAACGAACTGCAGCCTCAAATAAGTCCAACTCACTATCTATGTTCAAATGATCCATGGAGAATACTGTTATCATTGTATCAAGTTCCACTTCCTCAAAGGTGCTATCCAAAAGGACTTCTTTAGTGTTCGTGCAGATAATCTGTAAAAAAGTACCATAATATTTTTGACAAAATAATTATTGTTTCATATACTCATTTCAGTTACAATATATTTGTTTACTCCTTAAATATATTATGTGAATCTGTGTTTGTAGTTAATATTTATTTATTTTATTATTATACATATAGTTGGTTTAGATAATATAAATTATACGTATAATGAAATTGTAACAGAGTGAATTCTGTACATGGAAAATATTTTAAAGAGTAATTTTTTTAGCGTATAGATTGATAGTAGAAGCCAGAAAACCTATTTTTACATTTTTTATCTGTTGTCCGTGTGTTAATTAATCTGTGTTCCGTGTGTTCTTTAATCACGGAAAATCTACTGTACAGATTTTGACAAAATTTAGTATGATAATAGTGTACAGCCTTGAGCAACACATAAGATACTTTTTATCTAGATATTACTGATATAAAAAATACCCTGATTTGATTAATATTACGATATTGATACTACCATCTATTAGCATATTTACTAACTTTAAGCTTATAAAGTTCTGAGAAAAAAAAATTTAAAAAAACATCAAAAAAACTCTTAATAACTTTTCTTACACATGCAAACGAAATCGCATCGGCACAACTAGTATAAATTATAAAAGAACTAAATTATTACTTCTGAATGTTTCCCCATATCTCCATTCCCTCTTTTTATTTTTTGTTTTTGACTTATTCCTATCTTGCTCCCTTGACCTTCTCAAACATATAACATATTTGTTCAGTTATACATTAGATGTCAGATTAATAAACAATTAAATATAAAGATATAAATTTTTATATTTATATTTCGTTAATTTTAATTACAATGTTCTATTATTTTAACGTTTTTCGAAATTTTACAAATTTACTTTTAATTAGAGATTTAGTTAATATATCGGCAATATTTTCTTCAGATTGAACTTTAAATACTTTAATTAATCCCCTTTTACTACTTTTGTGAACATAATGATACTGTACTTCAATGCATTTAGATTATTTTCACATATTTTTACAGGATTATTTATTTTTACATAAAATGCTTCTTTTAACATTTCGCACGTAAGATTAATATTAGTTACTGTTTCTGACAATGCAACATTTTCAGCAAATGTTGATGCCTTAGTATCAGAACTTTGTGAGTTCTCTAATAAATAACATTACCAAATAATTTAATTACACAGCCCGATGTGCAACTCTACATAACATTCCAAAATTTCTGAATTATTATCATTTTTATAAGTTAATATTATATCCCTTGTTTAATATAAATAGTCTAATACTCGTGATGCATGCCTGTAATGAGTATCATCATAACAGCTTTGAAATCTACTTAAATAATTAACTATCTAATTAAATACCTATTTGAACTCTATTGTTACTATTTCAGTTGATTCTAATTTAATCTGATCTCAATTGGAGTGATATATAATTGTCCATTCTTTAAATTATACTTTTAATTTGTCTTTATAATTATAATCAATACCTATTCCAACATATATTTTTACTATATTCAGATCTTTCATTCTAAAACACTTTGTTAAACTTTAATTTTATATTATCAGTATTCTTTTGATTTTTGCTGCATATTAACATATTTTCTATAAACGTCAATATGTAAATTAATTCATTATTTTCTTTCTTAATGTGTAAACAATTATTATAATTACTTCTTTTAAATTTTTATTTTTCAGTAAATTTGTTAAAACTTTCACACCAAGATCACTTTGTTGCAAACCATATAATTATTTATACAATTTATAAACTTTATCCTTACAACTATTATAACCATCTGGCTAGTTTACATAAATTTCAGATACAATTTGTCTATTCATAAATGATATCTTACATCCATTTGATCAATAATAAAAGTAAACTGAAAGTAAAATGCTAATAACAATTTTAAAGTTTGCTTTTTCGCAACTGGGGAATAAATATTAACAATATACTCTCTTTATTAAAACCCCCTAGTTACTAACCTAGCTTTATATACATATTATTGTTTTTCTTCGTATATATGCACTTTACATCAATAATTCTTTGATCTAGTGGCCTATCAGCTCTTAATTTCCGCACAGTGCCGTAATTAGGGCAGCGCCAGTGGTGCCAAAACACAGGGCGCAGACCCTGGTATGTAGGGTGTAGGACCAAGGCCAACAAGGACCAGGGGCCAGGACCAAGTTTTGGATCATGCATGATAGTTAGGGGTCAGCCAACTTGCGCCAGAACTAGATAGTTTTCAGAAAGATCCATACTGGAAGTGCACAAATATTTTTATTTCATAATACTAGTCAAGAGAGCACATAAAGCACTATATTTTGAGATGTTATTTTCTTATCTATCGAATATTTATGTTTTTAGTACAATTGATAGTGGTGCAATACTTTTTTACATATATTTATATTTTTATATTTTTGACTTCAATACATATATACATATTTTCAAAGTTTGAAAATATATGAAAACCTTGTCGTTAGGGATGTAAATCTCATTACTTATAAATGCTTCCCAATTTTTCATTGTAAACTAAAGTGATTGTTGATAATAACGTCAATGCTGTGGTAACAAAACTCACAATTAACAATAAGTGAATAGTAAATTAATTAATAATTTGGTTTTAAACTTTTATTGATATTTTGACTATTCTCAGTTTAAGATACATTGCTGCCAATCAATCCAAACAAAAAAAACTATCCAGTCATTGTTTATTTATAATTTAATTAAAAGTCAAATATATGAGAGAATGAATAAATTTTTGTTCATGAACTCGTTGGGGTAAGTTTTACTGGAAAGTTTTATTAATTTTTTTGGTTATATTTTTGTTGTATGCGGAAAGTAATTTAGCTCTTAGAGGTTCTCTCAAGCATATTGGAGAATCAGGATCTGGAGTTTTCTTAACTGCCATGGATATGATTTCAAAATTTGATTCTCAACTTAAAGCGCGTATCGAATCGCTTAAAAAAGGAAAAATTTCAAATTTTATGCCATATATTGAAAACCAACCAGTACATATTCTTGCATTTGAGGTCAAAAAAGAAATTTTAGAAGTCGTTTGTATTGCACAATTCTTTTCTATGCTTTTTGATTGTACGCCAGATGTATCGCATGAAGAACAGATGTCACAAATATTGAGATTCATGAAAATATCTGAGCAAAAAGTTAGAATCGAAAAACATTTCATAGATTTCATCCAGTCTCATGAAAAAACGAGCGAGCAATTGTCGATAGAAATTTTGGAGAAATTAGAAATTGACGAATTGAACATACAAGATATTCGTGGCCAAAGATACGACAATGGTAATAATATAGCCGAGTAATGTGAAAAAACACACCAACACTAGATGGGCCTATTTAAATATACATATAACACTGAACATTTGTAAACATAAATTTTTTGTTGCCCAAAATAGAAGATTCACCAACATATCTAAGGAGTAAACAAATATTTTGTAAAAACCTTGAAGAAACGTTGAATAGAAATTTCACAGCGTTTAGTAGAAATCTTGCTTAACAATTTTTATAAAATTAAAAAATATACAAATAAAATATTATGTAATTGATGAATATGACTTTTTCAATCTCACCTGCATACATTTTTTAATTAAAACAGGTTCTTCGAATAGTTTTGCAAATTCATATGCTCTACATGCATTCTTAGGTGATAAATCAGACCACATATATTTGGTGCATTCTTTCACTAGATGAGGCAACATATATTTCTTGGCAACATAGCATAATTCACAGGCTTTATCGAAAGAGCTTATATATATTATATCAGTGTAAATATATCTGAAAATTAAATGTTCACATTGGTAAAAAAAATTGTAAGTGATCAAATAAAATAAACAAAAAAGTATAACAATAACAAAATATTGATCATAAAAATGACTTAAACTTGGTATTTCCTCATTTTATGAAATTCTATACTAAATTCCAATATTAAAGAGTTAATTTGTAATATGCAAATTACTAAAATTATTAAATAAATTCTGATATTTATAAAGAAGTACAATTGTCTAATAGTCACATATATTTTATGGGACAGTTCAAAAATCTTATGAAGTAAGCGTTAGCATAAAGTCCACCTAATACAAAATAAGTAACCAGTTTCTTGTAGAACAATTTAAATTTTTCAGTGATAGCATTTCGTATAAGAGAAAACTGTAGCTAACAAAAAGTAGATAATGTAGAATACCACAATAACAGTCAAGCTAAAGATAAAACTTACTCCAGTAATGATTTAAATGCATCAGGCTGTACGTCTAAAATGAGTATAGGATCATTTCGCTCAGCCATGCCACCATAAAACATGGCTTCGAAGACCGGTGAAGCCATTGCTAAAACGAGTTTATGACCTTTTATTACGACCTGATTAGGCTCAGTGCCTACCAAAAAGGCACAATCTGACCATTGTCCTGAAAGCAGTAAGTGGGCCCCTCTCTGTTTAATTTCCGTACATGATAATTGCCAATCACCAGAACGGGCCGCCATCTAAAAAAAAGTTATGCAATTTTATAAACATATATATATTGTCTCTTTTATTACAGTAATCTTCTTACAAAATTTCTTCTTAAACTTCGTAAGACCCTTTCGATGTTTTTTCCATTTCAGACATATGGAGTAATTTTTGTCTTAATTGTTATTCATTATCATTAGTAGTCTCATAGACCGCCTTTTTAAAATATCGCCATAGAAAATAGTCGAAAAGATTGAGGTCTGGCGAATGTGGTGACCATGCAATTGTATCTCCATGTCCTATCAATAGATTTGGGTAAGTTGCATTTAAGTATTCAGTTACTCGTCACGAAAAGTGGGCTGGTGCACCATCGTGCTGTAGCCACATCCTGTCACATATATCTTATATTATTTCATTGAACAGATTTTCAAGTTCGTTTCTTTAAAACAAGCCTCGGTGGGAGTTCAAATACATAGATAATTATGCCATCCAGGATTCCAACCCACAAATTGACTCCAAATTGATGTTGAAATCTATCTTGCCTTACTATGCAGGGATTCTCGACAGCCCATTGGTATAAATTGTGCATACTAAATACTCCCATACTTTTAAAACTTGATTCATCGCTCCATAAGATCGAATTAAAAAAAGTGGATCTTGCCTGCATCGATGCAGCATCTCCCAACAGAAATCTATTCATCATTGATAGTCAATAGGTAGCATTGCTTGCACTCGTTGTACGTGGTACAAATTAATTCTTCTTAAAATGTGGTCCACTATACTTCTTGCGACACCAGTACATCGAGAAATCGGCCGAACACTAGTAGAAGGAGCTTCTTCCACTTCAGCCAGCACTTGACGCTCATCAACATTTCTAGGTCTTCCTTCAGTTCGCATTTCCATGGAATGTAGTTCACATTTCCAGGATTTTGACCCTCTAAATATGAGTTATTTACACGAAGAAAGATTCTGTGATCGGGATAGCATTCGCGATTAGGGTAGCGCTCGCAATACGTATGTGCGGAGGCTTCTCGAGCATCTCCATCATATAGCCCGTAAATGAAATGCATATTCACAAGCAGTGTAGATCTGAGGCATTTTGCAATGCAGTCGGTTAAACAATATTCAATTCAAGCATAAGTCAACAAATAAAAACAGTGTAGGGAAAAAAACCAAAAACCACGTTGTTATCCCTGAACGATAAGTAAGTCACTAAAGAAGCGAAGCTGTTGAGGAAAGAAGTAGAGCGGCTCGCTAGATTGCCGAAAACCATAATAAACGGTTGTTTTGATCGTAAGCATTTCTGCGAATGCGGAATTATTTCGATAAAGCAGGTATTTTTCAAATGTTTACAGAATTAATTGCAATAATGTAATGGAAATGGTGTGGAATCTGTGTGAATTGTAGATGTTTTTGAAATATAGTTCCACAAGGTTGCCACTATCATCGTTCAAAAATCACTCTTCATGTTTTGTAATTGAAAAAATGTACATGTTTCAGCGTTTAATTTTTATGTTGCCAATAATAACGTATGAATAACATTTTAAATAGGAAGACGAATGTTCTCTTAAAGATCTTGGACAATAAAAAAGCAGAAATAGTAAAAATATCTAACAAAAAAACTTTTTTTTCATGCGCAGTAACAAAAATTAAAAGAAAATAGAAAAAATAATGTCTCTAAAACTATCAGGCAAAAGAAAATTGAAAAAATTATGTCTCTAAAACTATTAGGCCTGGGATAATAAGATTTATTGTTTGGTATGTGTAATACGCCTTCTATCACCAACATTTCGTTGGTCCATTCCTTACGGGATATAACACTGTATACAAAATGTATAATTTTTACTAGACGAAGGTTTAATAACTTAAAATTTAAATTCTTCAAGTCTTTAATGTTGTATGAAGAAATTAAATTCTATGTAATTTATGTTTGATTTTAATTATCATGTATAAATTATAACAGGTTTATACTTTTTAGTTAATCACACAGAGATACGTACGTGAGATTAGGACAATGATGTATTAAAATATTAATTGCTTTAACTAGACTTTTCACATAATTTAGACATACATTGAAAACATAGCGTTTACACAAGTTTTACATTTGAGACTACAGAAATAGATTTATATTTGAAGTTTTAATCGAATTTAACAAAGTTAAAATTACATAATTCGAAAGAAAACTAATAATTTCTGAAATATACCACTTTATTTACCTTTTAATTACATAAAATAACTTATTTTGTTTCTTTAATTAATCAGGTTAATTTTGTAAATAAAATAATGAATCTGAATAGGAATCTGACATCTACTTTTTTTTTTGCTTTGTTTTCGCTTCAATGCCAGTTACAGTTACATATTAACGTCACGACCATGCGCAAGCACTTTTATTATTATTCTTTCGTTTTCAGTTTATTTTTAACTTCATGTTTTTTAACATATGAAATCATAAACTCTTTACTGATGTCAGTACTATTTTTAATAACATTGAGTCAGTTGTAATAATCGTTCTTTCTTAAGTTATCAATTTCGTCCCCGAATATTTTTTTATCGTACAGCTTCATTTTAAAAAAATATATCAATAAAAAAATGTTCATAAAATTAATTAAAAAATCATAAAATTACTGAAAATATATGACGGTTTAAATGTTATAATTATTACATTTCAGCAACAATTATGATCGTCCCTTTTTTTATTAAATTAAAATATGTTTATATTGCACAGCATTATATTAAGATTACGTATTAATATGAAACTAACCATAAAATCCTAAACACTTAACACATAGTTTAAATGATACAATTGTTTTTGAGAAATGACATGTCAGATATTAAAAATACAAACATTTATATTTTTATATTTCGGAGTAATTATTTATTCAAATGTTTCTTATTTTAAAATATTTACTTGGAAAAACTTAGATACTTATTTAAATAATATATAATTTCGTTCGATTAATAAATTATGTACAAATTATATTTAATTTTTTAATATTAATAATATCCACAAGACGTACTGGAAAAAAAATATTTCTTTAGTTAGAAATTATACTTTCTTTTACTATGGTAACATTATTAATAAATTTTCATACTGTATTTATGCGCCTGATTGCATGATCAAATAGCGGGAAATTTAAATTGAACCAATAAGAGATCGTTTTAGTCTAGCAATGACCAAACCAGAGATCACTTCATGTGGAAGCTTTCGTTATTTGTTTATAATTTATCTTAAGTTGTAAGCGTTCAGAAGTTCAAAAAGCAACGGCTTAATTTTAGTGTATTTGAATTTTTATTTGCTGAATCTTATATATAAAAGTAAGGGAAACTTATATTTATTAAAAGTTAATGGTCTAGTAATACCGGCATTATTTTATTTGGTTTTTATTCATGCCGTTCTTTGTTTGAAATTTCAACACTTCCAAGTTCTTTGTGTGAACAAATCATATTGAACGATCACTTACGGTGTATTTTCTTTTATTTTAGATTATTTTACGTCTTGGACCATATTATTCATCAGTTACAAAGTGCGATGGCTGCCAAAGAAAGCTCAGAATGTAAGTTTGTTACTATTTTTTATGCAACTTGTTTTATTTTTGAGCACATTTCCGTTGAGATTAGATGCCAAAGCAGTTTTTGACATTTAAAAACCAAAATGTCAATTTTATTGTTATTGCAATAACTAGCAATGGAATTTTTGTAAAATATTTTAGACATTGAAAATATTTATATTCCTTCTATAGAGAATATATATCGCTGGTATTTGGAACCTAGACTCAGAATTCGATGTAAAATATTGCCGATTCAGATCTCATGGGTTATATACTACCCCCGCGAATTGTTTTTTAATAATCCTATTTTTAGGGTCTTGCCAAAAGTGAGAATTCTGTTAGTTATAAATATATCTATTCTGTCCATTCACAGTACGAGTTCAGAATTACTACGGTAATTGAATTATAATTTATATAGACTGCAGAAATTATATTACTATTTTTAACCAATTCCATAAAATGTTAACTGCCAAAAATATCAATTCATTTGGTTAATTTTAACTTTTTAACCGCCGCTGTCTGATTAATCCTACAAAGCTCTAAGCGCTCATGCATTTATACGACAGGAATTATCGTTTCACTTCAACTTAATGCAAATAACTGCAGAAATAAAGTTTAATAATGATTTCCGAATATTATAGATACAAAAACTATGTATTTATTGCATGTAAAATATGTGCAAGTTAAATAATTACAAAACATTCCAGTACCTATAGTTGCCAGGGTTGGATTAAACCGACCATAGTGGTGACACACGATCGAACAGTATTATCAACTATTCAGGTCTTTTTTTAAATCTGTTCTGTTCGATTTTTTTACATTGAAATAAAATTTAAACGTATCAAAATTATAAGTTATTACAACTTATATTTTTGACTGGAGACGACTGGCGCCAAAATATTTTCTTTACATCTAATAACAAAAAAACATATTCTTACATTAATATAGGGATGATACAAAATTAAGTGATATGATGAAAATATATATTTTTATAAATATATATTAATAATCTCGTAAATTATTTGAATAACGATAATATCTCATCCCTACGCCAACGTCGTAAACTGTCATGAACGGATTTCGACTGTTCATCTGGCGCCGTTATCGCAAACCACGACTGCTTGTGGAACCGATGGAAGGCTATGACATATTTTAGATATGGAATAATCCTGAAAAAGGTATCTTATTCCGTTGTTAGTCGTTATTGGTTCAGAAGTAATTTTAAATGAGCAGCGCAGACAGTAAACTTTCAATTTATTATACACCGACTCTCGTATTTACGCTATATGTTCAAATTAAATGCTATTAGTACTTTATTTTTATATAGAGTACATGTTTTAATTAAAATACTTCTTTGGTAACTGTAGCAATATACATATATGCAACTATAGAATTAACGGCACTACCATCAATTTACATAAAAGGCGACATCAAATTTGTAATTGTAATTTTATTGACATTAAAAAACTTAATATATTTTTATCGATATTATGTGGCACATCATTGATTCTTTGATCGACATAAATCGCTGATTTCTGACTCGGAGCTGGGGGCTGGCGCGTAGTCAAACGCCTGGCAATCAAAAAGTTAAAAAGGTAAATAACACTATATAACAAAAACACTATTTTATGTGTATTTTGTTTTATTTCCTAGCAATGTTATTGTCATAATTATAATTTTCCCGTCAAACAACTAACAAATTTTGATTATGCAAAGTAATTTAATTAGTACCGTATAAATTGTTTAGTTTCTTTACGGAAAACCGAACTATAAAAAAATCTTAACGTATTTCAATAATATGGTACTCGTCAAAGTCATATTATCGCCGGACTTTTATAAAAAATATGTGACTTTTTTTTTAACTTTGCGAAAGATGGTTCGAATAAAATAAAAAAAGGGATTTTATAACCGATTTTTTGGATTAATTTGGCATTCCATTAGATTAAATTTGATTGTATTATGTTTTTCTCGACTATAATTTTAATAGATTTTTTGTTTTCCAAAAAAGTAATGCATTTATCACCATTGGCAATATATACCATTATTCAAAGCGTAATAAGAGGACGCTATCGTCGAATTTGCGTTAAAAATTTTTTTCAACATCTTTCATTTCACTTTTATAATCTGTAATTATGATAAAATATATTAAGTATATAAAAATATTAAGAAAGTATGAAATCTCGAATTTAAAAGGCCATTTTAATCGAATCATATTTCATGTAATATACATGCAAACATTTATAAATATATTTTAAAATATTTTTAAAAATAAAGCTAACATTTCGGCGATTCTCGGTTTTCCTGAATAGTTTATCTTATTTTTGCCTTTGATTGTCCAGTGGAGATTTTTTTATATTGTAGTTTTACTTCCGCGCTCCTTATTTGCGGAGCACGAAACTCATTTGCAGGCCCATGTCTCATTCTTCATCGTTTAACTTGTCATGCGAAGCGAGATAACAAAATCAGCGAAACCCTATACGGCAGCCGGTCATGCAAATAAACGTGCGATGTCTTAAAGTATTTCATTGAAGTTTCTCCCGACTCTTCTGGTTCGGGCGGGCGATGTATCATCAAGGTTTTCGGCTGACCTCGCATTTATACCTTTGTATGCATTTTGTTAGGCACTCGCCGTGAATGGAATCGATAGCTCGGGGACGGTCTTCGCGTATGAGTATGCGTTCGGTGCACTCCAGACATCGACGTTAGGTTTTTTCGTAGTCTAATGCGGCAGGCGTCGCCTGTAGCGGGTGCGGCCGTTTGAATGCGACCAGTTTTTTTCAAACTCGTCCGTATGATGAAGCTTTCACATGAGATGTTGTCGTCGGATACTGTGGTCAGATTTAAAGCTTAAAAACTTTATTGAACGGTGAGATTAATGTCTTGAGGAAATTATACTTTCAAATAAAAAGTTCGCTGTTTTAAAAAGTTGCTTTTAGTTTACAGGAAGGGTCTTTGGAATGTTATTGTTTCAGTACGCTGGCTACGCAAAATGTTAAGTAGATAAATTTAATCGAATTTGTTTAAAATTAAACAAAAATCTTTTAAATTACATATGGATAATATCCCATTGATAATTTATACAAGCGCAAGGGAACAAATATAAATAAAATTTATAATACATGTTTTAAATATGAATGGTCTTTTAAAATGACTATTTGAACACTCGTGGCCAATTATCCCATAGGATGTTTTTATTAAAAATTCCAGTATATATATATATATTATATATATATATATATATATATATATATATATATATATATATATATATATATATATATATGAAATAATGTTTTTTTTGTTAAGTAGGAAACTATGTTAGCTAAAAATATTCTGAAATTTATGTTTGAATTATATCCCTGCTATAAGGGCGGGTATTAAGTTAAATATCGACATAAAACCCTTATCCGTAGTACGCAAGCCAGGCCGAGCAGCAGCGGTGTGTTATAAAACGCGAAGCCACACGCCATGCCGGCATTGAAATCAATACAGTAAGGCTGGCTGACTCATACCTACTGACTTGGGAAATTCGTATAGGAAAAATCCCGCAGTGTAGCGAAAGTATTGTAGTTTGTGCTTTTGACTTGTACCATTACGTTTGGCGCAGTAGAGAATTATATGCGAAAATTTCTTCGGACGGTTGAATTGGTTTGATAACTGTTTTTCGTAAAAAGTTAATTTTCTCATCAGACTTTGAAAAGGGATATTTTTTAGTCTGTTGTCGACATTATTATATTTCAAACATTGGATCAGGACGTAATGAGGTCTTTGGAGCGAATGTGACTATGAAATTAATCGCAAAGATTTAACAGAATAGGTAAAGCGATTTTCTTCTTAGACATCGTGTACATATATATATATATATATATATATATATATATATATGCATGTATATAAATGTGTATATATATCTGCTCTCTTCAGGGGGAAGAAAGAACACTCATTACTCGTATTTGTTAATGTCGTTCCGCATAAACCATTAAGTTGTATATGAATTGATACTAAATAGTTGTACGCTCGAAAATATTGCTGTATCTCTGCTAGATTTATAAGAATAATTTGTAAGTGCCGCAAACGCGACAATTGTTAGTCTCTAGGTAAATAATGTTAAGTACATTTGTTTTTAACGTATACCATACGAGAAAACCTTCCATTTCCTGCGTTTGTCAGATTCTTATTAATATTTTCGCTGAAGAAATGTAACTATGAAAAACTACGACTGAGGCCGCTGTCACTGATCGCAGAGATCTCCAACTATTCTATTCTATTCATTTGTAAAATTGTTCATTATTCAGTCACTAAGCGTAGACTGATGTCCGTGGTTATGAACTAGGTTTGGTATTTTGCGATTTTTGTTCTACGGAACGCAAAATACTTTGCGATAATTGTGCCTTTTCTGATCCATAAATCATGTGCTTATATTGTCAATGATTTGCATATATTCTGTACTCGGTGGTAAATTAATACGATAAAGCAGTGAAAGGCCAATTGATATGGGGAATATGTGCGTAGGCTGGGCCGCCGCTTCGTGCGTCGATTCTGGTTATGACAGGCTATGGTTGATTCGACCGAAAGTGTAAATACATGTCGGTACGCGGTGAAACTGCACGAGTTGGTGGTCGTGAGTGTCTCCGCGCAAGATGCCCAATATGGGCAGGGCGTGTAGGTGTCACCGCTCGGTCTTCGACAATGAGGTCTGTAACGGTCGTATGCCTCTTGGCGTCTTCGCCTGTCTGCATTAGATATTAATCACGGCTGCCAAGCCAAGGACGTACCGACGGTTTTAGATGAGTGGGCTGAGAGTTTAGTCAGTGAGTGCAAAGGTCTTCAACGACCGAGTAGATATTACTATTGGTCGTTCGGAGTATCCGTTAGGTATTGACTTATTTGTTTTTTTTCCTTAAACGCTCCTTGGAAAATAATGGTTCACAGCTCTTTGTTTATCCTCCAAAGTAGTTCAGTTTATTCACGTTACACCTTTATAGATCTTCGTTTTTACCGCTTTTGCTTGCGGTTTTTATAATTATCTTGATTATGGCTTTAACAATTCCATATTAAAGACTGCCTATTTAATATGTAGTTCGACTACTTATAACTCTGTCTAAGGTGACTATATATTTTTACCTTTTACCCGCGGCTTCACTCGCGTGGTTTATATACAAACTTATTGCGGGAATTAAAACCAGCAGCGCCATTTTTTAAAACTAACTCTTTATTTCCCTCTAAATTAAAGGGAGCGAGTTCTTTATATTGCGTATATAGCCTTTTGAAAAGTAACGTCGACGATCCGTTACGACGTGGAAGAAGGATAAGAAAACTTTAGCGTTCATAATATTTGTTAGGATATATGATTTATTCGTTGCACACATAATGGTTTTTAGCAACGTATTGCAATTTTGGGTGAAGTTACAACTCGTTATAGCCAATAAATATAAAGTTACTAATGACAATATAACAATTGAAGAACGTCATCTATGTTTATCCATACAAAGAATTAAACTGGATTATTGATGGCATTTTCACAGGTATGCTTTGTGATTGAATTCTTTCAAATGGTCAACTTTCATTATACGTCGGTGAACCTCTTATAATAGGCTTCATATTTTGTGTCTCAAGATGGTACTTGCACTCATTGCAATTTTGTTATTGACAAGCGACAACACCGCGGCACCTGTATTTTTAAAATAGGCTTTAAATTTTCTTTGATAAAGTGATCCAATACTACTTTAATTAATGAAACTTTTATTTTCTATGGAAACGGGAATCGATTAAAACACTTTTTTGACTTGATTGTGGCCAGTGTTCAGTTCAAGTGTAGTACTAGGTTGCAATGTTTAGACGTGGGGACGTTTGATGTCGTGTAATAATGAATTTGGTTTGCAGCCATAAATAGGTCGCGATAATCCTGAATCTTACGTCAAATATTAAAAAAATGAAAAGACATACTTGATTCCAATCTTCAATCTGATAAACCACTAGTCTCTCGTTTTAATTCAGGCGATAAACCACGGACACGTTCCGTCATGAAAGTGGATTGTGAAAAAGACTTTTCTATTAATTTTCTTGAGAATAGAATACGTATCCGATGTTACGATGTTCTATATAAAAAAAATTGTAATGTTGATAACAGTTAGAACATCGGTAGCTTCAGGTCAGTTTCGGAGCTTTCCCCGACTTTTCTGGTTTAAATGAGAATGTACGCTCCCGAACAGCTATATTGTTACGTTGTGTCCTGTATCATAAACATGGCTCATGTGTCGACATAGACCGGTTCATAAAGCAATTTTCTGCTTTACGCTTACGACTTTTGACTGCATTGTAATGAGGTTCTTCGTGGGTGTCGTCTCTTGTGAAAGCCCGGCGCGTGGCACATAATTGACTGAGGCCAGTAGATCTGTGTATATCGGTTATAAGTTGCTGGATATACAGAGTACCGTGTTAGTCTATAATTCTGTTTTAACTGTACATTGCGTTTGATGCGGAAGACGACTGTCGAGTTCGAAGTGTGAATTCAGTATAAGAATAATAAAGAAAGTTAGCGAACGATATTTTGTTAGTCGACCATAACATATTGAATAATTAGCACAATATGAACTACGGAGAAATTTGTTTTCTTGATAGCAATGATCATTCTTCTCTTGCAAATAAAGAATGGTTGTTCGCGCCAAATACGATTCAATACACACAAACATAAAAAAGCTCAATGTAGAATGAATGTAATGTATATAATGTGAAATGTAATATATAATATAATGTGAAATGTAAAGTATAAAGATTGTATAATTTCAAGTTCAAAGTAGGTATCAAGATGTTGAAAGGTGGAGGCGCGTCCGCGTTGATGTTGCCTCATCCAGAGCCGCAAGTGCAGTGCGTCGGTAGGAATAGGGAAGAACTTTATTACGTTAAGCCGCGTTGTGCTTTGATTGGCTGTAATGATCCTTGACCGCGCCTGCGTGGCGGGCCTCCTTTACGGTGGCGCGAACAATGATAAAAAATTACATCGTGTGCCTATGTCATATTCAGACAAACGGGAGAGGACAAGATTGAGTGAAATTTATTTAATTTGTTTTTTTTTGTTACCGTTTCAGTTTAATTTTTCACTGTTAAATGATGCAGTTTACATACATAATTAATATCATAGTTATTTGCTCCGTTTGCATGCTCCAATTAATCGACCAATCTCCGTAAAATTTTGCATACATATCGAGGTTAAGGAGATGAAAACATTTATCCCGAAACATAATTTTTGTAACTAAGACCGTGGACTTGGTAAGGATTTGTATAACACACCGGCAGCTTACGGATACCTGCTGCATGGCATAGGCATTGTTATTTTCAAGCCATTTCTTCGATTCTATGCATCTCGAAACTATTTTTCAATAACTTCTTGGACAACAAGAGATTGTAATTAAGCATTAGGACACGTCACATGCTCCGAAATATGTTAATCGCTAGAATATAAATTTTATTAAAATTTGTTGTAATTTAGTGTCTTCGTATTATGACGTACAAACCGACACGATTTGGTCAACAATTTTTGATTTAAATAATTCAATAAACATGTAATTTACAGTTTTACGTAAAATAGTTTGTTGTAAAAAAAATCTACTCCTTGTCTTAACAGGAGTGTAAAATATCAACAGATCGCCCACATCTCTGCTAATTCCTTGCTTCTGTTAGTCGACATAGCAGCGATTTAGATTATCTATGCTGTTATACAATTGAAATGTGATGGTCTGTACATATAATATATTTTTGAAAGTGTTCCACTATAACTAGTGGTTTTTAAACACTTTTAAAAATGTATTCGTCAATTTCTGAAATCAAAAATATTTTTTTTTAAATATCGTTTCTCTGTTCGTTATTATGCAAAGAACAGTTAATATCGGGGAAACTTCCAAATGGATTTTAACGTAAATATAAGTCTGAGTTACATAGTTCACTAACGTAGTACCGTATGAAAAAAAATTTAAAACTGCGGAAGTAAGTAGCCTGATGTAATGAGCTTATAGGAAAGTCGGTACTTTTTTTATAAGACCGTATTTTTATGGTTGTATGCAAGTTCAGATTGATTTATGACGTGATCGTATGTTTTAAGAAAATATTTTAATGACGTTAGCGATGATGTATTAACAAAAACTCTCGTTGGGATATATATACACGGTTCGAGCAATGAAAGGCGCTGTTCGTAATAAATTGTCGTTGAAATAAAACTTAAAACATGCCTTTTTTCTAATTGAGTGCAAAAAGAAATATTGCACATAACTCTTTAACACACCCAATACTTGCCCCGAGCGGCGCTGAACAATGTGCGCGCAAGTATCGTGTGTATGAAAAAGTTGACAAATAATTAAGAATATTATTTTACATTTTCTGAAAAAAGTCATCTTTTAAATGTTATTTTAACGACAATCCAATATTTTTCAGTCAAGGAATAACGTCTTTCTTTGTTCGATACTTATACCCGGACACAGTGTATATATAACACACACATACTCATTTATATACAAATATATATATATATATATATATATATATATATATATATATATATATATATATATATAAAATAATATAAAATAATATTTGGATGAAAATAAGTACACTCGATCAACATAACAAAGTATAATGAATCATTTGGGTCATTAACCTCGGATTTCGTACTATTGAACCGTCTCTATGTACGAACTTTCCGTTATGATCAAGCAAATAGATCAACACATATTCGTATTCATAAGTATAAAACACGAAAATAAAAGTGTACGGCTACATTGCAACTTCTGATACACATGTTCCGAGCTCCGTGAGATAACATTTGTATAGGAGCCAGAGTGGGATTATTTATCGGGACTATTGTTGTTTGATAAATTTTGGACTTTTTTGAAGATAGTTTTGCTGCTTACCAGTAAACAACTTGATTACGATTAGAACTTTAGAATGGAAATTTGAAACAAATTTTGTCACGTTCTAAAATTGAAATTAATTATTTTCGAAAAGTATTTTCGAATTGTTTTCTGGAACTATTTTTCGATATCTTTCGTGATGGATTCAGTTCAATTATTTCATTTAATTTTTTTATTCCTTACTTTCGTACAGACGTATACTTTTGAAATGACTTTCCAAAGCCTTTTAATTTGTATGCTTTTTGATCGGCGGAGTAAAAAATATTTTCTCGATTTTATCGGAATTTATTACAGGATGGATGGATGATGATGTGATAAACGACTTAACGCTGAAAACCAGATTTTTAATTCGAACTTGAATGGCCCAAAGCCAAATTCTAAGCAATATTGCTATTGTGAGTTTTTAACATTTTTTTTATTAGATTTCATATTTTAATTAAAGTTTGCTTAACAAGAAATTTGCTCATCATTGATACCATCTTGATCACCTTTCTGAATTTTTATATTTTCACGCTGGACAAAAGGGCGACTTCAGTCACCATATTGGATAGATCGTGACGTCTCCTACCTAAGGACTTTTTGACAATACTACATTTGTTCAGATTATCCATTCTGGGTCTAGAGGTAACACCTAGATACACCTACATACATACAGACATACGTAGACTGAAACATAACACTTTTCCTTAGTATGCTATATTGTCGGGGTATAAAGTTGCTATTGAATCAATAGATGAGTTTGCAGACAGAAGTCCAATTTTAAATTAGTAAAAAATCTTTTAAACTAATTCTCGTCATTGCAAATTAAACATTTCAAAAACGGATCCCTTCATGTTAACAGTGTCTTAGATTTGAATTAAATATCAGTTTACGCTTGTAGATTGTTTATGTTGGCAATAAATCGATTTTCTAAAAGGACTTGGTGGTATGTTGTGCACAATAATGCCCTGTTAAGGTCAAAAATTAGAGAAAAACGTTCGTTACTTTAATTTCTCCACAGATTTGAATTAAATTTTTTTTGGCATTCGCGTGTTGGATCTGCCTTGTGTTACCTTTATACTTTCATAACGCTAATGTGAAGGAGTGTAACTACTAAGTTTTTCTTGCCACTTGCTTCCATTCTCACTCGCTCGTCTTAATTTTGTGTGAAAATTCTGGCCAAAATGCTCATACCGACCATTTTGGTAATTACGGCTTCAGCAAGAGCCATCCAAGAGAATATGAATTTGCATTTGTCTCGTCTCGATTAGCTGCTGCTATATTTTATACCAAACTAACATTGCATTCAATTTGCAAAGAGCGTCGTAATAGCCGAAAATCGTATTTCATCAGATCGCCGTTTCTCAAATATAGCAGTCTCTGATACAAAAGGGGATTGCAAAATAATTGCGCCGCAATACTCGTTTACGTTACATAGTATCGTTCTGTAGGGGTTTACAAAGTGTATATTATCCTTTCCAATCATTTCCATTAAGTGTATATTCCATTAAGTGTATATTCCATTAAGTGTATATTCCATTAAGTGTATATTCCATTAAGTGTATATTCCATTAAATGTATATTCCATTAAGTGTATATTCCATTAAGTGTATATTCCATTAAGTGTATATTCCATTAAGTGTATATTCCATTAAGTGTATATTCCATTAAATGTATATTTTAATAGACGAGTCGCCGATTTTAAATGTTTGACAGTAACGTAAGTTTGTTTTAAATAGTTTTCAACCTTATATACAACATGCATGCAGCGTGATGTTTTGTAACTTTGTTGTCTTGAATTCTTCGAAGGGTCACTTCGGCGCTGATTAATTGAAATGTCATTATTAAAACCACTGTCTAATATAATTCTTGTTTAAGACGGCGGCAAATAAACAAAAGGTTTAGTCTTGTTCCATTTTATTCCATGCAAGGTCAAAAGTAGAACAAATTTCTTAGTTGCTATACCTTTATAATTTAATTATTAATGCCTGCAGCTATGTTTTGAAGTAATCGTGAAAGTATGCTGCGCCCACGTTCATACCCAGGTTCACCAAGAGAGCTCTCTTCGAGGTCATATCGGACAGTTGTATATTGTATGTTGTATTGCGGTTGGCGGAAGCTATTGTTTGCATAACGGTGTCTTGCTCGAAAATACTTGCAAAACTAAACGCTGTGTGAGCCGCCCGCATTGAAAAGGTGTCGCAAGTGTTGTTGGCATTTTTAAAACATGCTCGCTTTAAGCGTTCGACATTGTGGAGACTGTTCACATTGTTCAAATCGGATGACGAATTCCAGACGGCCCATTGTTCGGATCGGATAACTGGATGGAAGTGGCCGATCGATATTGTTGGTGATTGTGGATGCTGATTCAGTTATATCTTTGAAGATGCTGTGATAATGGAGTTTCCGATATTTATAATATGTTGTGACTTACAGTATATGCTTAACCTTGTCTGGTAGAAGCGTTTGACACGGGACACTGTTGTAGGGCTTTGAGATAATCCGCGTCATGGCTTGCGGATAGAATATTGTGCCACAAAATGCATGTGTATATTCAGAAATATGTGTACTAGTGATAAGAAATTTCAACTTTGAAAATTAGGGAAAAGTTACTTTAATTATCTGAAAAATTAGTTCGATTTAAAAATTTACTTTTTAAATTTAGAGTAACATAAAGAAGTGAATAGCAGCATATATCCGAGAATTAAAAATTCGTTAAAGAAAACCCTAAAATATTGTAGAACATGTCGGTGTGCACGATAGAGGTCAAGACACTTGTCGATGATGTATCATTTTATCGGGACTGGACTAAATGCCATTGTAGTACGAGTATATACTTGCGGATTGTGCTCTAGAAACGAGTTCGTCAAGAGCTTACCCGAAATTCAGTCGGTGTTAATACCATATATAATTAAGCAGAACGGACACACGTCGCCTAAAGAGGGTTTTTAATCACGAGATTAATCAAATCCGCAGTGGAGAAAGTTTAGGCACTAGACGAGAAGCCTTAATGTGCGTCCGATGTGGTGCAGAGTTTCACCAAATGGCGTCGCCTATTACGTGGTTATCCAATTAAACTGGAGATCCAAAACCGTCTTTTGTGCGCTCCGCTGTGATAGACGGGAGCTAGGAAAGAAGTCAATCACGATAAATGCCCGGAAATAACGAATGTCCGGGTTCACGGGAAACGAATCGTCGTTTGGAGAGTTAACGTCGGCTCTGTAGACAGCGCCAGCGTTGGGATGATTTAGTTCTACTGCTATTGGCTGATTTATTATTTTCGCCTAAGTTGTCCACCCGGCCCGGTACAATCTCCACAACCCATTCGTTGCGAGTTTGCGACGGGCGTGAGTTATTGACCGCTCGTTATTTAGTTTGAACTCCAAACGGCGGACACAATTTGTTGTTTAGGTTGTGGACTAGCGGTACCCGCGTAGAATGCGCTCACCAATTGATGCTGTGACTCATAGTAATTTGCAATGTTGTCTCAATTGAATGGCTCGATTGCGTGCTTAGCTTTAGTACCACTAGCTGAGGTTTTTTTTTGTTTAATCTGGCTAGTCTGGGTTGATATTGATTGTTGTACCGAGTCGTCGTCGGATGTTTTTATAACGTGTCGGCGCTACTGGCTATCTTAACTGGGCAAAATTAAAAAGTTAACATTGCTTTTCCGAGCAATACTATTATTTACTAAAAACATGAAGGATGCTACAAAAAGTAATCCTTGCGTCTTGGTACAACTGTGTGCCGCAAAGTTCTTTTTCTAGCTTGCAGCTAGTCAAAATGGCTAACAATCGTGAGAAAACATGTTTTTTTATTCTCGTATATAATCCATTATATGTTAACTTTTTATAAATATGACTTTTATTGTCTATTGTCATCAATAAGGTTTATTACGAGTAACATTTTAAAATGTAATAAATGAAAAAAAATAAACGTCGAATTCAATCTTCTAGTCCTGCATCATCCTCTCTCCCTCCCCAAATTTAGTAATAAAATTATAGCTACAGCCATGGGGTAAAATTATCAATTCAAATTATCTTTGACTGCTACTGAACCTGTTTGTAAAATAAAAATATCCAATAAATGTGGCTCAGTTTAGGACGGGTAAGCAGCAATGAGGAATCGTGTTTATGGTAAGTAATGGCGACATTCTATAACGCCATTCGGCTGTATCCTTGAAGTCTGTATTGAGTAAACTATCCAAAAAAACATGTTACGCTGGAACTACCGAGTGTTTATATTGGGGAAAATACATGTGAATCAGTTTCAAACTGTGATTTTGTCAATGATTTGCAAAAAAAAAATAAACGTGACGCTACGAAGTCTCAACTCGGACCTGCTGGGTTCGAACCCAGAAATAATATTTTTCTTTTTAGACTAAAGTAAACAAACCTTTTATCTAAATTTTGATGTTAAATATTATTAAGACAGGCAAAAATCGATTTTTTTTCTAAAATCTTTATTTTGTTGCATTCTCAAGAAGTCTAAAGAAGCAGCGGTAAAATACTTAAGTCTGAACTCGGGAACTGCAGGGTTCGAACCCCGAAATAATTTTTTTTTCTTTTTAGACTAAAGTAACAAATCTTTTATCTAAATTTTGATGTTAAACATGATTAAGACAGGCAAAAATCGATTTTTTTAAAATCTTTATTTTGTTGCATTTTCAAGAAGTCTAAAGCAGCGGTAAAATACTTAAGTCTGAACTCGGATCTGCTGGGTTTGAAACCCGGAATAATTTTTTTCTTTTTAGACTAAAATAGTAAATGCGTAGCTAGGTATAAGCACATATTTAGCACTTTTTAAACTGAATTGTTTTGAAGTACGCATAAATGTACCTACTCAAATTTCATTTGGTTTTCTAAACTGTAAGAACATAAAAAATAAGTGCATAACGGATATCGGTGTCTATCCTAAAAATAATTTACCGTGCATATAAAACGTTATGTAATATATGTAATATAGGGTAATGGAGGGCCAACTAAATTATCAATTAATTGGCTATACGACGTTTTGTTTTTCCACTAAAAGGCATCCAAATATTTCTTCAATAATGATGTTCTTTTTGGTATCTATACGTCAACCCTTCGTCTTTTTATGATTTCCAACCTCAAAAGGCAAAAAGGGTTTGAGATTTGCAGATCACGCATCTCTCAAAATAAGCAGATCACGCATCTCTCAAAATAAGTAGATCGCGCATCTCTCAAAATAAGCAGATCCCGCATCTCTCAAAAAAATAAACCTTTTAAATACGAATAGAAATCCCACTACGATGGTCCCATTTGAAACCCATTTAGGCAAGTAAAAACATTTAAGGATAAGATTCTTAGTACTTTTTCCCTTTATATTATTTACAGTTATTATCTATCGCCATATAAATATTGCTTAGTATAATTGTATATGATGATATTAACACCCCCAAGAAAAAAACATTATAACTCAATTTTTGCGGATTTAATTTCGAAATACTTGACACAATATGGTAGGGTGTTAATAACTGAACATATGGGGATTAATATGCTTTACCACCATGTCAAAATTCAAGTTTGTGAGTTAAACGGTTTCTGAAAAAAAACTGTTGACAGGCGGATGGACACGTAATAATCTTGGAATGATTCAGTCTTCTCCGTTTTCTTCCTTTCGGGGTACTGAATCTTAAAAACGTTCGAATCATTCCAAAAATATTCATGTCCAGTGAATAATGAAATATATGCACATTCATTTTACACGCGACGAATTAAAAAAAGTTTTTTTATAATTCAATTATTGGAAATGGTTCAATCGTTTAATTACAATATTTATCTAGCTGTATACGAATTGACAAATAGAATTTGGTGTTTCGAACCTTCGATAATTCGGGATTTGTCCTTTATTCGTTTTATTTTATTAACCACTTCACTGTGATCGACGGGGATGTGACACTAACAATAATAAAGCGTATATAGCATACGTAAAAATAGCGAACAGATTACAAGCGAGTAATAGTTTAAGAAAACAATTCTAAAAGATATAAATAGTAGCGTATATAACATTTCATTTTCTCGACATCACATTGAATACAATATTGCTTAAAATCGGATAAAAAGCATCTAGTGATTCGGACCTTTTCCGGCACGATGTCAAAAATCAGTACGAAAGGGGCAAATGAACGAAGGGGAAAAATCTGTCATCCCAGATGAACCTTAGCCGCACGAGGCGATCGCGAACTTCAGAACTGAACTGCGTACCCAACTTTCTAATTCCAGCGGCGCGTCATCCACGAATAATACGACAAGATAAGCTGCGTGCATCCTGCGCAACGTACGATTGTATTGTCTTATTGTATTGTAGGTTTTAGTCTCACCGTTCGCTCTGCTGAGCGCGAGTTTATTTTTATACACGAGTGATTGATCCGTTAGTACGAAAAGTATTGTTTCAGTCGCGTTACGGGAACGTATTTGTGGTATGTTAATATGAAATAACAACGAAAAGAAACTACAGAAAAGTATCTATATTACAAAATAAACTAGAAGAAAGCATCCATGCAGAAAATAAATTATCATCATACTTATCGTTTTGTTTCTCAAAATGTTTGCAAAAATCGTTTAAAAATGACCAAATTAATTTAAACATTTTTGTTTATATGTTGCTTTGTTTGTAACTTATGGCTTTTTATGGAGTGAACTCTGACTCTAACCAAATTTTGCATACTATTAGAAAGTATTAGAAATAACATAGGATAAAGTAACGGACTAACATGGGATACATGTCACACTGCTCATATAAGAAAATTTGACATTGCTTTTGTGAAGTTGGTACCGTCTATTGGTTAGCAAAAGATTTGTATGTTGGTCTGCGGAATGTGTCTGTGCGATAGCAAATGGTGGCCGTATTGTCGCGTGTAAAAGACCTGCGCCGGCGCCGTACCACTGCCGGGACAGTGCCGGTGCTGGCCAGTGTAAGAGAGAACAACAGCGTGGCATAGTACTGTTAATATTTAATAGTTTTACGTCATTTCTATGAAACATAACTCGCGTATTTCAATAACGCGGCGATGTGGTAATTTATTAGGAAGAAATTATTTTCTGAAAACCTTCTAACTCAAGAATGCAATTGGAGCGCAGTAAAATTAAGTATTTTTCTAATAATAATATATCGCTTTATGGAATCTGAAATGAATAAGCAGCCGGTTTCTCTTGTTAGTTTTGCTGACCGCTACATTTTACTTCGTAGGCTACGCGACATGACTGGTAATTTCTCATCGTACCGCTCGTCGGGTACGTTATCGCCGTCAAAGCTACTCCCGTCACGGCGACGCTGCTTGTGCGCTTTTGGCCACTCGCCAACACTGCGATGTAGCCCTACGCGCCGCGAAAGCGACGGGAAATATTCGCTGGCCGCCCGCGCGTAGGGCCAATCGTTTCCAGCCTACTGTACTGAGCAATGTTGAATTTAGTAATAAAGCGCTTGATTTATTGTGAGGCGGGGCGTAGCCGGGGAGTATTCGCTATTTTGGTGGCGCGGTTCCGAGCATCAGATACGCATATTGACGCAGCGTGCCGTCGAGGGCAGGATTGAAGGTCGACGGAGTATTGGCTGGGGTAATTGTGTCATTAGGGCGTTTGAACATTGCTTTATAACTCTGATTGGTGTTAATTACGTCGCTGTGTAGATCAGAGCCCTGTTATGTAGACGGTATACGTTAAAATGTAGACTCTAAGATTATAATGACTTGCATTATAAGTTGAAGTTATTCGTATAAAATGATTTGCATTACAGTACATTTCCATAGGTATGGAGAAACTCTTAAACACTTCGATAATCCCATCTTAAAATGTATGCCCGAATACTCGGTGTATTGGCGAGGCGACATTAAAAAGACCAACATTTCGTCCGTTTTAAAATTTAAAATAATTCTTTGCTTATTAGGCTTGAATGAATTTGAGTTTTTGGTTCTTCGTTATGTGTGGATGATGAGGGGATATTTTTTATGTTATCCACCTCGGACACGAACCAATATTCTGTAGTTTATGGATTCCTACGCTCGCGTTTACCACTCTCTTTAGAAATTAATATTTAAAAGGATACAACTCGTCCAATATTTGTTCCGTGCTTAAGTTTCGTGAGATACTCGAGAAGATGGGATCAATTTTGGAAAGTGAACCTTTTTTTTATAAAATTTCTTTTATAGTCACATAATCGTCAATTCAGGTAGCGGCGAATTATCAGACAAAGTTTTTCAACTCATTTTTTTAAATCGCGAAACCGTTCCATTTCCGGTGACGATGGCTGTACGAATCGTTAATCGAATAGAGCCTATAAATAATTAAGATCGGTATTCCCCAGACGTCGTTGCGGCGCCGCCCTCGTGCATAATCCAGGCGGGCGTCACACAGTATATCTCGTAGAATAACCTAGCTGGATAAAAATATTTTCGAGTTCTTTTTGGGAAAATTATTGTGTTAAAAACCCCCATTTTTATAATTATTTATTACTTAAACAAGTTGTATTACTTAAATAGTTCCTCAAACATTATATTATTACGTATTATATTCTTCGTCTCGAGTGTTCTCTTACTGACATCGATGTCGTTCATTTCTTTAGATGAAGCTCCCTCTATTTATAAAACACGCTTGTGACCTTTTAGTCTCAATAAGTGCATTACAAACTTTAGTGCCCAAAATTGTTACGACACATATTACATTATATAAGAATATATTGCCGGATGAGCAAGAATATACTATTAGCTGATGCTTCAATTATTATTAGTCTGCGACATCGGATAACAAACTTGATTTTCTTTACGAAGTTTTTACTAATTGGTAAATATTACATCTCCTTTCAACTGTTCCTCTTTGCATATTTTTGTATTGATTAAAAGTGAGTTTGTTGAAAGTAGAAAAAGGTAACGCCTCTTTTAATGTGTGTATGGCTGTAATATTTCTTTGTACTTTTACGTCTTTTTGATAACGCTACAGTCATAGATAAAGCACGGACACGTTATTCGGCTACAAAAGCGAGTTCCTTTACGCTATACGACATGCCTAAAGTTTCAACTTTCCGTTTTTCACATTTGCTGGTGCTTTCCATAAAATCTTTTGTCGTGTGACCTAGAATCAATGAAAAATTATGAAAGAAATAAATAATCCCAAACTGATATGTATATAAAACTATCAGCGTGAAAAAAATGTTTGTCGAACAAAAGTTAAATTGAAGACTTGCATTACCTCGTTTTGATTGAATTACTCCCTGAAATCTTAGAAACATTTACGAACTCATTCAACCACGTTTCAATATTAGCTTTTCAAACATATCATCACGTATTGCTTTCAGTATTCATCTGTACTTAAATTGTTCAACGTACTTAACTATTTTTTTTGCTCTATTATTTACGCCGTTTACACCAAATAGACCGTAAAATTATTAAGAGTTTTCTAAGCAGTTTTCCGCCATATAATAAAAAGTTATCTTCTGCTGATGGTGAGTAAGAGGTACCTGAAAAAGATGAAATAATGGTAAGTCCCACGTTTCCGCACGATAATGTTTACGTAAACCGAGAGATGGATATTATATCTACAAAATAATTGCAAATCCATGCACGCGATAACAACTGGTGAAAATAAAGTATTTCACACTTGAAAACCAATATTTTTCCTTCTAAATTTCACAAAAATAAATACCTACCTTCAGAGTCGTATTAAAGGAACACAATTTTTATTTCAAAAGCGTATACAACTACTCTCAATGAACGTTTAAAATGCACGAATCGTGGTAGCAGGTAGACGATCTTCAACCCATAACCGAGTTTGTCCCTTTCTTGCGTGCGTGCTTGAGCCAATAGAATTGTTTTATTTATGACAAAGGATAATTGAATAGTTTATCTTATGAACCGAAAGGTGTTTTTTGTTAGTTTCAATTTTTTTACTTGGTAGTTTTGTCCAGCTATCTTTTCCAGGACATACCAGGCGTCGGGTCGATGGTCCGCGGTGCTCGATTCGTCCCGTGCATTTGTGGGCATTCGCTGCGGAAGTTGGGCGCTCTTTGTGCGGAATTTCGCAATAAACTTTGTATAATCATTATTGATGGATTTGTTGGTCTCATATTAATTGTTATTTTTGAGGTCTGCCGATGCTTTGACCCTAATATCAACCTAGGCTCAATAAATTTTATAACAATGGTTAGAAATTACTGTCGGTTGACACTATTGTTAACATTTTACGTAACTTAAATGAAATTTAAATTTTTGATATGAAATAAAAATAGAAAATTTCATTTTTATCATGTGCCTTTCTAAATAACTTAAGTTATATTTTGATTATATATTACATATATAATTCATTAAATCGTTGTTACTGGGTGATGGTAGTGATAATCCTATCTTTAAGGGAATTTGAACTGAGAATCGATTACCATTTAAAGTGATAACTTTGATTCCATTTGCGTTGTTGTCCGAAAATATTTTATTGTATCTGTTTTTCACTAAACGAATTGTTAGTCACTTCGATCTTTTTTTACAAAATGGTAGGCCGGAGACTCGGCTGCTTTCATCGACTGAAAGGTTGGACAAGAAATCAATACGTTCGCCCATGTCTAACTGTCCAGACATATAGAATGAGGTTGGAACTAAGTATTCGCATGTCACATTCTACTGGTTTAGGCCAAGATTTGGTGCAAAAATATTTCGGCTAGAAGAATGCTGGAAGTTTGAGGTGTGTTATACCTCCATCTTACGATGATGAATGTAATTTCTTCGTAAACGGACGAAATAAAGCGATGCGGCACTTCATAGATGCTATCAATTTCATTTGGTTGGACATTGGGTCATTTCTTCAATTATTTGATTGTACTATTGTTATTATCAACACTTTTGTTGAATATATTACGGGTATCTGCCGAAAACATTTTTCTTTCCTACTTAAGTAGTGTATTTCGGTGTACTTGAAATTCCGCAAATTTTAAGATCCAGTGTTGAAGTGATCACATCACAAACGTTGGTTAGTAACTTTTTAGCCACAACTTCGGGACTTTTCTAGAAAGATTCTCGAAACTTCTAGAAGGTTTTACTGTAGGGTGTAAATAGATTCGACTTCGATCTTGAGGACGAACCCCGTACCGGACGCCCTGTTGAATTGGACGTCCAACAATTACGATGCCTAATTGAGGAGGATTCTCGACTGACGACTCAATTGGCAGATGCTACGCTGCAATCATGGCACCATAGAAACACATTTGCATGAATTGGCAAATTTTCAAAATACGTTGTGTGGGTACCCCACGAGTTGTCATCATATCACCTTTAGTGCAGAGTTAATACTTGTTAACAGTTATTGACATTGAAACGTATCTTCGGCCGGCTGAATTAGTTAGTAACTGGCGATGACAAGTGGGTTACATACGTTAACCATACACGCAAACGTCAATGGCTGGGATCGGAGAAACAGGAGTTTCAGTATCCAAACCTGAAATAAGTGCCAAAAAGATGATGCTCAGCTGCTGGTGGAATATCAAGAACATTATTCACTGGGAGTTGCTTCCAGAGGGATCTACAATTAATGCAGATATTTACTCTGAGCAATTGGACCGATTAGCTAACAAATTGAGTAGTCAACAGGATCGAGTTTATTTTCTAAATGATAATGCTAGACCACATATTGCAAAACGTATTCGTGATACATTAAAGGAGCTAGGCTGGGTTCTACTCACTCATCCACCATATTCCTCGGACATTGCGCTCTCGGATTCTAAGTAACCATTTACGCGAAAAAAATTCGAAGTTAAAGAAGATCTTCAAAACGATCTAGCACAGTTTTTTGAATCAGTCACCGGAATTCTACAAGAAAGGTATATCGTCACCGCCACGACAAGTAGTTGATAATAATGGCGCATATCCTAAATTAAATTTAGTGTAACGTATAATTTTTTTAATAAAAACTGTTGACAGTCTCGGGGGTAATAACTGATTAGCCAACCCGACATTAATCACCGTGTGTGTTTAAAATATTGTATTATCATGTTTTATTGCGATATATATACTTTCCGTAGACAAGTGCGCTTAAATAATTAATCATTAATGTGATGTTCGTCGTGTTATCGTACATTTATTCTCTTTGTCTAGATAGCTTGCACATATTTCTTTTGTAATTAGTTTATTAACCTCAACAATCTTTGTTTTATTGTAATTAATGCTTTTAATTGATAAACAATAAAATTACGAAATAAAAATGTTGCTATATATATTTATCTTTGTCAGGCAAAGAAGTTTCTCGGAAACTTAGTTTAGGCTTAATTTACCATTTTTCACTTCTTTTACCATTATCTTGATAAAGGAAGGCTTTGAAGAGCGAGAATAACGCCTAAAGAGACTGAATTCTTATTCATGTTTGAAATTGGGCATTTCTTATAGGATTCATGTAAAAAATAGAAATAATTTGCACAAAAATTGACAACGAATTTTTATGTTGATTCTGCATAACAAAAGCCTCTAATAGTAACATTTTTACTTTGCAGGACGCTTGTTATTATTTGAATTAATTAGAATTTATGAAACTACTTTCGTCTTTTCGTTATTATGTATTCTTCGTTTATCCGAAGTCGGGGTGTAACGATTTAGATCATGTTATTCTCGGGAATTCAGGTGTTGTCGTTTAAGGTATAAACAAAATCATTAAACACGTATTCTGATAAAATAAAAGAGATGTACAGAGTAAATATAATTATATTTTTATGTAATAGATATACGAGTGTAACGCTCTCTTTTTCGATTCCAAAATAGTTAGCAGTGCTTGATGCTTCATTATATTTCTTGTCAAACTGGATTAAATTTGCTCCAAACGTTCGTAACGCATAGTCAATTAATTCACCGAAAAGCTGCCTGGAAAAATTATTTCTGAACTTTTACTAGCCTCGGTTTCGATTTTTCTCTTTCCCCTCTACTTATATCAATACTTTACTAGCATATATATATTGTCTACTGTAGCATATTAAGCGCTTTAACATTTTTTTAATTCATGAGACTCTTCGTGTAGTGAAAACTTTTGAAAATTTTGAGATAAAAGTTGTTTTTTATAAACCTACTTAAGTTGGTTATTAGAGTAAGTACGCAGGAGTACATGTTATACATTACGAGCCGTATTTTGGTATCGCAATTTTTAAACACGCAATGAGGTGAAAAACGCGTGCATATTTGTTTTGTAGTGCGGTCAACGATCTTTCATCGGTAAACAGGTAACGAAATACGTGTTAGTGTTGCGGTAAATAGGCTATCTTATAATGATTTGTACACAAATTGGCAGGCGATTGTTGATATAAAACTGAATTCTGAATCATCTGGAGAAATTTTTGCCGTTACGGTCCGAACAATTCGCTGCAATCGCGTAGTCACTGACCTTTGACGCTGTGCAGTGGCTTATATGTATTTGCGATAAGGAGAGACTTACTGCGTGCAGACGTTATAGATGTATGATGCGCCTCTGTGTGGGTCGAAGCGTCTCTGCGGACGTGTGCCTACTGAGTTCGCTGCGCAGATATCGAGGCGCAGCAAACGCTGGATTGTTACTAATCGAAGGAATGTGAAAATGTAATTATGTCTCTGTCAAAGCTTTGTAATGTGGAAGACGTAAAGGTTTTTCTATAGAAAACGTAAAGGTTTATAATTTATTTCAAGAGGTTTATAATTTATTTCAAGAGGTTTATAATTTATTTCAAGAGGTTTATAATTTATTTCAAGAGGTTTATAATTTATTTTAAGAGGTTTATAATACGCGTTCCTTTCTGGCGAATTAACATTTTTTTCTTTTCCAAAATCCTTCACATGGTCGCCTAGACTTTTTCGTGAAGTTCTTGTTCTCTTTCTGTTTAAAAGGTGGAATTGTCTTTGACTCGTGTTTATTATTATACCACTATACAGTTGGTCCTTATTTGGTTTATTAATTTGACCACCTAGACTTTTTCGTGAGTTCTCCTTCTGTTTAAAAGTTGAAATTGTCTTTGACTCGTGTCTATCATTATACCCACTATACAGTTGCTCCTTATTTGGTTTATTCATTTGACCACCTAGACTTTTTCGTGAGTTCTCCTTCTGTTTAAAAGTTGAAATTGTCTTTGACTCGTGTTTATCATTATACCACTATACAGTTGCTCCTTATTTGGTTTATTCATTTTTACTCAGTCGCTGTTTCGTCGACGACATTTTGAAGTTTTTAAAAAAAATTGTTTACACGGTTACCGATGCTCGACATCAGCATGGAGTTTATACCTCATGCGATATAAGTAAATTAAAAAAAATCATTTTTGTTTATTTGAATTGAATCTCGTTCGTTCTAAAATTAAGTTGAATAAATTAACTTAATGCAGCAAATAAAAAGGAATGAAAAACAAGTACAGAAGGACGAAACAAGCCATTATCGATAAAATACAATTGTCAAGCTATTATCAATAAAATACAATATTTTTTAAAGTTTTAAGGGAGGGAGGCAAACAAAAAAAGCACTGCGCGGGGAAATATTGGGAGTCGTTTATATTATTCTTATATTTTTTAGTGAATTATAAAGCGCTATATAATCGTCTCGTTGTTGTCACAGTAACTCTTCTTAACGAAAAGCTTGGTGCGCACACATCAGTGGAAGCTTGTATGCAGCTAGTTTTATTTAACTGGATTTTGTAAAGGTTTTTGGTAGTTCTTGCCCCATTTGCTGAGATATAAAATAGACATGAAATATTAGTAAAATAAAAAAGGGGTTTTCGTTAAAAATATAATAAGCTGATTTTAAAACAAGAAGACGCCTCAAACATAGTATTAATCAATATTACAAACCGTGCTGCATAATGCAGTTAAGATTTACTAATTTCTATAACGGGACACTGAGAATTGATCTGTACTTTGCTTCATTGTGAATAACATCGATCGAATTTCGTTTCGAAAGCTCCACTTAACTCTCGTTAGCTACTGTCGGTTATTAGTACAAAATGCTCATGTGAAAATGCACTAATTAATTATATATAGTAAAAAAGCGGAAGCTTACAATTTGCAATTAATAAAGTGCAATTAAAACTAAATGATTGGGACTTTTAATCAATTTCTGATGGATTACTAATAGGTTCTGAGCGGAGTAATTTATTGGCGCAGTGACGATGCGTCCGGAGGGCTTCCGCTGTGCAGTAGGCGACAGGTTTGCTTTATTGGGCCGGGTAATCGAAAACGTGCTTGGTCCCGAGATATAATTACAGCCCGGCGAGGCGCGCGGCTGCGGTTTAATCTCGACGTCCGCGTCGCGTCTCTGTTCTTGTATATCTGAACATATACTGCTTTCTGTGATATACATACATCGCATTGTCTACCAACGCTTTTCATTCTTGACGAAGCTGATTCGGCATTTTAGTCGAAATATAGGAAAGAAGCAGACATACCTCGTATTAGAAATAGAAAAAAATCTCCGGCTGGGAAGTGAATTGTGTAAGGGATGTTATATTCTGGTAAACCTATTCTCAACTGTTTAGTTATATAATATAGCGCACTATAAAACTGTGCGACTTAATTTTGTAACATGATGGTTATATAATAACATGTATAAATATCGTCCAGGAATTTTCATGTACATTTTATTTAATACAATTTTTTTTTGATTCGTCGAACTTAATAATTCCACGGTCCGTTTAAAAGAAAGTCTGTATTGATTAGCAATATACAGTGTTGAACTTTTTTGTATATTTTTATGTTGTATAGTTTATATTCTAATATTTCATACATTACTTTTTTGTATATTTTATGTAGTCTAATGTTTTTATACATTATTTTAATGTATCTATAATTGTAAAATGTTATCTCAAAAAACCACTTCAATTCTCTTCACTTAAATCGTTATTGCTCATTAGCCATAGGCTATAAAAATATTGTATATAGTCTACTATACGATGGTGGACTTTCATGTCGATTGGATAAGCCGTTTTAATGATAAACCTCCCATTAACGTGCAATTCTTCCGATATTGGAATTACTTACTACTACTTACTGCGAGTTTTATTGTACGTAATTAATTCATTTTGTATATTCTTCTCCGCACTTTTCTGCGTACTTTCTTTGGCTTCGATATCTGTGAGTGCAAAACACTAAAAGAACTGAGCGTCAGTGAAGTAGTACTAACATTACGAATCCATAATCTGGGCTTTGCCCACACTGTGGATTCCGCTGTATACTGAATAAGAAAGCGGTACCTTATACTAACCAAATTGAAAGTTGTAGTATGCGTGCGAGTACTTGACTTGCTATTCATGATCTGCCTACTCGAACTTCAAATACGTACCCACACAAGCAGTTGCTGTAATAGGTAATGTCATAAAATACTACTAGACCAAGCTTATTTGTTACGCAAGATTGGAAACGAATCGTACATATATAATGGGTATTATTACGTTGGGCGAATATCGGGGGCGCGGTTCGGCATTAAATCCAACTGGAAACTACATTATCTTCTTACATTTAGTGAAAGAAATATTCCATATGGTCATCCTTTTTCAATTTGCACTAATAGAAAATATTGAGGAAAGAATCGATAAAAATTATTTTTTGACTTTCCGTGTAATAATGAAAATACAGCACAAAATAAAATTCTTATTTTAAAATTATGTTATAGGGCGGATGTGTTAAAAATAAAGTACCTACCTAATTTTAAAATGTTAACATTGACTAATCAAAATTGAAAATAGCTATTGTGTAAATTTGTTTAAACTTCCCTAAATTGGTATTTTGTTGAACTCAAAAATTTCCAATTGATATTTGTTAGAAACTTAACTGGCTAGAACAAAGCGTTCATTTTAACTTCTTATCTACATCGTTTTCAAATTTGAAGTACGAGAATGTGTATTGTAGTTCTTACACAATACACGTTCTCGTAATGTTTAAGGTCAACGGTCTGATTTTTATTATAACTTTTAGTATTAACTTTTGAATGTTTGCTCCCGTCATATAGCGAGTCTCCAGAAAAAGCAATTCTAGGGACAGCATTGGGCAAATAATGAAACATCTTTAGGTTATACCTTCCCGTTATACAATTTTTTAGATTTTGTTTCCAGCAACTTTAGCCAATACGTAGGATTAACACGTTTTCCTTAATACTTTATGTTGGCAGTCAACGCTACATGTTCGACTTTTTCTGCTTAAACTAAACTTTTTTGGTTTTAGTTTCATTAGAAGATTCGATAGTTATATTTTTAAATAATAATTCAGTCGATTTTGTTGATTTTCCCTTGGTCTCTATATCTTTAATTTTTTTGTTCTGTGTGCTCTAACATGTCGCGGAATGTGTTACCATTTTTAATTTAGTAATCATACCTAACGATATGACTAAAGGCCGGTTTCCGAGTACTTTTTATTGAATAGATGTCTATTCCATAACTCATTTGTTTGAAATTATTGATACAAAAGAGTTGCGAAATAGATATTTATTTCGTAAAAGATATGCAGAAACTGGCCATAAGTAAGTGTATTCCGCGTAGTAGAAAAAAGAATGAATAAAAAAGCAACAAACACATGAAGAATAATGGATGTAGAATATTAATTAGGATAAAAACAATTAGTTATTATTTATTAGGACAAAAACAATTTGGAATAAAAAAAATAAAATCTTTCAATACAGAAATATATAAGCATGAACGACTAAAACTTTGTATAATATTGTTTAATTTAAGCACTTTTCAATTTTATCGTTTAGTGTATATACAGAATATTTCTTTATGGCTATTCTTTCGAGATGGTATAGATAATGACGACATTTCACTAAATGTTGTTTAAACTTTCGATTTTATATTTTATGACGACTTCGATCAATGTATATGTATGTATCCGTCGTCCTCGAGTAACTCGGAAGTCATTTTATTTAATCAAGTCTAACTAAAGCGTATCTGCCTTCTGCTTCTGTGTAAAGTCTGAGATTTCTCAAAAATATTTGTATACAGTGGTCGAGTAGTAGGCTCTTTTAAAAGAAAGTAATCAGATAAAAATATCTAGATATATTTAGCTATTGTCTGCGTTCATAGTATTGTACTTTTTAATCGATATGGTGTTATTAATATTTATGATTGTAGCGTTGATCATATTGTACTCGGCGTGACGTGATATCCATATGACATCGTATTTGCCCCAATCGATAGAGGCGTTCAGGTTGTTGGTGCATTTGCGCGAATATTTTCATTAGTTAACAAATAGGCATGTTTGGACGTTCATTACTAGTCCATAAAGTAAAAATACGAATTTCGGCGATTTAACTTATTCTATATATCTAAAAATAATTCTGTCTTGTAAAATTACTAAATTTAATCGTTTTCTCATAAAGCGTAATTACCGAAGAGTCAAAATCGATTAGAAATCATATACATATATGTGTGATTATTATTATTATATATATATATATATATATATATATATATATATGTATATATGTATATATATGTATATATGTATATGTGCATGTTTATGACCTAAGTTAATCTCAGTGCATTAGCAAATAGGTTAAAAAAATATTTGTTTTCTTAAATCGGCCATAAATTTGTGTTTCAATTAAATAGTCAAATGAATATTTCCTTCGTCAACAAATGTTGCCATTATCTGGCAATAATATAAATTATAAACTAACGTTTCCAACCCTACGAATGTATTGCGATTAATAAAATCGATTAATTTTCCTTCGATTACGTAACTCTTGAATATATTATAGGTACATATTTCTATAGCCGCTAAACGGCAATAATTGTTTTACGCTTCCAACTTTTCTATTTTTCACCTTCTTGCTCAATACATATTCCTAATTTAATCTTTATCTTTTTAATATTATCGACGCGTTCACTGCCATACATTATTCCGTCGTAGACACGTCGTCGGCCGCCGCTCGATCGTTTGGTATTTTTCTATTTCCTAAAAACGTGCCGAAGGAAGTGAATGCATTATATTTATATGTATATATTATTTGTTTTACTCAAACATTGCTCAACTTGTATGAGGGTAGGGATTTAGAGCACGATCGACAAGGGCTGAGCTCAGGATAAAGGTATATTACATAATGAAATATAATGTTGAATACGGGCGCAGGTGGTGTTATTCGCGGCGTATTGTCACGACCAAATCTATAGTTTTAAGTTTCTATAAACTTAGCAGCATCGTTATATACATATTATTAGTGTAGAAAAATGCGATTGAAGTGACTCCTTTTGCCAAGGTAGTGGAAGTTTGTATGTTGAGAAAAAACTTTATTTTTTCTTTTGTTAATAAAATTTTCTTGTTTTTTACGCGATTCACTTAATATTTCCATTTTTTCCTTCAGGCTAATCTACACTAATATATAAGGTGAAAATTTTTTGCTAATTACTGGAACCACACGTCAGATTTCTTTTTGTGTTAAATGCATTATATGCTATGTATCATTATGCTATGCATAAAATTGTTAAAAATATAACAGAAATCTTAGAACACTGCTTAAACGGTGTAAGAGATTGAGCGACCGGCTTATATACCCACTGATCATTTTATAAGCCGTAAGCATGAGGGTTAAATAAAATTAATTACAAACAAATGTTCAAACACTTGATGGTTTACAGCGTAGTCCTTTGAGGTTTCCGAATCTTGCCCACTTGAACCATTTTGTTTATGCTCGCTTAGTTCATTGGGATTTGGTCGATATTATTTTCTGTTGCGGACTTCTCCGTAGGGTTTGTGTCGGCCGTTCTCCCGCTTTTTTTTAAAGCATACGCGTACAGAAATATCGAATTTGAGGAGTCGATTTCGACTTATAATACACATTTTATTATAGTTTAATTTCCCCTTGGAAAAATCCTACCTTAAAATTTTCGATTCCTGTGTTGTGAGATCTGTTATTGAAAAGGGATGCCACAATGTTCTCATAACATTTTCTGTACTTGACTCTTATGTATGCCTAAACTTACTTCAATCTACTGATATGTTGCTCTCCTGTCAGACGCACTGCATTGATTTAATCTTCAATTGCCGCTGCTAAGAGACTTCCCTCACAAAGACCATCATTGATATTGGCGTATCAACCGCGCTTGGTTTTGTTACAAGAGTTATAAACAGTAAAGCGGAATGGAGTTTCATTATAAATGCCAATCCAAGTCGATCTTAACTTTGTTGTTGATTGAAGCCTTAATAAATGTCATAGAAAATCATTGAATGAAACTTTTCTCGAGGTAAGTTCAGCTTGACAAAATTAAGTAAACTCGGGCAAACATTACCAGAGTTAGATTTTCGAAATTTGAATTAATTTTTTTATTACAGATATTGTAAACAACCAGTTCTAACAACTTTCCGTTTTTCGAACTTTCCTTTTTGGAACTTTCCAACACTGAATTTGAATTTCACTTTTTAAGGTACTTCGCTTACTAAATAGTATTGTATCTGCAAAATTTCACATTACTTGTTGTCTAGATTCAAAGTATCAGGTTCCACTTTTAGTGTCCTAATAGTATTGGGAATTAACGTTCTGTCGTTTCGAAGTAGCCGTGCCCATTGCCTCAAATATAATTTTTTTTATTGCTAATCGGTTTAATTTTTGTTCCCCGTTATTATCAATGTATTCTCCCCCCCCCCCCTTTAATATCAATGAATTTTTACTGAAGTTGAATAAACCGTTTCTTCTTCGTTTAAAGTCATACAGTATTTGGAGTAAGACGACCTTGAGAATCTCTGAACACCTTTCGGTCCTAACTTCTCGTATACTAAAGTTTTAAATCATGCATTGTTAATATTGGTACTAAAACATTCAACTTGCGAGTTTAACTTCTTTACTTTCGAATTAATTAGATGGAAAATAATAATTATTATTAGGCATTTATAGCTTATAGCCATATATAAATTAATAACTGAATGGAGTTTTTAATAGAACAAATCAACGGCATTCTAAATGTTTAAATGTATTGCAATTTGTTTGTTAGGGTGCAATTAATAATAATTTTTATGTTTCGAGTTATAGTTCGTTGTTTTTGATAAAAATTGAAGAAATATAGTCGTTGCTGCATAGTGAATACCTCGTATGTGAGTTAAAGGAACTTATCAGGAGGAAGAAAAAACGTGTGGTGTAAAATTTTGTTACGCCGTCTTATTAACGAACTTTTTAGTTTGTCAATTTTGTAATATATGCGCCCGCTACTTAACGAGGTTTTCAAAGAAAACGTTAAGATTGTGCTTGAGGTATTCAATGAATTCACGGTGAAATATTTTAAATAATGGGCCTTAGTTTGCAGTAGAATTAACATGATCAATTTTAGCATTACAACATTAGAAATCTTCCTGAAAAAATCTTGTACCAGAAATCAAGTTTTACAACCTATATAATGTTGAATATCACAAAATAGTTCTGTCCATTAAAATATTCAAGACAAGAAATTGGCTAAAGTTATAATTGAATATAACTTTCTATTTGTCAATTTATATAATCGAAATAGTTATAAGTAACAAATACTTAAATGCGAGAATTTAAATGAACGCTAGCCTATTTAAAGTTCGTATCTAATAAATTTAGCTATAGGAAATGCTGCGTGTGTAGACTAATAGTAACTAACCACCAAATTTGTAGAATCTTACTAACGAAGTTGTTCTTCGGATTATCATAAAATAGATAGCCTAACAAAACTAAATAGGAAGATTAGGTAACAAATACCTAGTAATCTAACCAAGTCTGTATGTAGAGGTACTCGGAGTTAAGTTGACCTAATTTATTATGGTTTAATTTGTGATAATAGTCCCAGAAGAACGTATTGGAAAATTGTATTCATTTGTGAAAATTAAGGGTAAGTATTTAACATTTAAAATAGTATGCTTAATTGAACATACTATTATTTTCTTATTGTATGGTAAGTACCCAGTAAAATAAACCGACTTTCACGAAAAAAAGTACCAACGAACTAACAGCAATAATTAAAAAGTAAAAATTTACTGTTCCAATAATTACAAAGTTCCAATAATTTGAAGTAACATATATTTAAATCCAATAATTTGAAGTAATATATATTTACTTCGGGGAATGGCAATTCTAGATACATATAACGGCTTAGTGTCAATAGGATCGGGTATTTTAACGTTTTTAGGCAGTTGTGCGAAATCGTTAACATTTTTTTTTTAAGAAAATTGTTCCATCGCTTCGGTATTGCACTGTAAATTGAAAAGTGTGGCTTCTCCATTTTTTTTCAGACCCTATGGAATAGAGGTATGGCATGCTACTAAATTTATTCAATAAAGTGTGCTGTAAATATTGTACGATGTATGACTTCCTCAATCTTGCGTTTTGACAGGCGTCGATATACTGTGCCGTTAACTAAATATCTCGCTTCGCTAAGTGTCTCTCAAATAGTTGAGTGCATGGAATCGCATTCCATTTGAGTATGGTCTTCCTCTCAGTAGTTGTGCACAATTGTGATTGATTTCTGTACTGCGGCAAGGAGCAAAGTGTTTATCAGGAAGATTCTACAGTCACTCCGGAATATTGCATGTTTACAGTAGCATCGACGTGATTGATTGTTGAGAAAAATAATAAATAATACTTGCAAAATCACCTCCTTCCACAGACTCAACCTTCACAAACACCTCCCTTTATTCTCCAGATCACCTCCTTCACAATCTTGCCAAATGAAGCAGTATTCATCGGTGGTATTTAAAGCAAATATTGCAAAATTGCGGACCATCAATTTCGTTCTATATTAAAGTACAGAAACCTTCACAGTTGGATCTTGAATTTCTTTATCTTGAGACTTTCACGAAATATGCATCGTATATGCCTTATCGCTAAGGTTCTGACACGTTTAGGACAAAAACATCGCACTCATTTTTTTTGTGAAAATATAAATTCATGCCCTCAAATTCGTCCCAGAATATAAATTTTGTCACTGCTAAATCTTCTTAGGTGTCTTGTTTAAGATACTGTAGATATTTTCGGTATACGCTTTATTTACTGTTCCAAGTAGGTTCCAAGTGTAATTTACTAGTTGACTTTCGACAATGCGAGATTCCTAGAACTATTTTGTTCTTTTACCGTCCTATTTATTTTTTTATTATAAGTTGTATGTGAATCTCTTTTAGACCAGTGATGAACTGACCATTCCCGTATATTAAAAATATTTAGATATATTTTTTTGCAAACTGTTTACTTTTCTTCAGGCACATTTATTAAAGTATACTTAAAAGTAATTTCCTTTCGAGGGTTGACGTCACATTTCAGTCACGATAGCTTTTTACAATAACTGACTATTTTACCCATACTTTCTTAGCAATCAATTTTTTTCTACTTTCTTTCGTCAGTGTAGAACATAGATAAAATTTAGTTTTTCTTTTCGAGAGCAACAGGCTTTCAGTAAACGTTTATTTCTAGTAATATCAAATACAACCTTCCTTGATCCGTTTTCATTCTACCGTCACAAACACCTCCCTTTATTCGTTTGTTTTTATTTATTTCACACCCAACTTTCTTTCTTCCCTTTCCCCCTTTTGCTCGCTTTCGTTTTTCAAAAGTAACATTCTTTTTAGTAGACTCGAATGATGTTTGCCAAGAAACCTCATCTAGTTGGTGTTCATATCTAATCAGGATCTCCATCGTCTGGTGAGAAATCATTGGCTTCCGAATAAGATTAAAGTTTACTGTTGTTAAATTCATCTCCTGTCGGCGAGATTAGCAATGGATCAGTATCATTTAAGTGAGATGGAATACTAAGAGAATCGGAGAGATTGTGGCGAATTTAAAATACCTAACGAATTAAAGCACAAAGAGTTCCGTGACTATAATGATTCCTGTCCCAAGTGCTGTCTTATGAAAGTGTTCATTTCTTTTTCCCAGAATCTTTCAAACGAGTAACTTCCACTGAAAAATATTACGTGTCTTCTTGGCAACATTCGACGTCTACTGATGTATATAAGTTTGAGCCTTTAATCAGAATTGTGCTTTTCGGTATCATCAGACTGTTTCTTGCTTCCATATAATATCCATTCATATCATTAATCACGATACAATATTCCATTTCATGTCATTAATCACGAGTAGACATAAATCAGCAAGGGAGCTCTGTTTTTGATGTTGGAAGTTAGTAGACTTTCCTGTAATATAGATATTGAATCAGTTGATGTTTGGAGAGTAGAGGTGGCATCCTCCAGCACAGGTTCAGCAACAATAGATTTCTCGTGTTGGTATTTTTCTGTTGAAGTTAAGTTAATTTAATAATGACAGTACTTGAATTGTAAGTTTTAATATTAGGTGCTGTGCCACTGCTACAAGCTCGAGCATTTGTTTGCTTCGCAATGTATACGATGTTACGAGGGGACTAATTGATCATATTCGAAAGTAGTTGTGTTGTGTAAGAAAATATAGTAGAAGTGCATTTATGAGTATGTTGTTCTTTTAAAATTTTGTTAACGGCCACCTATAAACTCTAGTTACACCACAGCGCCTATTATTTCGAAATTCTTAATATTTATATCGATTTTATAAGTAAAGAAGAAAAGGGACTTTCTTAAATTGTGGAGATAATTAAGTCGGAAAAAGTAGTTTTTCCCGGCGTCTTTATTTTTTCCGAGGTCATCGCACCAGACTCGCATAAGAAGTGTTTACGTGGTTTTCGTTAAATTCGAGAGATACAAGTGCTAACCACGAATTTGAGCGAGACGAAGATGTGTTTCGCGAGGTTTTCTTTCACAAATCAAACAATGTAAAAATGGTTAAATGTGCATACTCGAGGTTTTCACTCTACGGCCCCGATGTGCAAACAAAGGACATCGAGGAACGCCTCGATGTCCTTTGTTCAATCACCTTTCTACGTCAGCCGGCAGTTGCACAATTCCGCGCTCAGACAATGTTACTGGGTAAAAAATTTGTGCAAGTGATTTTTGCAATCTTTTAAACAAAAAATATTCCCATCTAAGCTGTTTCGAAGTCATCTCTTTTATTCACAGGGTTTAGTCGCCGCAGAGATTAGGGTCGGGAGAATGCAGTGAATAGGCATGATTTGCTGGAGAAAAGTTTGTGTAGATCGGCCAATAGCACATGTGGCTTATTTTTACCGTAACACGAGATGCCCCTTTTGGGTAATACAGGGTCGCTTCTGGTCGATTGTTCGCTTCAATTTAGTTAGTTGCGAATAGTATTTCTCCGAATAATGGTGCAGTTTTCACGTAAGGGCTCATAATAAACGAATCCCTAGTACATCGAAATATTTTCCCCAGTCTCACAAACCGTTTTCGAAGTGGCGTTTTTCGATTTGAGTTTCAACATTCTCGATATAAAAGGAGTCGCAATTCGGCGAACAGGTCAAGTTATGGAGATAATGGTGTAATGGATTTTTTTCGATACTTTTAGTTCCATCTAATAAAACATTTCGTGCTGATTATTTGTATGCAAACCTATCAGGATGTTTCTCGTTGTGCTACGTGACTTATAAGCGCGCATCGGGCACGTACAGACATCGAGCCACATACGTACAAAGATTAGCTACTTATAATGATAACAGTGAGATAATGTCCATCCTAAATATAGAGTTTAAATGAATCATTCGCATTTTCAATAATCAACTACGCCTAACTTCCTAATCGTACTATGTACATGTAAAGCTATGCATCTATGTACCAAAGTTCCGCCTATTTTGTGCTTCCGAAGTTCGCCTTAGCTTATTACGGTGACAAATAGAAAATATTACGTAGTTTCTACCCGGTGTGGCACGCCGGTACTTGTATTGGGTTTTGTAGGCTTTTACTTTATACGCGTCGGCGGGGCGACCTCGAGGGGTGACGGGGGTTGTCGCGCACGCGGCGGCGCAGGGCGGCGGCGATGGCGCGCCTATCGACCGTCAGTTTCCGGGCAGGAGTCGCGACGCGCGCCCGCTTAGACTTGTGTCCCGCCGCCTACCACTTAGATAGTCAATTTTAATAAAATCCCTCGCCATGCTTATAGGGCTCGTGAGGGATTCGGTGCTGCAGTGCTTTTGCCACTCGTGCAGGGCGCCCGTGCTGCCCGCAGGTTCACGTCGATAGCGATTTTTCTATGAGTTTTTCCCAGATCCCCGCCCTTGCCGCATTGAAATCCGTACCGGCTTCGAGACACCATGCTTTCTCGGTTGTATATTTTCTTTTTTTTGTCAACGGTTTGTATTGGTTTTGATACACACCAATGAACGTCCGATGGTAGGTTGGTTGCGCTTGAAATATGCTTAAAATGTATTGCGGAAACGTACGGCGTAGAATTAAGTTTGCTGGCAGATCTCGCTTCCCAAGGACACAACAGTGCTTCGTAACGCTTTCAAAGTGACGTTTGTGAAGTATGTCTTGGAAAATATCGTTCATGAGTCTAAATATGAAAATAGGGAAAATACATTCGTACGTAGTATTTGTTTCGTTATGCCGGCAGTTACATATAAACCACGGCGTCACGGCCGCACACGGCAATTTCGGCTGGCCGCAATATACTTTTCATGCTAGTTATAAGTAATGGTATTATAATTTCCGACCGTTTCAAATATACTAATAGACTATGTATATCGTATGACGCCCACAGCAGGTCCCTAAACATCTTTTGTTCTCGTATCGATTTGTTTGTTAATGACTTATTGCTATAATTATTGTTTTTGCGAGCCCACATATCGCATTTAATCGACGCGGGCCGGTATTTTTTCTCGTCTACCCGACCGCCGCTTACACAGAGCCGAGCCGGTAGTAACAACGCCGATGTTAGGTTTTTGTTTTTGTAGTCTCTATGAGTGCTATTTCCGTTATCTGCAGTCACAATTCAATGTGACACTACTGCAGTCATTGCAGATAACTCTTAGTATTATTACTGTTAGTGGAAATTTGAAATAATACTTAAACTGCGGTCGTTGTATTTGTTTTATTTCTTTTTATTAAAAGATTTATATTGCGATTTAGTTTCAATAATTTGTCGAAATTTGTAGCGACATCCAGCTTTTACCCTTGAAAATTGGTAAATTTTTTCCTAAAATTTATAAGATTTCTTTTAATTGATATGAGAGTATATTGTTCTTTGTAATTATTAGCAAGAAACAAAAAAATCGACTGCTTTATTAAAAAGAAAAAAAAATGGAGAGAACATTTTAGCTTTTTGAAATATATACTTATGCACGAAGTGGGAAAAATATTTTATTTTCCACTTAGAAGGAAAATGTAATGCAGTTGAGGTATTGACTAATTTTTAAACATATTTTTTCTGTTCTCTGAAAAAGTCATCGCACTTTTATTTTAAAATTGTTGGGTTCCTTTATAAAAATTATTGTCATTTTGGGTTTTTATTTTTTAAGAATTCTGATCATCTGTCAGTGCGAATTAAGATTCATACTTAGTAAAATAATAATTTTACGTTTTTAAAGTACAGAATATTTATCTTCCGAAAGGTAATATATATTTTACTACAATAGCTTTCTATAGTGTTTGCGAACCGCAACGGAGCAAGAGCTAGGTGTCTTCTTAAAGATGGATTTTCCTAATACGGCATGTGATTACACTTAGACGTCCTAAGCGACGGTCGGGTCAGCTGAACGTCTACCGGTATCGCTAACGTGTCGCAGACGACGTAGTTTGAGAGCCGTTTAGGGTGGAATTACGTCATTCGGGACCTTATATTATCACTCTGAGTTTCTTTGCCGGTAACATGGCATTCTTCTTTTGGATCGATTAAATGGCACAAAACTAATTTATCATATATAAATATAGAATTAATGATGTTTCTTGCGGTCTCTAATCTTTCAGTATAATATGCCAAACTAAATGCGCAAAACTAGCTATGTTATTTAACCAATAGTTTTATTATTTGTATCGCAATCTTTAGATGCCTATTCGAAAAAAAATAGTAGGTTTTCTTTTTATTTATGGCTGCACGTTTCGATAAAATATACAAATGTAGACATTTTTGACAGAAATCAGGCGAAGCAATATTGTAAAGAAAAACGTTTAAAAGAAAGAAATAATTTCAGAATGCTTTTACTGCAATGTGGAGCAATGTGGAAAGTATTATATTAAAGTAAATCAGTTAATAAAACGTGAATAATAAAGGAGAACTATGGTTTTGTACACCTGAGAATAAATCTTGCTTTAACAATGTTGTTTCAAACAAACTGTCCTTTCGTAAATTTAGCGTTATTGGTACAAATAAGATAATGCACTTTCGTAGCCGTACTAAAATATGCATTATCTATACCGATACATTTAATAGTAATATGGCGGTCTGTTTTCAGTGAAGAGCGAAATTATATCGCGACCGATAATGTGATAATTAATGTACGAATTTCCTTGTAGGATAATCGGGATGAATGAACTCCTTGCAACTGTATTTATTTTGTTTATTACAATACAGAATTGTTTAGGGTTAATACACAATACCCTTGATAGTTAAATGAAAATATTTACTTTCGTGCCGGCTAAAGCGGAATATATTTTTATTTGAAGATTTTCTCGTCGTATATAAGTTTGGGTAGGCGGAAACATACGGCCAGCAGTATTCGGTTTACGTTCTACTATTTCGCGTCCTTTTTTTACTTGCGGCGCGGCCTATTGACGTTTCGCCGGTCCGCCGCGACGGTACGAGACGAACACATATCGATCGACGGCTTCGGGAAAGCACCGTGTCTCGCTAGACCACCCGGTATCCCCCTCCACCCCGCGTCCGCCATGCGCCGGTCCCGGCGTCCGGCGGACTCAAGTGCCCGTGTTCACAGCGCATCGCCGCTCGGCGCCCCTCAAGAAGCCGACCACAGGCAAGCCACGGACGAAGCAGCCGAAGAAAGTAAAGTTCATAAGTAAGTAAAGGCGGTTAGTTCGTCTGCCGGTCTGTACGGTTGTTATTCCGGCGTGCATTTTTGGGCTTTTAGGAAGTACCCTTTTTGTAGGTTTGTAGGTATACGTAACTTTCTTTCGTCGTTCATTACCGCCGACCCTTTTATTGTAATGTAGACTAATTTAACCAATTAAGTGGCAATTTACCGGTGTGTATTTTAAGTGGCACTTTACCGGTTCCCTAATTTGGTTGCCCATTAGATTGAATTTCAATACTTGGAGCGGTGTAAGTAACAATTTTGGTCACATTTATTAATATAAATTTTATTAAAATTGCTATTTTCTTTATTCGGAGTGGCTGTTTTTAAATTCAGATTAGTTATTTTCTGATTACATAACCCGTGTAATAAACGTTATATAAAATAAACGTTATGTAAAATACGTTTTCACGTACGGGATAAAGGTTGATAATTAGGAGCTTTTACATGAGAAATGGACCAGGATTATTGATAACAATTTTTATGTGATTTTCTTTTTTCTCTGTTTGTTTCAGCTACCGAAATAAGGTGTCAAGAGATGTCGAAAGGTGGCTTAGCGTACGAAGTCATCCTGGCGGAGCCGGTCGGCACTCCAGTCGTCCCCAAGCGGCCTAACTCGCCCGAAAAGACTCCTTCGGTGGAAGAAATCGAGGAGAAGCTTAAGGCTGCGGAGGAACGGAGACGTGTAAGTTCATATGGTCATCATATTGTGTCGAATATTGTTGCTATGCGTAAAGCGGTTGCGTAAGCCATTTTGCGGATTTCTGAGGGAATGACATATTAGATTTGTATCTTTCAATTGTTTTGTAGAGTTTAATAACGCGTTAAGGATGTGACTAGGATCGCAACTGATTTACCAGTCGTCAATGCTGTGGCGGCGGATTTAGCCAAAGCTTATGCAGTATTTGGTCTTTCGATAAACATCGATTTTGAAGAGCTAGTTTTAAATATTTTTGCCTTTTTGATTTCAGCACATTCAAAAGGAGTTTTATTGTATTTCATATTTTATCATTATGTTCAAACTTATATAACGACAGTTGTTTCGCGTAGTGTGAGAACGCGGTATAATGAACTGCGTTTTTTCTTAATAATGATTTCGACTTTTCCGCATCACCTTTTTCGGAATTATATTAATATATTTCCGTACTTTAATGTATGATGTACATTCCAGTGACTTGCTATGTTGATGTCACATGAAAACTATTGGACAAATGTCAGTTACTCGCATATTAAAAAAGAGTTTCATATTTACATGTATCCTTGAAATTTGGCAAAAATATGAGAATAGTATTAAAAAAACTATTGAAACTTTCATGTTTAACTAAAATGTTTTAAGTTCATTTATGAAAGTCAAAAATTTTCCAAATGCTGTAAAACAAACGGATAATTTTTGTCATTTTTCTTAACTGAAAGGCAAGCTATTCAATTATTGACTTTAGGAAGCACTAGTCGATGTAAAATTGGTGAATTGTAAAATGAGCTTTACAAAATGGAGTTTGTTTCTTATTCACATGTAGAAACTATTTGGGAAAATTGAAATGCATTTTTAAAGGTGAGTAATAAAGAAAAAATGGTTGGCTTACTGATTGATGACTATCTCATTATTTAATAATTTACTGTATCACTGTTCCTATAGACTAGATAAACCAAGCAGTCCATGCAAATAAAGCCAGCTGCTTGCAAAGATGCGTAGCCATTTCTCCAAAAGTAAAATCCGATGATGGTTGTTTGTTTGTAGCTTGTCTAGAGGCAAATCAACTATTGTTTTAGTTAATTTGTTTGTTTCTAATTTATTTATTGTATTGGTGAATATTAACGTATTGATTCATCAATTTTTTTTTTCTTCATACAGTCTCTCGAAGCCAGCAAGATGGCTGCTATCGCAATGAAGATGGCTAAGATTGAAGAAGCATCTCGCAAGAAAGATGAGCAAACCAACCACTTTATTGCGACCACAAAGGAAGCGCTGGACGCTAAGATGGAGATGCATGTGGAGAAACGTGAGGCCTACATTAGTGAACTACGCTCCAAAGTTCAAGATCATCTTGAAGGTGTTGAGAAGACAAGGTAATGTTTTTTAACTTCAATTTTTTTTATTTCGACTAATTTATATACGTTAATTCAGGTTATAAATTAGTGTATTAAGTATCAAAGTAGGTAAATAATATTTGGTTAAATACTGCGAACAAGATGCTAGTCATTATAAGGCCTAACACCTCAAGTAAGAAGTAGAATTTAGCTAATTGTGATGTGGTATTATTACATAGGTCTTTATCTTTTGAACTTTTTTATAATTTTGAATTTGAATATAGAATTTGAAAAAGAAAAAATAGGTTTTGGAACTCTGAAGAACAAAATTGAAGGAAATGCAATTCGAGTATTAAATGCAATTGGCTAATTTAGTGATTAAATAATGATTTACTTCATAAAAGCAATTTGTAAGAGGTTTCAAAGTATTACATATCTTCTTTTATCTCCTCACACTACGATTTTTTAGTTCAATAGTTTAAAACAATCCTGTAAATTATAAAATCAAAAATTAAACCCGTATGGTGAGGCTGTTGTTTTTTATGCATTTCTCTTGTACTTTTTGAACCATTCAATAAGCATTGAAAATTTAGGACTCTCAATGGGCCACCAACTTTTTTTTTTGTGCGAGTGTGATAAGCCGATCTTACGTAACACTGACGCCTTGTCAATTCTAAAAATACTTATTTTACAAGACTTTAAGTATTATTTATAATGAACTGCTTGAAAATGTTAATCCACTCATACCAATCTATTTCCTAAACTAATCTAAAACTGCAAAAATTAAACCAATATAATGATCGTGGGAATAATATAACAAAATGTAAAGTAATTTGCCAGAGCCACCATTTTGAAATATTACTTCAAACATATTTTTTAGTGGATTTACTGTGGGATTTATTGCGGAGCTGTTGATCCGGACACCAAATGCAAAGTGACCTTGAAAGTTTTTGTAAATAACATAATTTGTAAGCATACGGGAGGCAATATTTCTTATACGAGTGAAGCAAAACTTATCACAAGCATAGCTTGAATTTACCTTAATAAGTCTGTATCTGGATTAAGTTCATAGATAGACTTAACTAGTCCAGTTTTAGAACATATACGTACACAACGTCTTGGACCTCACGTTACTTATATAATTAAACATTATTATTAGAATTTAATTCAACAGAAAATATACAACTAAACAGTTGAAACATAACTTGGGGATAAAAGAAATTCAAACCTTAGTTCTAGCAATAAATATATTAAGAAATTCTAATTGTATATCGCATTTCAAATATGAATTCAAAGCAACTATTACCTAGATATTATCATTATTTGTAACTAAAATTAGAACCAATTAACAATAGTATTGTAAAACTAAACGTGAAAATAAATACTTATATTTTAAATTTTATTTGTATATGGGGTACATATATAATGGGTACACAATTATCATTAAATAAATAGGTATTCAAAATCTATGCGAAATTCACTATTCAGACTGGCACTTGTCATCGGGGTTTATTCAGTCCTATTATTGACGCTGACTCAAATTTTAATCTTTGAAGTGCCTCTCGTTTTTAAATGTCTGCTTTTAATTACAAATTGCGGAATTATTTGAAGGTATTTTCAAGGTTGGTTAAAGTGGAACAGAATTGTTTATGATCGTTAAAAAAGGATATGAAAGTATTAACATGTGTTTTTGTTGCTTATGAACATAAAAATTTCGGTATAATTTTTATTCTTCATATATCTTTAAATTTCACTATAATTTTTCTTCTTTTTGATAATCTCAACTAATTGTGCCGATAGAAAAACAATTTCATTGAGATGAAATTTTTAAAAATTCCCAAATTTGCAGTTTCAGCGTGATATCCAAAACTGCTTTACCAATTTTAACCAAAACAATATGTATCATCTACGCACATATAAGACATGGGTTTAGACTTTAAGGGAGGCATATTTAGACAGTGGTGCGGAATTAGGAAATATTTATATCCTGCCAAGCACTATACAAAATAAAAAAGCTTTAAATTTTAAGAGAGGCATATCTAGACAATGGTGTGGAATTAGGATATATTTTAAGGGAGGCATATCTAGACAATGGTGTGGAATTAGGAAATATTTTAATTATATCCTTCCAAACAAAAAAGGTTTATATTTTAAGGGAGGCATATGTAGACATTGGTTCGGAATTAGGAAATATTTTATTTATATCCTTACAAACAAAAAAGGTATATATTTTAAGGGAGGCATATATAGACATTGGTGCAGAGTTAGGAAATATTTTATTTATATCCTGCCAAGCACTATACAAAACAAAAAAGGTTTAAACTTCAAGAGAGGCATATCTAGACAATGGTGCGGGAAATAAGGAAATTTTTTTTTATATCCTGCCAAGCACTATACAAAACAAGAATATGAAGCAAACAGAAGAATTCACTTTGTCTTTAAAAGTGCACATAAGTAGTTCCTTCTCAGACTCCAATGTGGGGTTTATGCTAATCATCATAAAAATGACTTTTAGTCGGGCCACAGATGCAGTCTAACCTTAGAGTGAAATGCAATTTAACTTATATATTTTATATAGCATAATTAATGTTTTAAAAATATTTGTGACTTGGAATTTCTTTTTTGTTCGCATATTATTTTCAGGATAGGATGTTTTCAAATGTGAATAATACATTTTAGTTCAAATTTATTTATTAGCATCTAGATGAAAATCTAAATTCCCCACTTTCTCATGATGTACTATTGCTCAACAACCTAATTTAAGTTGCCTCAGAGTGTGATATGTTTGTGATGAGTGAGAATAATCTTCTTAAGTGTGCCATTGTTATCTGTTGGAAGTGTTTATTGAATACGCAATTTATGCAGAAATATGATATTACTATCTATCTATATATTTACAAGTTATCTTGCTGACAGAGAATGTTTCCGCTTTTGGAGATTATACATTCAAGATGAATAAGCATTCAAAACTTAATGCGTTTTCAAATCAGAGCTGAACTTCTATTCTTTCATAAAGAGACAGCTTCACTATACAATCAAGCACAGATTATCATATTGTGGCTTTGCTTTAATTGGGGAGGATAGAGCTATTTATTATTTGCATCTTTAATTTTATCAGGTATTGAGCTAAAACTTCAATTGCACTTTTAAACGCCTACCTTTTTCTCAAAAACATCAATTTAAATTGAGGATCTAAGAATTCTATAACAAATTTTTTTTAATCCAAATGAAAATCCACAATCTTCGGAGGTTTTTACCATCTGACTTTGACCCAATAGGTGTGACATGCAGTCCATTTCCAGCAACATAAGTATGGCCTTTACGACTGTCATTTCCCTTAGAGCTCCATATCTCTTTAAGTTGATAATATTGACTACACGATTGTGACAGACGGCAACATGGTGACAAGAATATAAAACACTTGCTGAACGGTTGTCACTTTTTCAGTGGAAGAAGTAGCTCAAGTAAAGGTGAATTAGAACAATGAGTTTCAAATTTGTATAGATATATATCTGACCTCTTTTTCTACTTCTATTGCAAATTACCATAATATAAAATGATTGAAAATCAAGATAATTATAATCCCAATAGCTGTTGAAAGGTAGCGTGTTTAATACTAGATAGTTTTATGTGATAATGTTTATTGGTTCAAACTTTACTTAATTTTTCACGTAAGATGTTTATTTTTGTAGACAATCCTTGGAGCAGCAGACCACTGAATTGTACACAGCAATTGAGGGAAAGTTGAACACTGCTGCTGCACAGCGTGATGGCAATTTGAAGAAAATGTTGGATAGACTTAAGGAACATGTAAGATTCAATGTAAAATTGATAAAATTACTTACTCGTACTGAGGATGATAGATCACAATTTAAAATATTACATTTTTAGGGATATCTATATATTACTAATAGGAATATTTTACATAAATATAGATATAGATACTACAATGCTAATAACTTTTGTTTAATAAAGTAGAATTGAGGTCTGTAGAAATTTATTTTGTTTTATAACAAAAGTTTTTTTTGTCCGGAAAACATGTGACTTAATATAATGTAGATTCAATTTATAAGCCAGATTACTTTAAAGTGATAAAAGTGGCAATTTACATTTCCAAAAGAAAACGATCTTAAATAATCAATATTTCATTAGAAATATTGAAATATTATCTATATTGATTTATCAATTTCTTATGTAACCATTAATGAGTTGTTAATATTTTCTATATGTAGGCTTCCTACATTTCCTCAATCATTATTAGTCATCTCATTCTGCATGTCTGCGGGTTGATTTTGTCTTTACAATGTTTTAAATAATTTTGTTTATCTTGTAAATCAAACTATAAATTACTGCAGGAGGAACAAGTCAAGAAGATTCGTGCTGGTAATACTGAACGCTTTCAGCAACTGGAAACAACAATACAAGAAAAGCTTGAACAAGCTTCCACCAGACGTCAGCAACTCGAGCTCGAACAAAAAGAGAAACTGCGTAATTATGTAAGTAAAGTGATTTTAAAACACAAAATTGTTTTCAATGCAATATTCTCATAAAATGTAGTGTCGTCTATTGCTGCAATATCGTAATTTGCTTGTTATTGGTACAATCGGTAATATCTTCTTTAAACTGATGCCAATAAGAATATATAAAAAAAATAAAAGGTTAAATAAACACAGTTAATGCTTAATTGGTTATAGGCAAATCAACATTAATTGTCTACAGTTGTAGCAATTTTATAGTACAATTCTTTAAAACCAGCTATTAAACCCTAGAGCGCTGTTCTCACAATACTGTGTACCACTAGTGCTCACATATTGTAACCTTACGCATACGGAGGGAAGGGGAGGGGGGTAATCAAAATCTTAAGTCACAAGTTTTGTTGTCATCGTTGTTAAGAAAGTTATTGTATTTCATTTCAACAATTAATTTTTGTTAAAATTGTTTGTACTCTTAATAAAAATTTTCAGTTTTAGATTTGTCTTTATCAATGTTGCTTGCTTTATTTGCTATGCTTTTAATTCATACTATACGTCATACATTCATCCACAATAATTGCCTTCATATATTCATTGTATCAATTCTGTAAAACCATTTACTTCATTGTATTTTTTTTCGCATTACTGCATATGCATTCACAGAACACAGTAAAAATAGCAGAAGTACGTAGTTCTGCTGAAACGCTGGAGACCACAAAAGTTACTGTAATAACTAAAGATTTGGAATCTAAGCTCACTACTGCAGAGCAAAACCGTGAGAAAGAAATTCAAAAGAAATTGGAGATCGTGAAGAAACAAGTAAGTTAAAGGAAATGCTCTGTTCGATAGGTCGCATGACACTAACAAGATGGTACAAGTGGGACTCCATTTTTTTTTATTAACTTTACATCTTTTAAATAATCACAAATAAAGTATTGTTGATATTTGACTATACAGGTTATAGAGGCCGGTTAAATTATCTTGTTGTTAATTAAAGTTCATTATGTTTCATCTAATATTGTTAAAGACTATTATACTATATCAATCTAACATAAATAATGGAATAAAATAATGTTTCTTTTTGTACTAGTATTTACTACATTCAATCTTCTTTTAAAAATTGTTTGATTTGTATTCATTTCAATCATTTAAGAAATGTGCATTGGTGTGTATCATAGAAACTTTGTTCATGTATAATATTTTTCTTTTTTAATATTTTTTAAAGATAGTTTTTAGGGTTAGGCATTAACCAAATATCAGGAAACATCGCTAAATATAATAATCAAATAGTAATTGAAATTAACACTCCACTAATAAGCAGGTTCTTCTAAAACATATAGACCTATAAAATTGACCTACAAAATTTACTGGTTACCAAGCTTAACAATGTCAAATTTAAAGTTGTAACTTAGTTTTCAGTCGTACATATAAAAAAGATAAATGTTAAGCTGAAATGTAATTTAACTGTCCACATTATAGTCATATAAGTTCAATTTGTATTTGTCATGCCATTAATAAATACGACATATTTTGTTTGTTTTGAAACATTTCATTTTCTTTTTTTCTAAAGCACTATCCATCAACATGTAAAACTAGTGCAAAATTTCTTAAATATCTCATGTTCATTCCATTATACAAACAAATTTGTCATAGATGTATTCCATTATTGTTACGTATAACTAATGTTCTGTAATTTTATTTTTGCAGGAGCGTCGAGCTGAACTGGTAAGACAGAATAAGTCTGCACGCTCTGAGCAAAATGGCGAAGTGACAGCACCATCTGCGTCCGGCTAGGAGGGTGACTTGTAAAATCACCATTGTATGATGCTACTGCTTATGACAAAATACTCTGTCTTAGTCGTATTGTCTACCAGTTTCTTCCTTATAAACACTACTGTATCCAATTTATATGATATCTTGAAGTCGATAAGTTTGTACAAGTCTACTGAGCTATAAGTTTACATCGTGATTAATTAATAGATTAATTTTTGTCTCACAAAGCTCAAATATTATTCAAGTGCCATTATGTATCCAAGAGTGTTATACCATGCAAAAATTAATCGAATAAATCAATCAGATCTTTAAGATTTTGGATTGTGAATGTAAATTCAGTAAACATATATACCGGTATGGGTATGTCATCATCGATCACAGATCAATAAAATTCTTTAATAAATACTATTCATGGCTGATAAAGAATATGTGTGTATAATTAATGTTTTCTTTTCTTTTAATTTCAATGGTGGAATAGAATTCTACCATAATTAAAATTTAAATTCGATAAAGATTTTGTATTATGTCATGAGACTGAAAAAATATCATTTGGTGAAATAACATAAGCTTTGTGTGCTTACAATACTTATCTAATGCTCTTTAATGTGTCTATTACAGAATTATAATTATATACTGAAATCACTCGAGGGTACTGTTTGTTCATTGATAAGAGGATGATATCCACAAGTGTGTTTTGAGAAATTAAAGATATAACAATTATGAAGTATTTTGCGAAATAAATTTATTAAATTCGAAATACTATATTACGCCGTGGTCTGTTAAGAGTTGAATTCTAATACATTGGAAGTGCCTCTTGCATATTCAGATTTTTATTAATAAAATATCAGAAGTAATTTGAAAGGCCTTCATAGCATTTTGTATTTAAGAAGAGATTGTATATTAAATGGGTGATGTCAACGTAGGGCCCGAAGAGCAGGTTTAGTTGTGATGTAATATTGGTTATCATATATAGCTGGATATCGTGCGGGGTACTTCACATAACTTCATACATTGACACAAGCTAGCTTCTGTGATGTATTTGCTCTAGTAAGATAAATATACTTTTTATATTGGGTTAGGCACATTTTTACTCGAAATTATCAGAATAGGTTAAAAGATTTATTAGTGGACACACTCCATTTTAGCGTTAACAATATTATGATAAAGATATATATTATAAATCTGGATGACTTTGATGATTGAAAGTTGTTTACCGATTGAAATGAAGGAATGCGTGTGTGTGCAACGGAACAATCTGGGCAGTAAGTAAAGGGGAGGGACACGATTTTTAAAGTGTTTCTGTATTTTATAGAGTATTTTCAATTTGTTTTAGCATTAGCTGTTTCAAAATAAATGATATTAAAAATAGTAATTGTATATATATTAAGTTCATATTATTATACACAGCCTGTTAAAAACTAATGTTAGATTCCAAACTTGGGTATTGGGCAACTCTGAAGGATGATTAATGTTGGATAAAAGAAAAATCAAAGAAATGTAGAGCCACGAGTGGGCCATTAGATTGATCTATGGAATGACTTGTATCTGTTTTCTTGTCTAATTTTTAAAATCGTAGCATATATTTAGAAATCTTCCCGACAATCATATTTGATTATACCATCAAGCTTGTTATGAGAGTTGCCCTATTGTCAGATTTCTAATCTAAAACCAGTTTTTAAAGAAGCTGTGTGATGTTGCTTAGAAGTGACACCGTGGCGTGGTGATGGTGCTTGGTGTGACGTCTGTACGGCCGCTAATGATGCTTGCAGAGGATTGGGGGCGTCGGGTAGCTTCTACATTAAGCTAGCTAAGAACTTAGTATAAGTATTTTAGCTTGTTCCTCAATATAAAAACAAAACCTCCTATGACCAATTTGCCTTTGATAATATTATGTAGCATTTTAGAAGTTTCACAAGATGATGCGAATCGTGTATAGCTTTTCTGAAAATTATATTTTTGCTTATTTTGGTCATCACTGTCCTATGATAGCATTTATTTTCTTATAATTTTTGTTTTATAAATGTGCTTAAGTTTGTGAAATATTGGAAATTGCAGTTTGGAGTGCAAGTAATCTTTTGTAGTATGATGATTATTATAAATATATCATCGATACAACAACTATTTGTTTCTTGTTTTTTTTCATTCCCAATTAAAATAAAACATGTTAAATAAAGCGTGTGTCATGTATGTTGCCATTTATTATACGATGGAGCAGGAAATTCAGATTGTAAAATATTGTATAATTTCCAATCCTTTACTTATTACTCCATTGATTTAAATATCTTTTGTTGGTTACTTGATATTCAGAATTTAAGTCTCTGAGCTGTTAAAATAATTTAAATTTCATCAAATTGCTCTTGTATAAAATTAATAACAAAACTGAATCATATTTTTTTGGTTCTTTTATACACATTTTTAAAAATATTCTTTATAGGGAAATTATATTGTTGCTGTAAAAAAATACAAATTATAAAACATTTTTAACGTGATTGAAATAACCATTTTGTTCCATTACGCTCAATGAAATGAGATAAAATAAATAAAACCTGTTAAGTACAAGCAGAACTTTCATCCATCCCTTTCAAACATCCTTAGGTGCCTAAATAAAAGTTTAAAGATGCATACCATTTATATTAAACTATTTGCAAATATATATCTTATTACTGACCATGTAAGTATATTGTCTATTTTTTTCATATATGATTTCAATGGCGTTAAACTGTATTTCTCATAAGCTGAGATTTATAGTCATTGCTAAAGTTTCTGATAAACTGCTAGTAATGGTGTTGTTTTTTTTCAAAATGTTTACTGGAATGATCACATTTTCAAGAATGTCTCTAGGAGTATCTTAGTCTAAAAAAATGATTTTTCACCCCACATTCTGTGATATGTGAAATTAAAAAAAATTTGGTTACTTCATTTGCCCTCTTTAGGCTTTCTTTATGAACGTTTTTGAGTGGTACTATTGACATACATGTGGGTTAATATGCTTAATCGCTGTACAAAATTTCAAGTTTCTATGTCAATTTTGGAGAAAAACGGCCCTGACAGTTTAAGTGATCCAAGGGTTTGGTTTTTTCTTGATGTATAGCATCCTAAAAAAAAACAATTTTTCAATAACAAGAACTTGAAGGGTTTTATTAAGAAACATTAGTTTATGTCCATAGAATATACTTTCTCCAAATCTACAAATTAATCTGTTGACAATTGGCTTTAAAAGTGTCATGACACAAGGACAGATGTAGATTTTTCAAACAGCACAGAAGTCGTGGCTACAGTTCTAAAGACGTACAGATTGACTGAGTCTTCAATCCCGTCACAGATTGGAGATTATACGTAGCCCAGTTAAATGAGTACGAATAACGCATTTGATTAACCGTAATGTATATGAGATGCCATCGAGGTTTCCCTTTGAAAAAATATCACACAATCTGAGACCATTCCCCGTACGGTTTTCCAATCAGAGAGCAGTCCGTTCACAACAGTAAATCAAGTTTTTGCATGGACAATTTCATTACCTATTATGCCGCAGTGATCAGGAATCTATGCAAGAATGACATCGGGTCCCGATTTCTCCAAATCGAGAATAAACAGCTTGGTTTGTGAAGAGTTAGAAAGCTAGTTTGTGGAAAAGGTTTTGTGAGGTGGGGTTATAAAGAAATTAAGGAGTCTGAGAAGATAAAAAGTTTGCAAATCTTGGGAGGGCGGATAAGCGGGATATGCTGAAATAAAAGAAAACGACGTAGCACTCTTAGAATTTTGATGCGTCTGCATTTTTGCATCTAATTCCATGTAAGAATAATTCAAGGTAAAATTGAGCTGTAAATTGGCATTTGTGGACTCCTTTCATCTTTGAAATAGGGTCTCATATTACCAAGTCAAATGGGAAACTATAAAAGAGGAAATAAGGAATTTTGATATACTGTGTTTGAGAGGGATTTAATCTTTAGAAATTGATATGTAAGGAGAGGGTAAGTCTTGGCATACCAAAAAGGGACATGTTCACTAAGGCTAGAGAGGAGGGCAAGTTTTAGGAAAGTGGGATCCGAGAAAAACTTATTAATTCAGTAGGTAATGATCAGCTAACATTTATGTTATCAAATGATTTCTGAGAAAAATTAAAGAATTTTCAAATAATTACAAAATATGTACGTTTTAAAGTTATGATGAAATGCTTAGACTTGGATTGATATTACTTTTAAGCTTGCATGGACAATACATCTGAACTTGACATTGTTCCTATGTCAATGTGAATGTGAAGTGAACGTCATGGAACTATACATGACTAGCAAATAAAGTACTTCCATTCAATGCAGAAAACGGAATGAAAAGGATATTACCTTTTTAAACTATTTCGCACTAAGATTATAGTTAGCATAATGCTTCAGTGAAAAAATATTCTGTTGTAAGACTAAATAACATAGGGAGACTACTTTGAATTTTGTGCATATACGAAATTCACGAATATGCAATGTATTTCTTCGGTTATTATTTGAATACGTTATCCTTGACATCCAACAATTACGTCTTTTATTTCTTTTTTTATAGTCTAGGTTTAATGACCAAGGAATAAATGATAATAATCTTAGTGGCCACTAAGTCTATTATTTTTTATTCCTTGGTAGGGCCCTTAGTCATATATTGAAAAACAATTAATAATATAGGAATAAGTTCTACATATTATAAACTTTATCTCACCTATTAACACATGGTATTCTGATGAATCTCTCTAAATAAAAGTTTTCATTATTTTTAAGTATTTATTTATTACCCTCTTTTTATATATATGTTTATAAAAGTGACAGAAAATCAAGGTTATTTTTATTATAAGTATTATAATTATTCTTTGTTCTGTGTTTTTGATTCAAAGTGGAAAACTAGTTCCTGAATATTCTCAAATTGTCGTAATTCTGTGAGTTGGTTCAGCACATGCTCCATTATCATTATTAACACGAGAGGCATTAGCAGTGACGATATCATTATTAACAGAATTTGTCGAATAGGATGACTGTTGAGAAGCAGAACGGTATCCATAACTTTGAGTATGACTTGAATTATATCCCATTTCGTATTCTGTATAGTTGTATTTTCCCCATCCTAGCCTCTAATATGATATTATTAATAAGTACTTCGCCTGTAGCACAGCATGTTCATTCTTTATATTTCTTAACTCGGAAGCTACATAATCGGCGTAAATTTGAAATTCATCTTTTGGTTGATCCATTCTGGCTTTTGCGCTCTATGGGCTATCTTATCGGACTGACTATATTATTCTGAACTACCATAAACAAGTTGTATTGTGAAAATTGGATTAATGTATTTATATTTGTCGATAATACTTTAAAAAATATATTTTTATTACATATTAAAAATTTCTTATTTAAAATATACCTACAAAAATAAACTTTTCAAACACGAGTGAAAATCTCATTAGGAGGATATGAAACACGGATATAAATGATAAAACCAATGAAAGTATTTCTATTACAAATAATGATGTAATTTTTATCATGTTAAATATTGCCTGATATATCTTTTACAGTGATAACAATGAGTAATGTATTATTACTATTTACTGTTTAAATACAGGATATGAGAATTATAGCATCCCATGTAAAGGCATTTTTAATATAGATTTGGTAACAAAATTGTTACTTTTGAATATTTTATCATCTTATTTAAAATTGGTCGAAAAATAGCAACTTTGGTGGGCCTTGCAGAACCATCATATTATTTCAGTAAAAAAATAATTAATCGTCCTCCACTCTAGGATGGACTTCTCACTCCTCTTCAACGATCACCCACTTTTTTGTGTATTTAAATGTCTCCTTCGAAATATAATTTTAAGTTCTATTTCCGGCTTTGGGTCGAGAAACTAAATGATATTTTTAAATTTCAATCTTATTTTGTTCAGAAGTTAGAAGCCTCGAACAGATGAACGACGTTGCCACAACAATAGAGTTCTGTTTGGACTCTTCATTTATGGAATCTTCAAAAAGATAATTTATAAAATAAATTGTAGCTCTATTAACTTAACGTAAATTAACGTGAAAACGCCTATTTGCTCGTTAAGTACAGATAGCCGGTTGAATTTTCTCGTGTTACAGAATACCGTCAGATTCCAATTACTAATAACTACGAGATTAATAATGCGTTAACAACGGTTTAGTACACAATGATAGAACGGTCTGTACGTATTTGTCATATAGTATTTGTTTTGGCTGGACGTCATCGGGCTTTTAATATATGTGATCAGGTTATTATAGGTGCATGCGCGTGATTGTAGTGAAATAGCATTGTGTAAAGTTTTAAATTAGTATAGCATGAAAAAGCGTTTAGCTAGGATGTTGATATGCCATCATGAGGAGCTTGCGTAGCATTACTAGGACCCAATAAAAATAGGATACAATAAAAATATTTGCCTGAATATAAATAAAAATCGGTATTACATAGAAAATTACAAAAAAAATCATGTGTGTAATTCACACGTGGTAGAAGTGAAACCTTCAAAAATTTTAATTTTTAAGTTTAATATCAATTTTTAATTTTGATAAAAACTAAAATAATTAGAAAAGTTTTTATAATTAATAATATGTAAATAAAATTGATAAATTTCATCTAATTTTATAATTAAATTAATCTCTTATTTAATTTTTTTGCACATCTATGTTTTTTTTAATTCAGAAAATGATCGAATACACACAAATTTAAAGTTTATATACAAATACTCACAATCATTATTCACAATATCATTTTAAATTGCGCGCATAAACACGTATTAATACACGTACAACGGTGAGACCCAAGCAAACTCTCGCTATGCCTTGGTAAACACGAGTGGAGGGGGTACGAAGCAGAGCACAAAGAGAACCACGAACATAAGAAACACTGTATAATGCTTCCTATCTCATTTTCTCCCACCTTAAATCTTATGAATTTATGTGTCTGTCTCTTTTTACTGTCGCTTTTTCGTTTCATCGACTTTCAAATCACAACGATGCTAAAGAAGTTTTCACTTCAAAAATTGAAGATGTTTCATATGAATCGTAAATATGCTGGGAATTATAGAAAATTAGAGGAAAGCTTGCGTCAAAAGGAATCCAAAAAACCCAAAAGTTCAGGGTCGAGTAAATGCGAAAACTTGTCATAGTTTTCGAAAATAAAATGGAAAAACGATGCAAAGTGATTATCTAGCTGGCCCATCGAGCAAATAGCGGCAAAGTGACAGTCCCCGTTATAATACTCTGTGTGACCATTGTATTGAAGAGATTATATATTAATATGAAACACTTATTATGATTTTATTCCGACGTTTTCACGAAAACGTAATAAAATCATAACGAGTATCATTTAATCAAATCGTAACATTCTTTCATAACCTTGGCTGTAATATATTCATTACCATATATTTCTTTAGATTTATACGGTCTGGCGACTGGCAAATAAAACATATTCCAAAACAGACAAAATTCTTATTTTGAATAAATAAACTCGTTAAGTTTTTTTTATAAATTAATGTTTAATGCTTTGTTAGAGTGGGCTATTACTATATATTATTTTCTTCAAGTTTTTTCTCGTCAAAGTCAGGCAAGATAATGGATTCTTCTAATGCTATTGGCCATGAGAAAAAACTGACCATGTCTATGGTTTTGCATTATGGAAAATTGCACGCGTCCATGTTGATTAAATGGTTGGTTATAAAATAGAAAATTATGTTGTAAGAAGTTTGCGTGTATTGTACATTTAAGTCTGAAATAAGATTGTTTAAAGTAAATATAATAATATCAGTTAGTTAATACAACATCGGTCGCTTTCCAATTTGATGCTTGAATTTTGAGGGTCTTTATTTTTGAAATGCGGCGAAAAAGTGATCGTAAGAAGGCAAAATCTTCGCCAGAAAAGAAAATAGAGAAACCGAAGCGGGGCCGATCTTCTAAACGGCGGAAGAGGTCTTCATCTTCAGAGAATGAGTCCGCAGATGAAAACAGTCCGCAACATAACGAAACAATAGACTCGTCTGAACAATCCGAAAACATTGTTCCCAAAATGACAACTCCTCAAAAAGAACAAATAATGACTGAAGAAGGTAAGCTCGATCAGGTGTGGCAAGTAAAAACAGCCGAATCATCTGGCGATTCCGGTGAAATTCAAAAGTTGAAGATTTGTTTAACGCGTCCTGCGGTAACTCCTGAGCGACCGGATAAGTCTCCACGAAGTCGTAAGCGACTAAACAGAAATCATAGCCAAAGTGATACATCTGGCGCAGAAACAGTGGACGAGAAGCGGAAATCTCGTCACAGATCTAAACGATTAACAAGAGAATCTAGAGATACTGAGGATGGAATGGAAGAACGGGATAATCCAGTTTTTAGTGTTGATACTATCGCAACCACTGTTACTAGCACTGTGACTAAAATAGACTCTACGGGCGATGTAGATATTGTAGAAAATACCCAAAATGATGAAGTGACATCACCTTCAGTGCAAGATAGTGCAAAAGTACAATGTGATGAACAAATTACTGATAAAATTGTAGAAACGAATGATGGAGAATGTGAAGCAACTAATTCAGACACCGTAACTGCAAGTACTCTGGCAGTTGCTCATGTTAAACAGTCAACTTCTGAAAAACAAATAGTTGAAAGCACTCAGTCCGAACCAGTTCAGCCAATGGAGGTTTGTGAATTAAGTGAAACATTGAATGTGTCTGAATCAACTCCAGAGAATGAAAAAAATTGTGATAAATCACAAATTGTTCCAAAAGACGATGCAGATACGGTGAATGAGATAGATTCAACTTTATCAAAGAGTGAAGGTAATTCCATTGAAAAAAATGAAATTTCTTTTGAGAAGAAAAATGATGTCCGAGAAGAAGAGAGTGAGAAAGCTTCTAGTAATGAATGTGATAATACGCTAAATGAAAGTAATTTGGCACAAAATCAACAGGAGTCCCAGTCAAAGGCTTTAAGTCCAGACCAGGCGGAAGGGAGACAAGACAATCAAATTGTTGTGTCTACTTCAGAAGCCAAAGCAAAGGAAACTGCTACACAGGCTGATGATATGCAGAGTGATTCTCCGGTTAGGGAGGTATCGGATATTAAAGAGACTTTTATTAATGAAAGCCCTGTTCACAAATCACCTCCTGTTTCTGTGATCGAATCCTTCCAGACGAGTGTTACGCCAGATACTGATATAGAAAAATCAAATTCAGCTCAGACAAATATCACGCGAAAACGAAGATGGGGTACACGAACATCAAAGGTGTCTAAAACTCCTGTTGTCAACATATCAACTGATTCCTTAAAAGACATTATTTCAGATGTGCAACCTGCACCTTTAAATGAAGTAATTGAAGAAAAGCGGCCTGAAAAAGTAGAGAAGCCTTTACCTAAAATTATCATTGAAAATAGTGTCCCACCTAAACCTATTAAAGTTGCGGAGAAGCCACCGACAAATTTGGCTAATAACGCCCTTGGACATTTATCACATCGGAAAATTTCAATTGTAAAAGAGGACCATAATGTGGTTGCAAGGCCGCCTAGTCCACCGAAACACAAGTCTTCTCCTATACTTTTCATCAGTAATTTGGTTAGACCATTTACACTACCCCAGCTTAAAAATCTTCTTCAGCGTACTGGCAAAATAATGGAAGATGGTTTTTGGATTGATAAAATTAAATCAAAGTGCTATGTCAAGTATGAAACAGAAGAGTAAGTATACATTTACAAAACATTAAAACAGAGTACGTAAATAAATAACATTAATCATAATAATTACAATATTTCCCTTATACTTTCAGTCAAGCTGTGGAAACAAGACACGCATTGCATGGTGTAACCTGGCCCGTATCAAATCCAAAAACATTACAAGTTGACTTTGCTGCACAAGAGGATTTGGATGCAGCCCGTGTGAGCGAAGACAATTTTACAATGACGCGAACATCTCCTGTACCAGGCACGGTGGAAGATTGGCATAGACAGCTAGATGCAAAGAAAGAAAATTTCAGGGAGAAGGTACATTTTACTATAACAATGTTTTATTTTTGTGTTATAATGTATTATCATTGAGAATGTATTATTATCATGGCGTTTTTTGGTGATTAACATTTTTCGATTTAAGTATTAAACGTTTATTGGATTATAATTTTGTTTTTCCTTACAGGATGAAACCCGAACATGGGAAAGAAAGAATGTTGTACGAGAATGGGATATGGGCAAGGGAGAAAAGGAGAAGGAAAGAACAAAAGATAAGTTGGAACAACGTAGAAGACATCGTACTCCAGAACGTAGTCCAGAACCAGGTAAAAATTTGCCTTTTATAAGATAAATTTGTAAAATTTGTCCTATTTAAAAACTTACTTATTTTATTTAATTTTTAAATATACTTTTGCTAGTAACTGTGGTGACCAAAGTATCAACACTAAAAACTGGATTATACCTTTTTCCATGCCATCTTTGTTGTTATTTAATTTATTACAAAATAAGTGAAGAGTCTGACTATTCTTATATGGGCTACTCTTAGATATTTTGCACATGTTTTCTTGAACATGTTATATATTTCTTCAAAAGCTACACATTAAATTTCCAATGATTTTGGTTCACAAAGTCATTGGAAATTTAATATGTCGAACAGCAAATTTGAAGTTTAAAAAGTAAAATTTTCAATTACTTAAAATGAGTATAGTTTTTACATTCCTAATTTGAGCTGCAGAATTTAACAACATTATTTTAAAACTTCTCCAAATAAAACATTTTTCTCAAGAGATTCCCAAAATAAAACATTTTTTTCAAGAGATTGCATTATACTTATGACCTAAAATTTATCAGTTACTCTTATGTTTATGAATGGGAAAATAACCTTTAAGACAATTTTTTAAAAAATAAAATATGTATTCTTTGTTTTAAAAAGCTTTATCTAAAAAACAAAGATATGCAAAGAGATGCACATAGTATGTACCTAATAGTTGTGTTTTAAATACATTCAATGAAGAAGTTAACCACTATCTTTTAGTCATTTGCTGATTATGTGTGGACTTCACTCTTTTGAGTAAGAAACACATTTTTATTTTAGTTCTTTCCCATAGTAATTCCAAACTCTAACTGACAACTGAGCTCATATTTTGACTTGTTATAACTGATGAAAAGGATTAAATTTAATTCCCCTAACCTGAATTTCAGGAAATAATTCCAATTTTGGGACCAAGATTTGCTAACAAACTGACTCAGACAGTGTAATTACATCTCTCAGGTTGTTTCATATTTCATAGACATGTTTATTACCATTGCCAATTGTTTAAGAGTCAAAAACAGAGATTGCCTACATGTGTTTAGTGACTTTTGTTATGCTAGGAAACATAAAAATTAGAAAGAAATGTAGGTGAGTGAGACAAGCAATTATGACTCCCTGCTGACCTCTGGCATTACTGTGATAACAAGTTTTAGAAGATTGTAATAACTTAAAACTGAGATTTAATACAACAAAAGACAAAAATCTTCAATTATAAACAAGTAAAGAGGAAAAAATCAGAATTGCTCTAGTATATTTGAAAATATTGAGTATTTCGTTATTCATAATACACACAGAGGTGTAGTGCTACTTTGTTTTCTTAAAATGACATTCAGTGAAATTAAGTCACATTATTTTTGTCTATTCTTTGTACTCGATAGTCAACGAAAAGTGAACAAGTAAAAATTTAATCCCACCACCCAGTCTTGAAACTTGCTAAAATTTATCTTCCTGAGCGTATAATCTCCTTAAGTTTGGATTTCAAGAAAGTAAATTTTAGGTGAATGAATTAAGCGAACCAAATTATTTCCTTTTTTCTTGGACCACTACCTAAAAGAAAAAAATTTGTAGAGAAAACTAAAAATAACATTTTCCAAATCGCTATCTTTATAGTTTTTCGTAGACAAATCTTAATACTGAATATGATCGTACTAAATATTACTAATAATATCTTTGCTATTGCAGTTTTATTCCTGTTTTGTGGTAAAAAAGTATTTTTATTTCTGATTCAAAGATTAGTTGCAATGGAAATGTTGATTGGTATGTAATCAGTTATTTCTTTGTCACTAATAGCCCGGAAGTTCAAGAAGAAAGAGGAAGAAGCGCCTGCAAAGCTGCTAGATGATTTGTTTAAGAAAACTAAGACAATACCATGCATCTATTGGCTCCCACTGACTGCCGAAACGGTACGTGTGCCATTGTATGTGAACCGTTACATAAAATTTTTTAATAATTTGATTCTTTAGGTAAATTTGCCTTAAATATTCTAAAAGTATCCACTTTTCTTCTATTAAATTAATGCAAAGATTAGTTTTTCCTCTTCAACAAAATATGTATATACATATGTGTATATATATATTGTTTTACTTTAATAAACTTAGGACCGTAACAATTATCACCGCTTAAATCAACTGACAAGAAATCTCAGTTTACAATTAATTTGTCGATTATATTCAAATCCTAATTTAAATATTATAATAACCTGCATTTAGCTAATCTTGGGCAATCACTTTATTTGTAAATTGCAATACTGAAGCAACACTGAATGCTTGATTATATGGGAATACAGCGAATAGATGTCAAAATGGTTAATAATCTGATTATTTGATTAGCGATGCACATAGGTCAATATTCAATATTTATCCGGCCAAAATGATTTTTTCACCCATATCGTTTCTATGCGGTATTATGTCTGATAAAAGTATATTTTATATATAAACATTATTTAAAAAAAAATAAGTAAAAAAGACCTTTAATCGATAAATTAATTCAGAGTTTATCCCGGTTATGTCTGCTGCCAAATAGGGATTTTCAAAAAATCTACTGGTGTTATATGTAATTGCCCAAAAAAATCTATATCCTTAAAAATGTCCCTATTTTTATTAGCTGCAGTCCTCTGCAGCCAATTTTTGTAACCTTTAGAAATAAAAAGATTGTACTTCACAATAAAAAAAGAATGGTGATCGTTTCTAATGCAGTAATACAACAAATTTACCTTTAAAATGTAAAATTATGTCGAAATGTGTGTAAAAGAAAACACTCTATGTTTGACGCTACCAAATTATATAAATATATACATCGCGCCTAAGTAAAATATATGAAAAATAAAAAACATACCTGAGTTATTGATATCCATCACTTTCACTCCAAAAAATGACACAGAAAAAGAAATATTGATATTGAAACTTTTGTTTGTCATAAACTCTGTGAACACGGAAATTACCGTAGTGGTTTATGGTCGAGTACAGTCCACTTGTATGCGCTCACGGTGTGCCTATGGTAGGTGGGTTGATTAGGATTCTCGGAACGGTCTCCTAGCCCTCAATGACCTGTTTTATATGTTTACCGTAAGTTTCCGAAATTCAATTTTGGCCGCATAAATAATGAATATTGACCTATGTGCAATGGTATCTTTTTATGAATGTATCTGTTCTTAATTTTATAATATTGAGATTACACTATAAAAGCCCAATTTTATCAACAGTGAAACGGATATTTTAATGCAGTTGATCTTCGTCATTCCAAAAGTTGAAATTATTAATCCCCGCTTTAACGATGTACAAGTGTTAAGACCATTCAGCAATAACATAATTTCTTTATCAGAATTTCCACTTGCATTTTCTGATTTGTTTCAATTAATTAATAATGTAAACCTACTACTATCTATTAATATAACTATTAATATACATTTTTTAAACAACGACTGAAATAACATGGCTACATAATTACTGTTCGCTAGAATAATAGAAATGTAATTACCTGATAGCCAGATTGCCGCAGTTTATATGCGAAACATTTTTTAAACCACCCAGTCCCCCCAATGACTATAGTCTAGAAATTAAACTTTTAACAAAGTTAACTGTGATTGATCTTATTAAATTACGATTAAACCGTCATTTAAAGTCTGTCACTGGTTTAAACTGTAATTAATCTAAGAGAACAAAAAATATTCTTCCAGAATGAAGATCTTTTTTTCTTTTGTCTATTGTATATATGTATCATTAATAAAGTTGATAAATAAATCAAAATCATCCATTTGGGAACTATTATACCATAGATATTTTTCACATCTTTATTTTTGTATTATTTCTATGCCAACTGTGTCTATTTTGTAGACATACTGAAATAAGTTACATTCAGTTGTTTTAATGATGCAATTGTTTTTTGATAGTGTATAAGTAAGATTTGTCAATCATTTATTTGAGTAAGGCATTTGAGAAGTAATCTTAAACTACCTTCAGTATGGAGGTCTATCTGAATTATTGTTAGTATAAAAATTAATGTAGCTAGTATAAAGCCCTGACCCACTAGTGAGTAAATTCTGAATGGTATTTCGTGTTGACGGTATTAATTGATGGCTCGGCTTAATGATCTATTGACGAGTTAAACATTGGAGTCTAACGCATTGGCGAGGCAACCCCAAATTAATTTAATAATGGTACCTTCTTTTAATCAAATAACTTCCGTAATTACTTACATATGTTCAAAGGAAAGTAATAAAGTTTTTCAACAAATATAAAAAATTATAATACTCCTTTTTGTGATGCTATTTCTCCTTACGAATGTTTGAGTAAAACACTTTGGTGTTAGATATTTTTTCACATTTTCATTACCGCAATAAAGTTCAATATTCGTGGCTTTGTCGAAACAATCTATAAATTCGAGGATGAAATCATGACATTTTATTAAAATAAATGAATGTGTGGCATGCACATCAACTCCCAATCTAATGTCTTAGCTCGGCTTGTGGCATTACTCTGCACTACCAGTATTGCTCAAGACGGGGTACTAAAATTTCAATGTAAAGACCAAATTTTCTGTGTTTTTTTCCAGGCACAGCAAAATTGTGGGAGTGCGTTGCCTGTTAATACTTTTTTTACACGTAGAAAAAATTTTAATGTAATGCTAGTTCCCATAATCTCTTTTGCCATTCATGCAAACACAGATAATTAATACTATATTTGTTTCGAATGTATTGGAAAATAATAAAAAACATGTTCTTTACAGAAAAAAACTTTGTTTTAGAATTTCATACAAAATATAATTTAATATTCACACATAATATCTACTGGTTCACAGGGCTGAAAATAATTATTTTTTAGATGTTATTGTAATCACTTCAAGTTTAACAGTTAGTTAGTACGCACTGCATAAACACTATATATAATACAAAGTTTTTTCTTTTTATATAATGAATTTTACATGTCTTGGTGATACGTATTAGATGGCTTAGTAAATAGAATGTAATCTTTTTTAGAATGAAGGTCAAATTATAGGCCCATTTGTCAATATAGGTTTTATATATCATTCATAGGTACCAAAAAAATTTAGAATTTATTTTTTCATTATCTGTGTGGCAATACATGCTAGGGTACATTTTTTGAGGATTCTTATGAGAGTCTTTAGGAGGCTGATTAGGTGTAAATGAATGAAAATTATTTTGGCATTGACGCCAAATCATCTTGTTAACTTAATCGTAGTTTGAGAAGGATTCCATTCCGCTACAACCATTTATTTCATTATTATCAGTATTTATCTCCAGTTGCCACAAGACTCATTCCTGAAATGCAAATTTCTACAAGTGGTTGTCCCAATGTATTCGTATATAATATCTGGTTCATATACCTGGTTGTAATTACAAACAGCCTGTACAGTGTTATTATTGTGACAGAACTCATAAAATAAATGAGACTTTTTGCTTGCCTGCAATCACAACTTTAATTGAAACACTAACCTGTCTTAAATAAAATATTGGGATTCAAATTAATAATGGATTTTGAAACCCAAATACAAGGGCTTTACAGAAAACATATTTAAGTTACGAATTCAACACTAAACTAAAATATTATAAGAGCTGCTCCAAAAATTGGTAATTTTACAGGAAGACTACATTGTAAAAATTAAAATGAAATTATTATTACTTGCAATAAGAGTGTTAGGCTGTAGTAAAAATTAAAATACATTAAAAATGTTCCTAATAATTTTTGAAATAATTTTAATATAAGTATTGTTTAAAATGATTTTAGTAGTTAAAAAGAATTACAAATATTTCAGATTGCAATTAAAGAGGAGCAGCGGCGGCAGCACATGGCGGAGCATGAAAGGCGTCTCCAGGAGCTCAGACGCGAACCCCAGCGCCGGCGACATTAAGCCACACCCTCACTCCTAAACACTATCCTCATTGTCGTTATCGGCAACCTTTGTTTAGGTAATTCAACCCTCAGCTATATAAAATATCAATAGTTTACACAGAAAGCAGGATTTGGATGACGCGGTTTTTTTAAACAATTGGTTACAGGTGTGAGGTATACAAGAATATTATTTGTTCATTAGAGACCAATTATAATGAAAGTTTTGTTGTCTTTTTACTATTTCTTAAATTCCATTGTAAGTAATTACTTTTAAGTTTGTTTATCAGAATGACGGTCTCGTTTCAGAGATATACCTATTTGATGACGATTTAAGTTTAGGTGCTGCGATGTGTTTTACTTCGACAGTGGTGTGAGTCGTTGTCACATTTAGCTTGTTTTGGTTTGCCGATTGTGTAGAGATAAAAGGAATAAAAAATACAATTTTATGTCAACATTTTATAGGCCACGGTTGGCCACGGAGCAAGGAACTTAAAGGGTAGATGGGCATCGTCGAGAACATCAGGTTGCACAGAAGGCGCGCAGCTCTCTGTGATTCTTGAGTGGATTTCTGTCTATACTCAGATCGACTCCGAAACAGAAACTATGGAGTACACTGTGCCTGCGATATGATGATGCGGAAATTGTTGCATGTTCAACTTTGAACCAAAGCCATGTTACGAATTGGAAATATTTCGATCGCCATGTATCGAATTGGAATACAAAGAATTGAGTCATGCATATAGATTTGTTTGCATATCTCGGACGGGATCCCTTAGTTGAAAAAGGGGTCTCCGGTTTTGTTTTTGTGTAATGGAAGAATGACACAAGAACACAGGATCAGGAGAGAAGAAAAAATATTTTCATCATAGTATTTACATCATCAGAACATTGATATGGTAATGGATATTGTTAGTCATCAGAAGAATGTATTGAAACTTTGTCTACGACACAGCGACACAGGTCAATGATAATTTGTTTCATTTATAGGTGGGGAAATTTCTCTAGCCTCAATAAAAAGTATATGTATATATATATTTAAAATTGTTTTATTTCTGTAATATTTTTATGGTATAAAAAAAGTGCACTTTTACATTATTATATTAGTAAATGTATTTTTAACAAGTATTATCTTCAAGTTAAAAAATAATATTAATTTTGTAAAGGGGTAAGTTTTGTTTGTTTTTTGGGTTTGGCATAAAAATGACTTAAATGACTGTCACAAAACTATTATATGGTTTATAGTATCCAGATAAAAGTATATGTAGTATCCAATATCCAGTAAAAAGTGAACTTTTACATTATTATAAAGATATATAGTATCCAGTAAAAGCTGGTATGTTAATAATTTTATTTCTTTTTATTTATATAATGTATGGCTAATCTAAAGAAATAGATTTCAAGCATTTATGTCATCAGAAAAAAATACTAGAGGCTTTGAAGTTTATAAAGTTTTGTAAAATTGAAGAAAACAGTTTTGTGGGATTTAAAAAAGTATCAAAATTGCTCTAGCCATTCAAACCATTTTATAAATGTATTATGCTGGGCTATTGCTCTTTCCTATAAGGTATCAATCACATCTGAATGATTGTCAATTCTTCGAATTAGGGTACACAAATTGTTTGACGGAGCAGGCCCATTACTTGACTAACAACTGCCGTTGGGATTAGACGCCTTTTGTGATTTCTATATTGAGCTTACAGCTAATTAACTGTGCCAAGTGTTAGTTTTGCGCTCCTTTTTGTATTGATTTCACTAATTTTTAATTATTTAATTGTGAAAATGGCTTCTTTTTCCAACGAAGAACATGCCAACATTATCTTCATGTGTGGCAGAGCTAACATTAATGGAGTTTTGGAACAACAGATGTACCAAGAATGCTATCCGGATCGTACGCTTCCCAATCAATGTTAGAATCACAATTAAATGAAACTACGTGATGTCGAGTATTATTTCTACTTTCTTTAAGAGTTGGGCTATTAGCAAAGATTTCTTTGCAGAGAAGAGAAAGGGAATCTTTGGTAATTGCCCAACAGAAGATGTTGTAATACAACGAAACCTAGGTCATGGTAAAGAACTTAAAGAAAGTAGAAATAATTCTACATCACGTAGTTTCATTTAACTGAATAATCAATTTCTACATAATTAACTCCAAATATATTAAATATTTCTTTTCAGATTACCCTTCTTCCCTTATTTTCACTGATCTGTATACTGAATTATTCTAAAATATATTAAAAAACATGGAAAACTGCGGAACCTTACTACAGGCACTTGTCTGTTTTTATTCGGCATGTACCTATTTGTCTTCTTCTCGCATAAGTCGATCTTGTCGTAACATTGTTTGTTTCTATATATTTTGTTTATTAATAAAAATATAAGAAGTATATTAGGCTTGTGATAAGCAACTAAGTAAACATCACTCTCATTTCATAGCTTAAGCTATCAGCCCCTTTCGACTTGGATCAAACTACCAAACAACCTATATTACAGCTTTTTGGAAGAATGGCTAATGACCAATAACAATTTAAGTGAAGGGAGTGGAAGTGTGCTGGGTGCATTTTTGAATTTTAAACCACTATAGCTACATTAGAAAAAAAGTATGAAAAAATTGCAGATAACATAAGAAAATTAATGAAAAAGTTCAAGGTGTACATTGCTAATTATAACATAACAGATTATCTTTTTGTTTCTGAAAAATTAGAATCAAAATAATGTTCAAAAGGATTATACATGAAAATGAAATCTGCAAAGAAGTCCGAGATATATGGCTATTTATTTCAGGTTGTTATAAGCTTTTTTACATCACAAGATTGGGTTGTACAGTTCTGTATTCAAATAAAGCACAGAATAAATAACTAAACAATTGTTAATATTGTTAATAAAAAAAGATGCAGTTATGGTTTCATTCTGAATTGAGCAAATCAAGGATTGCAGCAAGATTGGCAGCTATTTAAGAAGTTATTTATTTCATTTTTTATGAAATGTTGGTACAGTTATCATTAGAATGTTGTAAGTCACCAATTTTTCAGTTAGTTTCTGAAAATGGTTTGACCATTTATTATGGAAAAAAATAATTTGTGTTAGAAGTTTGGCTGGGAATATTAATAATGTTGTTAGATTTCTGGAAAGTAAGCAATTTTGGAGGGAATTAAAAAAGACAAATAATAAAATTGGTAGTGCACTTTATGTTATCAAATTATTCCATCAATATAATTATTGTTACATTATAGTTAATGCTTCCCAAGACTTATAAGATTTAGATTAAGACGATAACTCTCAGCGACCTTGAAGGATTGGATTTTCAAGCTCTGGCCCTTTCGTTTTCTGATAAACTAGTGCCAACGCTAGACGCTCTGCATATTAACAAACTAAGTTAATCACGTCAATAACTTGCTAGCCGCACGGATGATTATATGTGACTTATGGCTCTTTGAAATGTCAATATGGTTTTTAAATGTTACTTCAAGGCGACATTTATTATAAACTCTGGGAATATGAAGTATAATTATTTTAATATGAAGAAATAGATCAAACCTGCGTTTATACTTCAGGCACATTACTTTTATTGTTTTTATATTATTGAAATATTTCATTTCATGTGCGTGTGCATGTGTGAGTGTGCGCGCACACGTGCGCGTGTATGCGTGCATGTGTTTATGTATACATACAGACACATGATTATATAATCAATAAGTTTAGTAAACAATTAAGTCCACGATTCTATAGTATAGCGGACTTAATTGTTAAATGTTATTAGTATTCCTTTCAGATGTACCCTCAAATTTTATATTCAGTGGATTTCAGCGTAGTCAGAAAAAATGCAAAATAGACAAAATTATAAGTTGCGTATTGTTTACTTCCTCTTTATGTATTTTATATAAATGTTACGATTTTAATTTTAAATTGTCATATTAGTTACGATGTTTGGAATTTTTAATATTTGTTGGGGTTGTTCTATTAATTAAGATGAAGTTTCCTGGGTTAGAATATAGTCTATATCATTTCCTGGCCCGTCAACTATCTCTGTGCAGAAAATTAGGTCAATCCGTTTTTTCCTTATGGTGTGAAAGAGGGACGTTTATTTGTCCCTCACTTTAGAACTTTAGAATTTTACTCAGAAATTTTAGAAGTTTTAATATTATTTGTGATTATATTAGTTACGATGAGTATTTTCAGGGTAAAAAGTAATGTATACCCTTTACTGGCCCACCAACTGTATGTGCACAGAAAATCACGTCTATCTGTTGCTCTATTGCAACGTGAAATAAGAACAAATACATTTTTAATTTTTAATATTCGTTGGGATTTTTCTTTTAATTAGGATGAGATTTTCCGGATCGGAAAGTAGGCTATGTTATTTCCTGGACTGCCAACCATCTCTGTGCAGAAAGTTATGTTGATCTGTTGCTCCATTGCAATGTAGGAAACATAAACAGACTTTCGAATTTTTAATATTATTTATTATTGTTGTTTTAGTAAAAATGAAATTTACCAGGTTGGAAGTAGCCTATGTAATTTCCTGGCTCGCCAATTATTTCTGTGCAGAAAGCCACGTCGAACTTTTGCTCCATTGTGACGTGAAAGAAGAATAAACAGACACACTTTCTAATTTTTAATATTGTTCAGATTTGTTCTAGTTAGGATGAGATTTTCCGGATTGGAAAGGAACCTATGTTATTTCCTGGTCCGCTATTTATGTCTGTGCTGAAAATCATGTCGTACTGTAGCTCCATTACAAAATGAATGAAAGGCAAACAAATACACATTTGTATTTTTAACATTAGTTGGGATTGTTATATTAGGTAGGATGAGATTTCTCACGTTTATAAAATACTTCTAATAAAATCGATACAAATTTCATTAATCATAAATATAATATAGAACACACTGACATAAATATTACATTATGTGGGGGAAATATTGCAGCCTTCAAATAGTAGAATGACACATACGATTATTATACATTTATTAATGTGTAAATGAATTTATTTATTTATAAAATTTATAAAAGTACATTTAATTTGGTATTTCAATAAAATTTTGGACAATTTTTCAGAAAATAAACACAAACAACTGTCCTAATTATAAGATCAAGAATACTTTCAAAATTTTATTAATCGTCTTGTGAAGTAGTTTAAATTTAAATACAGTAATTGTTTATTTCAGCAACAATTTTACACATGTCTCAATCAAGTTCCAAACAACGATTCCAATAATGATCCATTAAGTTGTATCTGTGTCTTGTCACACCACTGAGCGAATGTGCCTCATCTGGATAACTCTGTAAAATTTTGTTTAACAATTTATTGCTTTGAATTTTTAAATTAAAATTAAAAGTAAATTGAATTATTAATTAAATGAAATCAAATTAAAATATGTACAAATTAAAATTTCCTACAAAGTTAGTTCGGAATTTATCATGCAAAGCTCTAGCTTTGCGCTCCTTCTTGTATTAATTTCGCTGATTTTGAACTATTTAAATCGGGAAATGGCTTCTTTTTTGAAGAAGCTTTAATATTTTTTTTTTTAAAAGGTGATTAGATGATTGTAGACATTTTCAAAAAGGAATTATTTTTTTCTTATCAACTATAGAAAATAATTATAAGTCTGTCTGATGCTTAAGCCTGTAGGAATATGTCATACTTCCAGAGAATTACAACCAGAATACGGGTAACTGCTTCCAGGAATGGAGGAACATTCCATTTATTATATCATTTTCATACTAATATTAGACATATAGGTATTTTAAACAATATCACAGTTAAAATTTCAAGTATGTTTCACACAACAGTATTACGAAGAGACCTTGAAAAATAATTTATTATCGATAAGTGTCCGCTGTCATTTGGTCTTTTTTTATTGAAAATAAAAAAATTTAACTGAACGAAAAGTGTAAATAAAATTCAATAAAAATCCTTCTTTTTCAAGTTACATGTAGTGGCATAGATGGCTTGTGCGAAATGAGGAAAGATTGCATGTTATTCTACTTTTTTTGCGTTCCTCTAAATATGTCCATTAGTGTAGTATTTTTTCCATAAGGATTTCCACTCACCATATGGGGAATGGAGTGGGGTGGCCGTTGGTGCTCCTTTAAGGTTTACTGTTAGGAACTAGAGATTGAGTATGGAAAACTTGAGGAGTTTCTGTTGAAATTTGCTGTAGGTAATAATATACACAAATGCATGTACAAATACATTTAGATTTATATTTATTATTTCTACATTAAAATTTTTACTTCTTAGTTCTGTATTGAACTTTTTCAAGAAAAATATGTAGGCTAAAAACAAAATATCTATAATATTAAAGCAACTTCTTTTTGAGGAAATAAAACCTGTAGAGTTTTCTTTGTAAATAAATTATACTTCATTCAAAGTAAATGTGGAAAATGAAAGAATCCAAATATTGGCTTTCATACAGATGAAACTTGTGCTAGTTGAAATTTTTCTGTCTAGTTACATCTTCGTCTCTTCTATCTACGTATTGTATCTAAATAACAACAATGTAAAATAATGAATCTCTGTACTCTTTCGTTCTTGAATTTCTGATATAATCCCACGAAATCAAATTGCAGTTCCATGTTCAATTACTTTTATAAATTGATAATTAAGTATTTCGAATGTTTCTGTTGATGTTTTTTAAAATTAAAAAGATGGTATGAAACAGTGCTTCTAATAAATTTAGTTACTCACATATAAATTGATGCAATTTTTAGGATAATAAATCCATTTAATCTCTTACCATATGTTCGAAATCAATGTCAGCTTGCTGCAGCGCTTTTGCCAGCATCATGCTATTCTGATAGTGAACATTATCATCTGCATTTGCAGCTACCAGTAGAAAATCTTTGCCTCTCAATTTCTCAACTTGTGATGTGACATCTCCGTGATTATATCCAGCTAGATTATCCGAGTCTATTGGTAGGCCCATGTAACGCTCCGTGTATATGGTATCTAAGAAATTGTTAATATTATTAAGTCTTTAATATAGAAATATATTTATTAAATTTCTTGTTATAAGAGTGATTTAATTCCAATGAGTTAAAGTAACATAATTCAACGTTCCGACCTCTCAGGTCTTTTTTACCTAATATCGGCACTCGCAGCTATCTCCATAAAATAATGTTTAACTCCGAAAGAATTTTCTTTTTGTAATGAAAATTTTACATTCATAAAGACGAAATGTAGTTACAACATTGTCGAAGCAGTTTTACCTAACATATATCGATCGGAGTGTAAAAATAATGAACAAGTAAAAAAAAATCGTCTTTTTCATAAGAGAAAGGCTTATAACGGAAATCTTTATAAAATACAATTATTGTTATTACCATAAAAAAGTATAAACAATAATTACATGTAAACCTAAATAAGAAATCATTTATCCTAATAAAAATTCATGTTATTGTTAAGTTTTTGGTGAGCCAAAAACTTAACGATAGCCATCCCTTATGTGAACTTAATGATTGTCATCTCATGTGGAGTAAAAGTCATGTGGCAAAAATAACTGTAAACCAAAGACGAATGTATCACCTTTTGATTTGATATTTCATTTCCTTTCTTATGATATATAATTGTTTGTATCTTTGTCTCATTTTAACCAAAATATATATATTTGAATGGGGTGAGTTCAATCGTTGCTTAAAAGGAAAGTTTGTTGTCAGGTTTGAGGGAAATTATTTGAAAATTATAGGAGTGTATATAAAATTTACAAGAATATACATTTATTTACTATGTAGAAGTATTATTGTCTGTATTGGAAGAATATGTAGTAATTTATATTGTGCTGAAGTCATACTAGACTTTTTAGTTTATATTTACTATTTACAAAAATTATTAAAGTTTTATTTGGGAAATTGTAATTCTATTAACGTAAATGTAGCAATTGCTTAAACATTTTATTGATTTTTTTTAAGACACACAGGAACATGAACTAACCATAATATATCCATGATGTGACTGGATTTAAAGAAATTCCACACTTGATAATATTTTGTTCATCAAATGCCATAGTGAGTAAAGTGGCATAGCCTCCGTAACTTATACCCCACATGCCGATGCGATTTTCGTCAATCCAGGGATATCTTTCGAAGAGTTTCCTGAAATATAAATTTAGTTGGTATTTAATGAGACAAATTCTGATGAATGGCTTTTAACTTTCGTTCTAAATCTATATAATTAATAAAACTGTTGAATTGGCCGATCTTTACTTTGAAGATGTTTACGAAAAAATTGTGTGTTTGTTTGAATACGCATCACATAAAAACTACTAATTTAGAAAAACATATAGGTTGGGTTGAAGTAATATTTACTTTTCATAACATCAGAATCGGTTTACTCAACCAGAAGGTATTCAAATTTAACATTTTTAAAAATTAATTTAATTTGCATTAGTACACAACGAAAGAGAAGTGTCTAGTTATTTAGAGTATAACAATTATAGAAATAAATAATGTATCTATTAATAGATGGCTCTACGTGTATTTTAAATCGTGCAATGAAATTTTCCACTCAGGAAACGTGCATGGCAGCGGTGAATTGTGGATTGGTGCGGGAGGGGAAGGGGCTTAAGTAAATAATGTGGGCAAACGTATGAGGGCAGATAATGTTGGTCGTCTTCTGCACATAAAGTTTTTTGATGTTATATATATTTCACATAAGCTTACTTTGTTTCCTCAATTCACTTTGATTCCTTCAATTTTGTAAATATTTGTAATTTAATTACTTTAGTCGATATTACGTTCTTTGATTGTTACTTACTTTATTGTCTGTACATGTAACAAAACTGCAGAATTACCCTATTTATTTATTAATGGGATTTAAAAAAAATTATTAAGGGTAACATGTTAAAAGCAATATAAAAGAAAAATTATATTGTTTTTGGAATGTTTGTCCATGACTTTGTTTATTTGTCTGTGCATCATGCAAGACCAGCTAAAAGAATTTCAGTGAAGTTTTTACTGGTGGATTTAGGGTAACGTATAGGTTATATTTTATTGCAATCAACCAACTAAAAAGAAGATATGCCAATTTAAAGTTTCAATAAAAAATGAAACTACTTAAAAAAGTTTATTTTTAATATTATTATAACAAATGATGTTATATTTATTAACGTTAGAGTTATTATTTTCTAAAGGTCCACACGCCAACAAAGTTACGGGCACATCTAGTTATTATATAGAAGTATTATTGTCTGTATTGGAAGAAGAATATGCATTAATTTGTATTGTCCTGAAGTCATTCTTTTAGTTACTTTTCATTTATTTGTTAAAACTTTTGTATTCTTTAGATATAAGTGATTACTCTAGAAAATTAATATAGAGTGCAATTTTGGTTTGAAACTAAGAGCACAAAATAAGATAATTTACTTATATTGTAAGTTATCATTACCTATAGCATTTTAGTACTTACGATAGTATAATTAAATGGTCCTCCATTTCAACAGAGCCTAGGTTGTTATTCAGGAGGAAGACATTGTTCTGTCCCTTTAATCCTGAACCACGTCCGTCCATCATCATGTAAATAACATTTCTGCTGGTTGTAAGGTAGGAGTGATAGCCTGCATGGAAACAAACATTTACATGTAATATCAAATTTGGTGCAATCTAAGGAAGTATTTTGAGCAATGGAAGTGGAAAAAGAGAAATTTTAATGAAATGAAAAATGAGTATTTTAAGTTATATACACTTACATTAATTGATACAAACACAAGTAGTTATGCTTGTGTGCCGGAGTATGCATACGCATACAAAAAGAGTATTCAAGTTAATATAACATTTTTATTAAGGCGGTAGTCACTTTAATAGGTTGAAAAATTGTTTTCAGATAAAAACTCGCTTTCAAACAATATCTGTATAAAATTTTACGTTGAAATTTGTAGAAAGGAGAAAGTTGTGGCATTATAAGTAGGAGCAAACAGCGTGACCGAGGTAGGTCACATGAACAGAGTGCAATTGTGTTTATTGTATTCGGGGTATTTCAGATTTCATTCTCTCCTCAAGTTTATAATGTTACTGTAAAATTTGTGTTTAGTCGATAGAAATAGGTAAATGTGCATATTTAGTCATAAGAAAATTTTCGTACAGTGAACTTGTTTCTGTCCTCGAAAAAGTAGTGCTTTACGATTATATTTCTGCAAATGTTATAATATCAACAAGTATGATGCTATTTATCATATCACAAAGCTTTGTCCTTATTTGTACTTAGAAGAAGTAAAGTCCTGATCACTGGTTCCAGATTGCCTATAATCAAAGCACCTGGCAGTGTGGTTTAACTATTCTGGAACCATTTCTCAATAATTCACCAATATCTAGAGATATTGTTAACATATTAACTTATTTTCCCTATATATGAAGACATTTCAAAACCCCAATTATGGGAGAGGTGAACATGCAGTTTACTCAAAATAATGATGAATTCTACAATTCTTTAGTTCCACAACTCACATCTACATAAAATTATGATGGTGCTGTTGACATTGAGATAACACTTTATTTACTCTTCAATAAAGGTACACAAGGCATTTGGAGGCCTGTGTGGAAAACCGAGTTTTGTAACTACTACAAATCAAAATTGGTCTTTATCTACATCCATATTGCATCAAATGTATGCCATGCTGATGCCTGTACGAGCAGTTCACTGAAAAGGAGCAATCACAGGTTTAAAAATATTAAGACCTTCTTAGGGGGATTCTTGTGGACATGGCAATGATGGCATAAGTATAATAAATTGTAAGGTAAAATTGTATAGCAAACTTCAATTGTGTATTTCTTGAGACAATTTTTTCAACCTGGTCAACACAATAACGTTGACACCAATTGCCCAATAGAAAACTTTTTTAAACGCTGTGGTTATTGTTAAGTTTTTTTATTTTAAGAATTTAAATTTTTTGTGTCACTATAATGCAATCATTATGGCATAAAAATCATACTTATAACTTTATGAGGTTTCCATTTTGTCATAAATGTCAAAAAAGTATATTGCTACGTCTAACCATAGCGAGATTTCCATAGTTTAAACAAATTATCAATTTTTTTGGTATTGGATGAACATGATCTGAGATTTCAAATTGGCCATGAGGATATATTTTTTTGATGGATTCCCATTTTGCTAAATATCTTTCAACATATTGGTTTTTTTTTATAAATATTGATTCAAAAGTAGTTCATAGTAATAATGTATCCAACCTATGATCCCCTGTAATTTTATATCGTCAACCAAAAAAAAGCATTTTTTGCTTTTAAAGTGACCACCACACTTAACTTGAATGTGCAGTTCAAAAATAAATTCTGGTGTCGGTTGACAATGTGTAAAGGTGTAAATAAGTCAAATAAGGTTTTTGTATCATTTTCATGTGTCGAGAAGCTGCTCGAATAGCGTAAATAGCACACGTTTCAATGATGCGAAATAAATAAAAGTAGGATTTGGCAAATGCATTTTTGTGATTATTTACTTATAAGTACATATTCTTTGTTATTGAAGTAAAACTTCTTTATGCACGCTTGACTTGGGGAGTAAGTTGGTGAATGCATGACGAGAGCATTACGAAAAGTGTGATCGGGCAAGCCGAACGGAAGTTGAGAGGGAGATATAAGTTGGTGAAGACAGAAAGAGAGAGAGAGTTACGTTTTGTATATTACTGTAGAGACAAGAGAGAGAGGTGCGAGCACACATTTTCTTTCTCTCTTTCTCTCATAGCCAGTTATGTTTTGTATATCTAAGCACAGTGCAAGCCTAATGTATGTATTACACTGTAGGAGCAAGAGAGAGCAGTGCGCGTGCACATTTTCTTTCTCTCGTCCTCTCATAGCCAGTGCATGAAATATATATGCGAGTTTGCTAGCATTACGTGAACGGTGATTTTATTATTATTTTGTAATTTCCTTTGAATAAAATTGTAAATTCATTTTAAAGTTCATGTTTTGTGAATTTGAAGTTTTACTTCAGTCGTGTGGTCTAAAGCACACTCGTTTTTTTATTTATTAAATGCATAACTAGTATTAGATAGATAAACCTTGAAGGTATCTTTGCAAGTCATTATTAGATTTTATCACCCATATTTACTATTTATTAAGACTTGTACATTAATTAATTGCAATAAAGAACGTTATACTTCTAAAACACTTTTATAAAATGACAAAAAATAGCTCTAAGTGTACGGGTAAGTACGCAGAATATATAAAGGACGGATGGATGATGTTGTCACAGGAAAAGATACAATATTAAATAAAAAAGAGGAACTAGTTCTAGTTGACTGGCTGGGGCAAACTGCAAAAGTGTGGTTTTCGAAGAAAACGTAGTGATTTCATAAATGTGTTTGTAAAAATAATATAACCAAATACAATGGTAGAAAAAACACTTAAATGTGGAAGATAAGGTATTAAATATAACTTGTTTATGAAACAACATCCGGATCTAACTGAAAAATTTCCCGAAACTATAAGTCAAGGTAGATTATCGATCTGTTGTTATCGAGGAGTCCATTAAAAATTGTTTCAAGGCCTGCAATTGTGTAATTAGTTTAAATTGGAAATGAGAATATGACACAAGAACCGTCCAGTTTTCATTGGTGATAATACCAGCTTCAATATAATTCTTAATCGGAAAATAATTTGGCCAGTGCTGGAAAAACATGAATGTATGATGAAAAAATAATAACTCCTAAATTACCTCAAATTCATCAAATTTTGATAACCAATTGCTAAGTAACTAAATAAAATACTTCAGGTGATTTTACAAGACTCTAGGATAGCTGATTTTAATTTTATGAGAAGTTGGAAATAGAAAAATGCTCTGACAGGGCTGATATTTAGTGAATTTATCTTTGTTATGTAAAATATTTCACTTAATTACCGCGACGTCTTTCATCTTTACACACTTGAAAATCTAATTTAAATGATATTGCCGAGTTGGTGTGCGCTTGTAGCACCGGTGTGACAGAGATAATATACTCCAATTAGCACTAGATGCGAATAATGAAGAATAAAATTCAGGATAGCACATATATATAAAAGTGATAGTTGTATTAAGGTTGAAACAAATTAAGAATTTTTTGAGGATCGCATAGATCACTAATGTTATTTCTGTATAATATTACATCATTGGTAGCAGGTACCTCCATTGTGCGAGTTTGATTGCAATCACTTTGTGTAATATTACTATATGTACACCGTTGTTTTAATGTAAAGCGGGATTTGTTGGCAAAAATATATGAAATATGTATAATTTTCATTACGTAATATTTTTATTTAATCATGTCAAAATATTATCTAATGAAAACTATATTAGAAAGACTGATTACTTTCAAGGTTCGTTCGTTCGTTTGTTACAATATTAAGTACCAATTTAGTAAGGGTCGATTGGGCAGCATATTTATAGCGTCCAACTTATTCTGTCAGATAAAATTATTGAAATACATATAATTATTAAAATATAAATATATATACACATATACATACATATAATTATTAAAATATTAAAATATAATTGATTCTTTAGATCCATGCAGATATTTCATATTCCGTAATAGTTTTATTGACCACAGTTTTATATATTTTGGTGTAATTTGGCTTAGTTAAGGATGTAATTTTGGTTTAAATACAAGTACCTAATATAAAAAAATAATATGCATGAAATTTACCAATAGAAAATGAATCTTGAACGGCGACTGTGTTTGGGCCACTGTAAACGTAAACAATGACAGGGTACTTGGTGTCTGGATCATCGAGATTCAGGTCAGTGGGTAGTATAAAACGGACGGGTGCCTCCAGGCCGTCATCCAGCGTCACTGTCGTGATGAAGGATCGTTGAGACTGGTATTCGGCAAGTCTTCCGCGCAAAGCTGCATTGTCAGCCCACACAAGTATTTGTTCGTGGGTCTGCATATTAAAAAGAAGTTTTAAAATAGAAAATAGGTAGTTGATTATTAGATATATGCTGTTGCTAAGGTTGGCCACCAAATTAACATTTGATTTGTTTGAATATTATCATCCTACCTTCCCCATGACGCGTTGCATGTCCTCATATTTATGTTGACTGTAGTAATAAGAAAGTGTTATGAAAAATGAGGAAAACAACTATATACATATCATTATATAAACATATATTGTTGTATAGATAATACTCATTAACGTATATGTGAGAATTAGATACATACGAGGGGGCGTTTTTAAGTTCGCGAAATGGAAGATAAGGAGTGAGAATAAAAATGCAAAATTATTTTTCTTTTTAAACAATTTTTAATATATAACATTCATTTAATATATTCACCTGCTACCCTAATACATTTTTCAGATCTTTCAATTAGCTTATGTATACCTTCATAAAAAAATGTTTCGTCTGCTCGAAAAATAAGCTGAAACTGCGTTCTTCACTTCTTCATCGCTTGAAAATTTCTTTCCACGAAGTTTTTTTTTAAGGTTTGGGAGCAAATAATAATTACTGGGAGCCAGGTCAGGACTGTAGGGTGGGTGTTCCAAAATATCAAAGCCTATCTTGTGCAGGGTGGTCAGCGCAACGCGGCTCGTGTGAACGGGCGCGTTGTCGTACAAAAGCAGGACACCTTTGGTCAATTTTCCCCTTCTTTTTTCTTTTATTACTTCTTTCAACCTCTCTATAATTGACGCATAGTATTTTCCGGTTATGGAAAAACCTTTATAATCCGTCTAATTATGGAAAAATCTTTATAACCGGGGCGTGGGTCGTCTTCGAGTGAGTCTCTACCCTGTTTAAAAGAGACTATGCCACTTGTAAACCATGGTTTTACCCGGGCAAGAGCCCTCGTAAACGGATGCCATCTCTTTCAGTATGGTTTGAACCGACTTTTCTTGCTTGGTAAGGAACTTTATAACGGCGCGGTACTCGATTTTTTCCATAGTTCAGACTTTCTTCAAGATTGAGTTGTTTGTTCGCCGATAGTTCTAAGACTAATGATCTGATTATGATAAAACTTGGTATTTATACTATTAATGAGTTACTTAACTAGGTATCATTCCGTTAATCACCTTTATTAATGGCCTACCTTTCCATTCCGCGAACTTAAAAACGCCGCCCCGTATATATATATATATATATATATATATATATATATATATATATATAAATAATCTTGGTGTGGTTATTCCAACGCTAATGTGATAAAGAAAATTTGTCATCAAAAAATGATGTGCTATAAAAGTTCACCAAAGAAAAAGATTACAAAGTAACGTTCGTATTTGGTACGTGGATTTATTTAACGTTTTAATAAATAATTAAGTAAACATTTAGCCACTAACAATGGAGTTTTCTGGCGCTTAGACCTTGGTGGTGGCCGTAACTCTCTTGAATTGTTTGGTAAATTTTGTTGAGAAAATTTAAAGTGTCCATGCTCTGTTTCATATCAATGTATTGAAATGAAACAGATTGAAAGTATAACGAGCAAGTGTTCACCTATGCCCCATTAGATGTTTATGAAGACGCCACGCCACCATCGACGCCCGTGATCAAAGATATTAGAAAACACGCGCGGCCCGCCCTAAGGTCTTCCAATATCTTTGCCCGTGATTTTTATCGCATCCACTCCAAATGCAAAGCAGTTCGTTCACAGCGTGTTTACCCGGCTCAGTGTCAGTTAGACATGGCGGATTCGTGGCCAAATAATAATTAATAAGCATATTAAACATGTCTACTGGCAATGCACATAACGTGCTGGCAGTGCAATAATTGACTTTAAAGATTCAAATAATGAGCAAATTACAGTGTACTATGCAGCAATTTCTTTCCTTTGTTTTCTGGCATTATGGGACTGTCATTATTGAGGGTAGATTAGAAGAAAAAACAAACTTTGTAAGATGTTCCCAAAAAGTTGTCAAAATGATTCCTTAATCGTAATTTTGTGCAGTTTAGTCGTTCCCATAATCGTGAATTCATTATCTTCGTAATTTACTTTCAGTTTTTTCATATGTAAGCAGAGATAATATTTTTATAAGCAAATTTTATTAATTATTCACCTCTCCATCTAAAATGATGGTAAGGGCTGGTTCGTCGTGGCCGACGCAAGTTAACGTGAGGTAACGTGCATTGACGCTTGCAGTAGCGCTCGCCCTCGTGCATTCGCCGCCCTCGGGCAACACCAGTGAGCAGCTGATGCAAGAGTCTGTCGTTCCGTCCGTCCAATACAAGTGACGAATCCAAGCCTGGTCCTGCGCCGTGCGAAGGTAGAAGCTTGAGGGGAAAAAGAAACTTCGAAATGAGGTCGTGCCATAAAAATTAATAAAGTCAAATGCTTTCATAAAAACTCGAATATTTTAATTTTTTGTAACATCAAGAATTATTTCAATCACTTTATTCGGTAATATGTTCTCACAGACAATTAAAATGTTAGTGTGAAGTCGTTTAATAGCAAAGATGATTGTCTCTCGTGTGGTGTATACGAACCTCCCGTAGACAATTTTATATTTCAAATATGTATTCACAGTAAATAAGTAAAGATTTGTAGATAGTAAGCGAAACGAAGTAAATTGATTAAAATATTGATTAATGATTTTTTAAAATACTCAAATTGGAGAAATAAACATTTGAAATGATACACTAAGTTCAAAAAATATTGTATGTAACACATTTTTAAAGAGCAGAAAAAATCGTGTTGAACAGGCCATCGGGAGTTGCGAGCGTTTAGTTTAATTGGCCGGATTCAATTACGTGAAATTGAACCGGATATCAATAAAACATAGTTCGAGGATAGTAAATATAGCACAAGCGAATAGCTTTCTTCAGATAGTTGAAGTGCTATGGAATCTTGATTTGGCTGAGAACACTGAATTTCTACAAATTTTTCTATCACTTTTCCCTAGCAATGAACATATCTGCAGTAGAAAATCAATTTCTTGACAGAATAATCGACTCGCGATCCCTTTTTCGATACAGATTTTACATGTGAATTTTCGAGGTGCTTCTTCTAAATTAACGATCATTAAAAATTGTGATTATAAGAGGCTAATGCGGATAGGGATTTTTGTAATAAAAAAGATTGGAAGCTTTCATTAGATCACGAGCGTGCGATTTTGTGTTAGGTAATTCTTATTTAATAGTGGTAGCTCGGAAGAAATTGATAACCTTGGTTTTATCGTTGTCAAATAATAAGCACTAATTATGTAAAGATTAGATGGGTATTAATAAAATAATATAACCCAAAGTTTCTAATTTTTTATAGTGAACGTACGAAATGTGGAGGGGATATTTTTAAGAAAAAAAAACAAAACTTTTATCAATAATTCATGTTTCATAATACCGATTTGATGAATCTAAAGACGTTTCATATAATCTCTAACATTACCCGTCGGTGGTTTCAATATAAAAAATGGTCAAATGCAAAACTATATTTGCCCAATTAATTTTTCGTGCCAGTAGCATTATTATATTATTAATAGTAATGCACTCCGATAATACTACGTGCAGCGCTGCTCTCGACTTTGGATACCAGCAAAAGTAAAAAATCAGCATCCAGAAGCGATGGTAGCGTTCCAAAAAATGCGTAAGGATAAAAGTTCTTCCTTAGATCGTGAGAAATATTTTTTTTATAGAAAACTTGTTTCTCTCAGACCAATGGTTCAGCAGAGTGAAGGAAGTAAACAAGTTGTTTAGGTGTTTGGTCAATTAATTGCATTAAAATTTTTCAATCCTGGTAATTTTGGTTCAATCTATATCTAGTTCTCAATGTTTTATGATTTTTCTGAGCGATATTTTGAGGATAAAAGTGGGGAGGGAAATTTTCATGCATTTTCCTCAATAAATGTTTAAACAAATTCTGAAAAAAATATATCATAAATATTGTTGAATTCGTTAGTCTGTAAGATTTCATTTGCGGTCCTAAACGAACCCATAATTTTTTCAATTTCCCAGTTCACTCTCCTGAAATTAATCCCAAGAATGAAAATTGGATTTTGTATGGTTCACATTCATAATTGGGCCACTATACTCTACGATTGTGCTATTTTAATTTTTTACGCTGAATAGCTTTCGAGAAAAACGCCTATGAAAGACAGATGGACGGACATCGATGTGATTCCGTAAGTATTCTGTTTTGAAAATTTTGCCACATGACTAAAATACAACGAATGTTCAAAATGGGAATAACCGGTAGTCAGAAAATGGTAGTTCTGCTGGAAATATGTGTCCATGTCCAATGGCAATAATGACGAAATAGTGAAATCTTAATATATCTTGGTTGAAAATACTTGGTGAGGAATGAACACGTAGTTTCTTCTGTTGCGTAAAGGTAGTATGTGAATCATCGGGAGCGCCGGCTTCAATGTGAAAATATTTATTTAAAGGAAGTGCTTACATTATTTTGCTGCACATTTAATGTCAATTTTATAATAATTTTTGCTCGAAATTTTGGGACGGTTTTTATTAGTTATTTTTATATTACAGTATTGTAGAAGACAATACTACCGAAAAAGATTAGCTTGAATGTAGGACAGTAGATAAACAATAATTTCTAAGTAAGAAACAGAAATAACCCTCAAAAACATACTCACAATTTATTAAGGTCAGCGGTGTGACCGACGATCGACTCCACAGAATAACTACCCGATGTCATGGGCACCGAGGTCACTGTACCACCGGATCTAGTGTTGACCACTATGTGGGGCCAGGCGTTGCTGTAATCGGGTGGTTGGGATTGCCAGGTTAGCTCCACGAAGGTGTTCCCTCCGTTAATAAAATTTGGTATGCCTGGTGAAATCCAACCGTTATGCTCCTCTTTGACTACTTCCTGGATACACAGATTTAAAAAATTACATTAGCTTAATCGGAATATTCTGTTAATTTCCGTAATTTGCACATCCCCAAGTGTGATCATCACTTCGTTAGTCACCATTGCTTAAGTTATGTTGTCACCATCACCGTCACCATTGCTTAAATTATGCATGTTGTCATTATTTTACTCGCATCACATGGGAAATGCCCATACGGTATATTTTGAACATTTTGGTAATACATTGCGATACTTGAAAAACTTAAAAGCAAAGCAATAAATATTAAAAGTTTATCTCAAAATTTAAGCAATATATAGTAAAATGTAATCAGGAGTATTTATGTCATTATAATCAGGATTATGTTATTAAAACAGGCAAAAGGAGTAGGTAAGCGAAATTCCAGATTTATACAACTGTCATTTTTATTTCTTTACAGTCAAATTAAATGAATAATAATTGTAACATAATCCGGTTACCTAGCACTTAAAAATTTAAGTTGATTGAAAAGGTACCCTTCTATCTTTAAGACAAGCCAAATCATCAATCACTTTTTCATAGTCCATGTCTTTGAGCACATCACATTCTGTGGACATCGGTGACAAATTAGTCCAGCTTTCTTGAAGCATTGTACTTCTTAATATATTTTTTATTATTTTCAATTTGGAGAAGGAGCGTTCCCCACTGCAGTTAGTTACCATCATGCTTAAAAAGATTCTTAATGCAATGTCTATATTTGGAAGCGTGTATTCAATTTTGTTTTCTTTGAAAAGATGATATATTCCAGAAATAGAATTAGTTTTTTTAAATTTTCATTAATACATTTTTGCCTCCAATCCAGCGGCATGGATATGGGCGTGCTGTCAACGCTAATGGGAAAGTATTTTGCTAATTAAACTTCATTTATAATTTTTTTGATACCTGTTTTCCCATTATGTCAATAAACTCATTACAAATATTTTCATAATAAGTGAGAAATGTTTCTTTTTTCAGAATTTCCAAATTTATTTAAGTAATATGAAAGAAATGGATTAAATTCACTTAATAACTCCACACATACTAAATAATTTCCATTGTTGGGAGATCCAAGGATTTCATTGTCATTGGGAAATGAAACCCCTCTCAATGCCAACAATTTTACAGCTGTGACAATCCATTTAAGTACATTTCTCCAGTAATTCGCTTTTTTGATATTGAGATAACAAGTCTAGATCTATTCTACCAAGTGCTTTACTTCGTGAAACTTAAGTCATCATAGATTGTCGACGTGCTGGACTATTTTCATGTATTAGAATTATGTAATTAATGTACTTCTAGTCATTTCATCCACTCGGAGAGCATAGGTTTATATCGGAAAAATTAAATAAGTAGTATGAAAAACAAATTACATATTTCTTCGAAGACAAATCAAGAAATCATTTCCTTTCGACGCTTTCGTTGTTCGTCAATTTTCGATTAAATATGATTATTTAAATATCTAGTTATTAGTTTCTTATCTGCTTCTCTTTAACTTTTGGATCCCTCGGAAAAGTCTTAATTTTTATTTTGAAAATATGCGGGCCCCGCAGAATTCTGACGATATTGGTAAAAATTGTTACGAATCCGAATTTTATGGTTTTTCTTTTGTAAAATCTTCATTGAAGTAAGCCGGGTCGTGTTTTTTTGGGTAGGAAAACTGTTGTTGTTCAACTGAAACAGTGGTCGGTGAAGTAATCGAAGTTGTTGCATTTTCGCCATAGGGACTGCCGCTTTCTGTTTCTGTACAATCTGATTTAATCTCTTTTCTTAAATTGATAGAAGTTAGGGTAGAACAAGAAGAGTCTTAAGTTCCCGCAATTTGTTGTCGACACGACTTTTAATTTTTATTTGATTACCACTTACAGAAAAAAAATGTAAATTTTGGTAGCTTTTCAATTACTCGTTTCTTATGTGCAGCTTTTTTCCTTTTTTCCAATCCACTAGGATATAAGCGTTTCGACGTTTTTTATTTTAATTCAGTATTTATTATTTTCTTACACGGAAAACAATCGCGAACATAAAACAAAACAGTCAAACGACGATTTAACGTTCAGTCGCGAACGACAAGACAGTGCGTGTAAAAGGGGAATACCGGCCAATCGAATTTATGTTCGCAGCAGACGTCCCTATCATCGAGTCTGTTAACTTTGGTAGGTCGCGTTCCGTTTTACGTCGCTATTAACTACATAACACAAATAATTTAGGGGAATCGTCTTGTAGGTAAGCAGCCAGACAGTGTTGGCAGTTTAGGCTCATTATTCATTAGAATACCAAAAAAGCTAAGAAGTAAGTAGGTATTATAGTCAGTAATTATCGTATGATTTTTGCGAAATAGGTAGGTATATTTATTGCTAATATCGGTTATCGGGGGTGATCTGGCAGGAACTAGACAGCCCCTAAATCGCGGGCCCTGGGAACTTGTTTAGAGTGCCCAATGGAAAAGAGGGGCCTGGTTATAATTGATTCTTCTACCATCAACTCATACTCCATTTGGTTGAGGATATACTTATTATAATTTTTCCCCAACACGTTAACTGATTTTTATCATGATCATTTTATATGATCATTCATACCGGAGAATACGAAATCTGTTTGCGATATGATGATGATTGTCAAGTATACATATCATACGGTATATTTGCATATGTAGGTTACACATGGATTATTATTCTGTCGTTACAACAAGTTATATTCATTAGCAGCGAAAAATTCGACTGTAGCAAACAATTTTATGTATTGAAGTAATCTCAATAAATGAAACTACGTGGATGCAGTATTATTTCTACTTTCTTTAAGTTCTTTACCACGACCTAGGTTTCGTTGTATTACAACATCTTCAGGTGGGCTATTAGCAAAGATGAATCTTTGCTAATCTCTGGGGCTATTAGCAAAAAGGAATCTTTGCTAATAGCCTACCTGAAAATGTTGTAATACAACGAAATCTAGGTCGTGGTAAAGAACTTAAAGAAAGTAGAAATAATACTAGATCACATAGTTTCATTTAATTAAGAATAATGAATTTCTACAATATTAACGCCAAATATATTCAAAATTGAAGTAATATTATTATACTTCATATGATAGCTTTAAAATATCCTGTATGTAATATGCATTAAAAATCTGTTTTATATTCATTTTATTTTTATTGAACTGGTCGTTTTTTAATCTTATCATTTTAGGGCGCAGTACAGTCAATATTGCGACTATTTAAAAAATAATTATAGAGTATTTGAATATTTTTGTTGATGCAAATTTTTTTTGTATTTTGCTGTGGCTTTTTTCGGAAATAGGAATAGAATGTTTGATTTTCTTTGATAGCTTTGTTCTGTCTATGTTCTGTGAATTTAGTTTCCTGGTAAGATGTTTTCTTTGGGTAATATTACAATATTAAATTAAATTACTTACCTGTACGCATTCCCACGTTCCTATAGTGCACACATTTAGAACGCTCAAGTTCTGACGCCGATTGAGCCATTGTGCTGCGATTTCGTTGGCATTCAACCATTGAACCGCTCCCAAGATATGGTCCTCCGTCACGATATCGGGATACTCGAGGGGAATCCACAACGGTGTTGGGTCAGCCGAACTCATTGCTTCTTGCAAGTTTATTACGCGCAAACGAACATTAGGATTTTTTGTCCCCACCTAAAGAGTTAAACATATTGATATTGATTCACTTTTTTTCGATATAAACGGTGTCCGGGAAAAAGTGTCGAATAAAGAAAGACGTTATAACTTGACTAAAAAATAGTAATTATTTACCATCTTTTCCGTACACACAATACTTGCGCACATTGTTCAGCGCTGCAAGGGAATAACTGCGAAGACATCGCCACTGCGGGTAAACACCGCACTCCGACCAAGTATTGAGAGTATTAAAAAGAGCTATGTGTAATATAAAAAGGGCGGCTTATAAATTCTATTTGAACTACAATTTATTCCTTTATAGCCAACGTACAGCCTCTTTCTTTGTCCGACATCTATTTCCGGACACCGTGTATAGAGATGTTCCATCTAAACGAGGTTTTGCTTATTCATTTAAATTAATTTTTTTAAAATATACTTTAAAAGACTGTCTCTCGCACAGCCAATGGCGCGTATTGAGAACAATATTATGACGTCCTCAAACACGAGCCAGTGCCGAGCGCTGTAATCGGGGCTTTGAGAATATTTTACGATCCTGAATGAGGGAAAATACGAACTACTAAAGTTAAAAAAAATACCAAGTAAATCTGAATCTTTTGTTCCTTTGTGTAATCTCTATCAAAATCTCTACACAAAAAATATTTGGGTGCGACTCGAAAGCAGGTTTAAATGATTTTGAAGTTCCAGCCTCTACATTTTCGGCCATTGAAACCTAGGTATAGTTTACATTGAAAGCTAGAAAACTTTATTAGAACAACAGCCCAGTAACGATATGTTTGGTCAAAACACTAATACTGATTTGCAAGCTGATTTTCTCATAAATTTTGTTACTTCATGTCATTTTACCCAAGAAATTATTTCTTGAAATTAAGTGTGTCACGAATTCTATTTAAGTGGCCGTAATATGAATATCTTAATGCGAATTATGGTAATACACATGAACATACTTTCAAATTGTTATTATGTATTAATTGCAGTTAACTTTTCTTTAGTTGATTATTATTTCTTGGCAATGATGGCTGATGATGGAATGGAATGATGGCTGCTAGTACGTAGTCGTTGATTAATACGAGACCTTAATCATTATGTCGGTACCATTCGTTCATTTATCTTACATTTTTGTAATAACAACTTTTAAGATTTTTTAATTTAATCTTATCCATGTTTTGTGATTGATATCAATACATTTAAACATATGTTGGGACATTTATATGAAAGACCATTTTAAGAAAACTAAAAAAAAACATGTAACGATTTCAGAAATGAATTTTTCTTTTTTTTAGGCGTCAAAATAATTTTTTTTATCCTTCGTATTTGCCACCTAGGATCTCACGATCAGTACTCATTTACAATATAAAAACTCAAAATTTGCGATATGTTAAACTTATTTGGCGATTTCATGAAATTCCGAAAGTAACGTTAGTGATACAGTCCTCCATTTTTATGGATAATTCTACATACTTCGCCCTGTGCGTATCCAAAGCCGTGGCCGGTTTTGCGCAGTCTATGCTAAATCAATAGTTAAAATGTTGACATTGAGTTTACTGGCCACCATTTAGAGGGTGAACGTCTTTCGAGGTCGGAATTTCTGGAATATCTATTCAAAAAGGTGGATAAGCAAACCTGTTTACTGCACTGCTGTGGGAGGTACAATTATTGCACTTAGGCTATGACAAATTTGGTGGGACTCTGGTCTACAATAGGTGTCTTCTCACTGGTGCATAATAGTTTGGAACAAAGCATGAAACCAGCCTCATTCCATTTTGGATAAATGCATTCTTAGGTGTCTATTTTCATTCGACGATTTTGAAGAATATTTCCAAAGCTTTGCTCTATTCATAATAATTTTTATAATTTACAGTAGTATTAAATGCGCCATTTGTATACTTTGTTTTCCGAATATGCAGTAAAGTATTTATTTTATAAAAGTAATGTTTATTTTAACCGATTAACCGTTTAGGTAAAAAATTTTCTTTGTTTTATGGCATTTTCACCATTTATCGGAACTACTATGTTACGGAAAATTAGACATTTACTTCAAATTTAAAGTATATTTTTAGAATAGTACAAAAGTAAAGGCAGAAATACAACGAAAAATCGCTATGAGTGTGTTCAGTTTTTACTATTTGGACATCAAAATTCGAAAACTTAAAGTGTAATGATTAATAAAACAAATTTTAATAATGAAATATTAACCTTTGGGTACTTCAAGTCGAGGAGCGTTGGATACAAGCTGTCCGGATCTCCAGGCTCGCCGTACATGTAGTAAGAATAAGTTTCAACTTCCGTGTCATCGAAACTTGCGATAGCCAAGTAGGCGCCGTCCGTTGAAAACCATAGTGCCCTATCCGTTCCGTACACTTCCTCTGGAATTTTGAATAGAGATTTAAATCTTTTCGTTTTTATTTTAATATCGAAAGTATTCATTAATTTATAATTCCGACTACAATTTCATTCTGAATAGGGAATTAAATTATGTGGTCATAGAAATGAGCTTAGAAATTCGAAGCACAACAACGACTTGATACTAACATGATCGTGGTATTATCAGGCATACGAAATGATGAGTTAAGTTTTACGGAAATTAAATTCTGAAAATTACGAATAAACTAATTATTTATTTTATTTTCAATTTATTTCATCAAAAAAAACTAAAGGATGAAACCAAAAAAATATTATGTTCCAAGAAACACTTATCTAAGAACGCAGAAAAATTTAGACAGTATTAAAGACATAGCACATTAAAGACAGTGCAAAGAACGAAGGAAAGTATGACAAAGGAAGAAAGCAGAGTAATGAAATTAGGATAGCATATTAAGATATGTCAGTATTAGGGCACAGGCTGTTTTTAATATCATATTTAATAATTGTTTATAATGAGAGAATTGTTAATAACAGTTAATATTATACAATATTTAATAACAATTAAGTTATAAAACTTACTATAATTAATATTAAATAGGGTTCTGTTAATGGGAGAAAATTGTAAAAAAATATATAAATAGTGGCACTCGTGGAGAGATAGCGTATTGTTTAAATTTTGAGATATAATATATCTGGAAATTACACAAAATAATAAAAAGGATTTAATCTTCACATATATATATATATATATATATATATATATATATATATATATATATATATATATATGAAAAAGTGCTGGCCGAAGTGGAAGAAGCTCCTTCTACTAGTGTTCGGCGGATTTCTCGACGTACTGGTGGCGCAAGAAGTACAGTACACCGCATTTTAAGAAGAAATCCTTTGTACCCGTACCATGTACCACATGTGCAAGCACTGCTACATGACTATCAAGGACGAATAGATTTCTGTCGGGAGATGCTGCGTAGATGCAGGCAAGATCCGCTTTTTTAAATTCGATCTTATGGAGCGATGAATCATATTTTAAAAGAATGGGGGAAATTAATACGCATAATTTATACCAATGGGCCGTCGTGATTCCCCACATAGTAAGGCAGGGTAGGTTTCAATATCAATTCGGAGTCAATTTGTAGGCTGGAATCCTGGATGGCAAAATTATCGATCCATTTGAACTCCCACCGAGGCTTAATGGAGTTCGTTATTTATTGTTTTTAAGAGACGAACTTGGAAATCTGTTGAATAAAATACCACAAGCTGTACCCGACAGGATGTGGCTACAGCATGATAGTGCATCGACCCATTTTTCGCGACAAGTAATTGAATACTTAAATGCAATTTACCCAAATCAATGTATAAAACGTGGCGGTACACCACGTTCGTCAGACCTTAATCCTTTGTACTAATTTCTATGGGAATATTTCAAGGAGACGGTCTATGCGACTATTAACGATAGTGGTAAAAAACAACGAAAGGACCTTACGAAGTTTAAGAAGAAATTTTGTAGAATATGGTGGTTATGCATAAGAGCTAGGGAAAGGCATTTTGAGCATTTAATGTAAGAAACAATAAATGCGGTATGATTATAAATACTACACTTGCTTTATTTTACCATGACCGAAAAAGTGATCAATGGTATGGGATTAGGAATAAACGACACGTTATGAAATGACTTAGTACTAGAAAATTATACCTTTTAGGAATCTGTGTGAATTGTAAATATTTTTGCAATAAAGTTCCACAAGGTTGCCGTACATTTTTTTTCAACCAGCATCGTTCAAAAATCACTTTCATGTTTTGTAATTAAAAATTGTACATGTTTCAGCGTTTAATTTTTATGTTGCCAATAATAACGAATGAATAACATTTTAATTAGGAAGACGAATGTTCTCTTAAAGATCTTGGACAATAAAAAAGCAGAAATAGTAATAACACCTAATAAATTTTGTTTTCATGGGCAGTAATAAAAATTTTAAAAATCATATCTCTGAAACTATTAGACCTGAATAATACTAATAATAGACCTGAATAATAGACCTGAATAATTTACTGTTTTGTATGTATAATAACGCCTCCATCACCGACATTTCGTTGGTCCACTCCTTACGGGACACCTGTATAATTAGAAAATCTAGCAATATAAAGGCAGGGATGTTAGTTTAATGAAGGCTCTTCAACTTCAGCGCGTGGCCGAAAAAAGAAAATTCCACAATCTACTTTTCAAGCGTGAAATACACAAAAACTTGACTGTGACTTCTGGAGAGATGCACTCACCCTCATAGACCCAATCCGGAACGCCGTTGTATATAATTGTTGGACGCCCATCGAAAGTGAGGCGTGTAGGGGGCGTCTCACCGTTGGGCTGGTAATAAACGTCGTTATCGTGAACAAAGGCTACTCCATGACCGACGCCATCAAAAACACACACCTGCAGGCGTTCGCCATTGAATACCGATGTAAATTCTCTAAAATTTGAGTAAAAAACACATTTTATTTTAGTCTCATCTGCGTCATGCACACCTCAACACAGGGTATTGGTTAATTGATATGGCAGGAATTTTGTCAGTTCTCTAAAATACAAGACGACAATAATTACGGAGAAATAGTTTGTTTATTTCTTTATTACGGAGAAATAATTTGTTTTTTCAGTAAAACAATTTTTTTGTTATAATTGCATTTAAACGTTTTAGTATCATTAATAAAATTATCATTGAATATATTTTGCATTAATTTTGTAGAAATTCATTGTTTGTTCTTTACCACGATCTAAATTTCGTTGTATTACAACATCTTCAGATGGGCTGTTAGCTATGTTTGCTAATAGCCCACCTGAAGATGTAGTAATACAACGAAACCTAGGTCGTGCTAAAGAATTTAAAGAAAGTAGAAATATTAAATACTACATTACGTAGTTTCATTTAATTGTGAAAATCATTATATAAAAAAACTTAAGAGAAACAATGCAATGTCAGTATAATCGATATTTATTTCCGTGAAATATTGTCCGGTTCGCCACGTCGCGCTTCGTATCGTTTCAAGGGTGCCGCACGGCGACCGGTTTGCGATATAGTGCATGATTTTAATCCTTGCACTAATATTGAAATAGAGTGTCTTGAGAATGGGGTGAGGTATAAACAAATATTGATTATAATCGATTTATTTTTATATTCAAGAATCCACAAAAGCTGGCTGGTTATATCGATTTAACAACACGGTGTAGTGCTGTCAATTGAAGAAAGCCACTGATTGTATGAACGCTGGCAGTAATATTTAAATAAAATAATCTGTGAAATATCGTTGGGTTCGCCACGTCGCGCTTTGTATCATTTTAAGGGTGCCACACGGCGATTGGTTTGCGATATAGTGCATGATTTTAATCCTTGCACTAATATTGGAATAGAGTGTCTTGAGAATGGGGTGAGGTATAAACAAATATTGATTATAATCGATTTATTTTATATTCAGGAATTTACAGAAGCTGTAGTAATATTTAAATAAAATAAAAATAAAATTTGTTCTTTAATAAATAAGTAATAATTTGTACTATTGGTAATAATGAACGTTCAAATATAATAGTGATTGAGAAAATGTTGAAAATAAGAAAAATGTTAATTGGAAAATTAATTTTTTTCTGTGATAAATATATTATTTTCGTCTTACATTCTAGAGTCCAGCCAAATAACCAAAATCTTACACAGATTAAACGGAGAAATGATTACGTGTTTTTTGAGATTATTTTTGACATTTAGAGTTGTTATATTTTAGAGTATTAGAAGTGGAGGTATATATATATATATATATATATATGTATATATATATATATATATATATATATATATATATATATATATATTAGGGTATATCAAACGAAACCAAACAGAAAGATAAAATATATGAGTATTTTCATAAAATCCTAGATAACATATATCTCATGTTATCTAGGATTTTATCAAAATTCTCATATTTTATCTATGTTATAAGTCTCTTACGAAATAGATGTTTGTAGGACGTAGACTATCGTGACTACTTTTAATCACTTGTTTTGCCCAAACTAAAAAAGAGACAAGAATATAATATAGAAGAAAGCAGTTGTATAAAGAAAGTTTTATAATAAAAATTTTGTACAAGTTCATTGCATATATTCAAGTAATCTAAATATTAAAATATGTTTTTTATTATCACATATTATTAACAATATTATTATTGAATATATTTGGCGTTAATTTTGTAGAAATTCATTGTTCACAATTAAATTAAACTACGTGATGTAGTACTATTTCTATTTTCTTTAACTTCTTTACCACGACCTAGATTTCGTTGTATTACAACATCTTCAGGTGGGCTATTAGCGAAACCTAGGTCGTGGTAAAGAAATGAAAGAAAGTAGAAACAATACTACATCACGTAGTTTCATTTAATTGTGGATATTATTATTATATACAATAATTATCTTGATCAAAACGCGTCTTCGCATGCACCCTCTGGCGAGGTGCGTGATGTGAGATACGGCGGACAATCGATCGATATGTAGCTCCGTAATATATGTAATTTAAGTTACTAAATGTAATATTGATAATGAAAATAATAAATCGGTATGCAAATACGTTAGTAGATCGTTAACCTTGAACATAATTAAATTGACTTTAAATACTTTTTCATACAAACGTTCATAATTATGTTACATATCCCAACAGATTTTAGGAGAATAGTCGGGTTACAAGTAGCTAGCAATAAATATGATTGCAATTGGAAGCCTCAGTGGAAGAGTAGTAATTTCCATTAAATTTCAAAATGATTACTTACCCTGAATCCCTGTTATACAACTGATATACGGCAGTAGAGCTATGACGGTATACCTGTCGATTATACGAAACAATAAGTGCATTAGTGTTTAAATTTTTCATAATTTTACTTTTTTTACAATGTTGAATTTTCTGCTATCGTCGAGTATTTATACGTTTATGGTATACTCATTTTTCATCACATTATGATAACTAATCTTTGTGTTCTAAGACAATAAATAAGATTTTTTTAAATTCTTACGAGATTGACAAACGTTTACAGAATTTAGTTTTATACTCGGATTCTAACATAAAGGTAATGAAACAATGTTGTGTAAATTCTTATTATGTGAAAGATATTATGTGAATAATTGTAATCAATTCTTTTTCACAGAAAATTTAATTGTAAATACACAGTTTTGCCCTTTCATTATCACACTTTGATTGTTTTTGAACTTATGCATTAGTGACTTTTGACATCAGTGTGCATAGCGAGATCAGAAGAAAAGTAAAAGATATTATTCATAAAAGCGAGTAAGAGATGTCTAATCGTTTCTTCGAAAAGAAAGTCGACTTGCTGGTAACCGTCAGTCTCCTAAACTAGAGATTCCGTGAGAGTTTCACAATATAAACGGAGATACGATTATTTGCTGCAATATGATCGCGATCTTACAAATTGAATGACGTTGAATTGGGAAAAAATAATTATACTACACTTTTCCTATACGTTTCACGATTTATATTGAATGGGATAGAGGGACAAACTCAGAAATTTATTTTTGTCCGAACACCCTCGATCAATTAAAACGGACGGTGAAAAAGCAACCCCTCTATTGAGGTCCTCTTACATTCGAAGACCACCTAGTGCCGTAATTTTTTAGATCTACCCTAATGAAGGTTGTATGGAAGCGGTAGAAATAGGAAGCTAATAGAAAAAAAACAGTTAAGGGGAGTCGGGCTTCGGGCTACAAGGGATCTGTACCGGAAAATGGAGTATCAAATTCTTTTAAATATTTTATTATGAAGCAATCAGTAGTTAACATTATATTTCGTTATCATTAACATTTTAGATATCTACTTGTAATTTAGATTTATATAATTAAAAAAGTAATAACAAATAAATTAGTACAATTTATAAGATTACAAACTATCTTTTTAAATTTTGAATGCAAATCAAAATGTCTATCACAGTCTTCAATTATTACTTTCTGAGTTAAGGAGATGGGAGTATTTTTTGCAGGTTATCGTCTTTTTTCATTAAAAATCTATTACATTAATATCTCATTTATGGATTTAATTTTTAAAAGTTATGAGGTTTTACTGGACGGGGTAAATGTTTTTTATGACACGTTAACTCTCCATTTTCGAGTTTAGAAACGAAAATTATTTACATCTCCAGGACAATATACACTACAACCATGTTACCGAATTTGTAGGTTCAATGGTTCGGTTCTAGAAAGCTGTGCATGTACAGGAAATCGTGCAGACAGATGAATACCAGAGTGAGATTACCGCGGTCTGATTTACCGAGGTTTCTACGGTACACTGAAACATAACTTTTGATTTAATATTGACGTTTAAAAAACTGATAGATACTGATTTGGAGATTGATATCATATTTTTTTGTGAAAATTGCTTTTCAGTTTTCATTCATGTTATTGGATATATTTGAACCTACCTGAGTTTTTTAAAATTCATTCAAAACTGACTCAATATTTCTCAAGATAATCATAAAACATAGAAAGGTGATAATAGATATGTAAAGAGACCTCGAAAATCCTTTTTCTGAAGTCGGGTAAAAATATCATTTACTTCTATCCATTGGTTTTAAAGGGGTTATGAGGACAACAAAAGGTTTAAGTAAAATTGGATTTAACTAATAAAATGGAAAAGTACTGACATCAATGGGATTAATAAAACAATAAAACAATAATGACCAAAACAGGGTCATTATTAAAGTCACACATAATTTACGTATTAACAAATTCAAATAGCAGAGAAGATGATAGATATTTGGTGGTTTTTTCTTTAAGAAATGAATGTTCGACTATTAAATTTTAAAATGAGGAAAATTCTCCGGTAAGACTAAAAGTTATTGATATCGATTTTCTTTTCTTAATCGATTACATTGTCATTATTTATTTCGCTCAAAACTAATATTATTAACGATCAATATTAATTAAAGTATTTACTATCTCAATATCATAACTTCCTTCCTCAATGCCATATCCCGCCTGATAATTGTAAGCACTGATAATGATTTATTTAAATTGATAATGCAAAAAAAGAAAATATTTTTTTTTGTTTTCAACATATCAGCATTGGCAGTAAAAATAAAATTTCATAAATATAATATAAAATATATTGTTCTGAATGTCGGTAACGCAAACAAATTTTAGATCAATTCAGTGTCACCTTCCAAATCCAAATTTTATTTTATTTTTATTTTTTTTTATGCAAATATGCGTTAATAATTACGTTGCGCCACATTATATCCATGTTAGTTATTCGTCGCTGTTAATAACTATAAGTGGTGTTTTATTACAGAGTCCGAAAATTTGATAATACCACTGTAGCATAGTGTCAATACAAAAAACACTTGCTGTTTTAATTAACTCTGATTAAATGTGTTGGCCATTAATTATAATATAGGTCATACTTACTTGTCGGGATTGTGTAGCAGCTAAGTAATACAGGGTATCTGGTGACAGAGTAGGACTGGATGTTCCCAATGTAGTCTGAAATTTAAAAAATCTAAATCAATTAGCAATAATTAATGATCATTATATTTTATACGGATACAGGTGAGAAATTGGGGCATTAAGGTGATAATCCGCCTTATATTTTTGTTATTAAATTACTCGTAGTATTTTTTCTTATTAAATTACTCGTAGTATTTTTGTTATTAAATTACTCGTAGTATTTTTGTTATTAAAAGGACGATGCTGTCGTTTCCGTCTAGATCTCTAAAAAAATAGAATTTAATTCTCCGCCATCTGGAGTCCTGGCTGTTATCTTAATTTCGGCTGTTTTGCTCTATCCTAGTTAGGTAAGAATCGAATCATTATGATGGGAGTAATTTATTTCTAAGTACGACGGCAGATTTCAGGAGTATCTAACTTATCTACAGAATTCTACAATTATTCAAAATTAATGGACACCTATTTAAAAAAATATGTACATATCAAGTATTTAAATTTTTTAGCGTGAAATTTGAATTAATCAGAAAGAAGCATTTTTTTAGTTTAAATATATAAAATTTACAGCGCGCTATCGCCATAGTGGCGACATTCGTAATTAAATGTCATTCGTAAAAGGCGTAAAGATTCGTATGATGTTTGGAAACGTGAACGGGGATTTACGACCATAAAATGATATCCAAGACTATAAAAGTAGAATGAAATACGATTCGGCAATGAAACGTTCCTTTTATTATTACATTATCGGCCAAAAGCGATAAATGATACCTAAGTTGTAAATATTACCAATAACGTAGTTAAGTATGTTACTTGGGCTCAATACCATTTGTTTTAATCGATTATATCCATTGAAACAATTTAGGTTTTGCCTGGATAATGTCGGGTAATTAAGAAGAATGCGTTGTTATTTAGAAGTAACCTCAGAAGGCTATTGGCTGCATTTAACGGTACGAATTCAAAGTTTTCTCAAAATATACCAATTAAATTAGGTTTATTTTTCCATCGAAAATATAATAATATTCAAACCCTTATAAACAAAACAATTTAATTTAATTTTATTTTTCCGTCGAAAATTTTATAAAATTCAGAGAATTTTAACATATGAAATATTTTTCAATCCTTTTTCTAGGTCGGAGATTTGGACGTTAATAAAAATGAAAAAAATAATTCGAAAAAATTATGAAAAGAATTTTCGAGAAAAAAATTATCGGAAGTAAGTTATAATTATCGGAAAAATTATCGAAAGTATATTTGGTGGAAAAAAGAAAATGATCTATACTGGAAAGGAAATTATCTATAATAGAAATTTTTGTCTTTATAGGATCTTCTATCCTACAAAGATCCTATAAAGACAAAAAAAAGTCGGCGTTGGTAGGTGCCTACTTATTCATACTAAATCTAACATATTTCATAAAACAAATTAGCAGAATGAACTGGACGGTAGGAAAGAAGGATAAAGACGCTGTTAATCAAGTGCTTATGGAAGCCGATCTAGATCCAGACAGCGCTGGATTGACCCAGTGGCATCTGATTTTTGTATCATCGATGAAATAAAACTGGAGATCAAATATAAAGATAAGTCATCCTGGCAGAAACTTAAGTGGAAGAAGCTTCGCTATGGGCTGTTATACAAAAATATCATGATGATTAAATAAGTTCTTTTACCCACAATTTCATATATTTAACCACGTGTTTTGAGATATAAGGGATCCAGAAATTAAATTTATGGTTAAAAGTCCATAATAGTATAGAACTCCAACGATTGTGCGTTGGAGTTCTATACTATTATGGACTTTTAACCATAAATTTAATTTCTGGATTCCTTATATCTAAAAACACGTGGTTAATTATATATATATATATATATACATATATATATATATAAATATATACATATATATATACATATATATATATATATACATATATATATATATATATATATATATATATATATACTTTCCTTACTGTAAATATACACCTAAAAAGTGCGAAGGAAATAGAGAAATTAAACCATGACAATAAAACCCGAAGCAAAAATAATAATGTTATTAAAAATTATACTCAAGGGTATATACCCTTGAGGATACTAAAATTATTATATAATTAATAAGTTGTCGGTTTAGAACTATCAAATAGTTGAGATGCTGTAAAAAAAATTAATTAATAAAAAATATATCTGTTGCTAAGAAACACTCAGAAAAGTTACTCATTATGATATCATCATATGATTAAAAATTCCATTAAATAGCTTTAATATATTAAATATAAAAGAATAAATATACATACAGTGTTAGAAATCAATAATTATAATTAAAATGTGCTTAAAGAAACCATGAAGGCAATATCTGACAACTACAACATTCATTGTACCGCAGAACAAAAGTCAGGTAGATTAGGTTAAGTGTTTAGAATATTGAACTCAATAGTAAAGTAATAATCAAGTCGGGAAAATAATTGATTGACAAGTAGTCGATTTGATAAATGGGCCAGAGAAAAAGACAAATTTCCGGTAAGCAAAATCTATATTTACAACCGGCGCCTAACAACAGCAACTTTTTTTGTCTTTATAGTATCTTCGTATAGGATTCATACAAAGATTCTATAGAGACAAAAAAGTCGGCGATGGTATGCGCCAATTGCAAATATAGACTGCTTTTTATTGTTATGCTGTATCACAAACTACGTCTATTGAGCTGTGTAGTCTTAGTTATGTATTGTGTTCTTGTTTTACGGTCTGGGGAGGTGCACGTCATGGTATTAAGGTACATGTTACTAATCGTTACATTGTAGTGTTACTAATCGCTACATGGTAGTAGAAAAAGATGTTTTTTATTCTCCTTTTAAAGAAACGAATTTTGAAAAAAATATGTTTTATAATATAGTTATAAAGCAAAAGTTATAGTATTAGGTCCCTATCCAACGATTTAGCATATGTACATATTTTAAACAGATTGTTTTTGATTTTTTTTAATTTCTTAACCATCACATTTTCAAACTATATTTACTTGTTTAACATTCAGACATATTTAAATAACACAAGTGATACACAAGTGATATAAAAAGAGCAGGTGAACGTTCCAAAAACGTTAAACACTATATTATTTTCAAGGTTGTATGAAATATAATGTTGAAAATTTAATCTAAACCAATTTATTAATTGTAGGTAATATGGACATACACAGACAGATAGAAAAATACCTCGAATAGTCAAATTTTTCACTACAGTCCACTTATTCCGAATTAGTTTTATTTAAATTTTTTTATGTATTAACTATTTATATCTAATTTCGTGAACTTCTGTTAATTGGGAAATTGACAATATTTTAAGATTTTCTTACAAAAGGAAGGGTAGCTTACTTATCGCTAAGACAAGAATTTTCAATAAATCGAGTTGGAAGAAATGTTACTAACGATTGCAAAAATATACCTAAAGAATAAAAAAGTAGATAGTTGATAAGGGAATATAAAAGGGAACGCGGAAAATGAACGAATTACTTTGCAGAAATGATTTGGGTACGTTGGCTCTTGAAAGACAATATTAATCAAAATATTTTTTCGTTTAATAATAAAAAACTATCAACGCCACCAGGATTTGACTTTTACACATATTTACTGCTACTCAATTTAGAATGTCGTGCGCAATGCTCAAGTGTCTCTAACTTCAAGCGGTTTTTTTAAGGAAATCACCTACTGGGCAAAATCATGGCAGTCAGTTTGCTTTTGATCACTCTAAAATTCTCTAAATTGAAATAAAATAATTAAAGCCTGTCACAGTTTCTTAGGTTTTGAAAAATTTGGTCGAATGGACGTGATGGGTTTTGAACTATACAGTTCATATAAACTATTACTAATATACAGTTCATATAAACTATTACTAATATACAGCTTATATAAAGTATTATTAATATACAGGTCATATAAATTATTACTATCCGAACAGTTAAACGCATCTATTGAATTATTAATATTACCTTTACATGTATAATTACTATACTTTTATCAAAAATAAGATTTAACTTACAATTATTTCCTGACTGAGAAAGTTGGTTGTTTCTTGAGTAACGACATTGTACAGGCTGATACCAGGCAATCCGCTGGCGACGTATGTAAATTCAGTTTCTGTAATATATTAGTATTATTATTTAATTGTAGATCTGTATTGAATGTACATTCAATATAATGGTGCAATCTCTAGGTACATTCAGAAACATTTATATATAAATTTAAAATTTTAAAATAGAATATCTTATTTATTAATGCATATAAGAATCTAGTTTTCCTTAGACTAAATACTCTTATGTGTCTTTTATTATTAGCAGTAATATTTCTTTTCCATCAGAAATTCCAGACTTATAAATCAAATAACATTCGTAAGTTCCTGACCCTCAAAACTACCACATATTTGAATCGACTATTTGTTGTCTAGAATTTAGCTAAACAAAATAATCGGATAGGATGAAGAAATCAGTAATAATACTAAAAGTATTACCTTTAAATAGAAACAAAAAGAATGCAAATTACTAAAAAATCAAATTCAAGTGTTACCTGCCAGATATGCGAGGTTACGTTTTTGACACTAGCGAATGCGCACTATAACGATTTGTGTAGAATTTCAGTCGAAAGAATTGAAAGTGAGGTCTCATCTTCTACACAATGTCTTTTCGCCACCATTCTACCTTCTTTGCACATAACTTTTATAACAATTTGATACGTCATATATGATAGACGTTTTTGAGTTTGTCTTTTTCTTCTTTATCTACCTCAATTATTTTCTCCATCTCATATTCTTTCGACAATATCTTTAATTACGCGTTCCTGTTTTTCAAAATCTTTAGAGAGGCTTTCAATACACCTTTCCTGTATTGAAAGCCTCTCTAAAGATAAAGAGAAGACCCTTTCAATACACTACATCCTTGGCAAATGTTTAGTGACACTTATACGGAAGAAAAGTTAGTTAATTCACTAGTGTTTCAAGTTGAAGTTGAAGCCTTACGGAGAGAACACAGACTGTAGTTAGTTCTAGATATAAAAAACGTATCGAATTTACATTTAATATATGCTAGTATTAATAATAAATTTGGAAAATGTATATAGGTCATAAAGTAACATTATCACAAAAAGCAGTAAATATTCTAAAATAACTACAATATTTTATATTCAATGAATAGAAATTGATTAAAAAACTCTATTTTTCTAAAGTTTTATTAATTTTTACCGTATCTCAATTATAATTATAACATATTTTTTTATAATTGTTACGGTATTCAAATAAAAATAAAAAGTTTAAGGTGTACAGGATATGTTTCTTATTAGTTCAGGGTCTGAGTATTATCAGACACTATTTGACAGGCTAGTAAATAAAAGTTTACCTGACGCAACATTTTCACTGTTTTTCATGGAAAGGAAAGGGCATGCGTAAAATTTAATATATTTTACCGAAATCGAAAGATAGACATGACAGTAGATTTTTTTGTCGAATTGTTAGGATCGGCAAATCGTCTATATTTGAAGACAAGGTTTGAGATTTCATTTTCTTCTATTTAACTTGTACGTAGAAATATAAGAAGTTTATTGTCCCTCCATTACGATTCTTTTCTCGTCCTCCTCTTGAGGGAGTAAGTGCTAATCGGTACATCAATGCAATACTGTGACATTCAAGTTTTTTCGATGCAACACGCTTTAATAGGTATTTGTTAATGCAGAATTAAGTCGTTCCGACATTAGACGGGGTTTACGATGTACTTAACTTACATTTGGAACGCTTACGTTTCGTCTTAAAAAATATGCCAATTTGTAATAAAATAAGTTTGAAATCTTCACCTAGAATGTAGTATAACATTATAAGTTTAGTAAATTTTATATATCATGTCCTATCTTTTTTTGATTCAGTTTCGGGAAATTTGCTTAGCATTGCGTTAGCTAAGGATGTAATGAGATTAAAAAATTAATTTTTGATTCTTCTATGATTCCCCACGGAAGAAATAAGTTGAATCGTAAGAAACTAGCATCATCTATTCGATATTGTTCGCATTATCTTCTACTACAATTAGTAATAGATTCGTAGGAAATTAACCCCGTTTGTTCCTGCCTCGAGAAACTTTTTTAAAAGAATGCAAAATGGGTGCGTAGTTTTTTGCATTTAAATTTGTTGATACTGTGTCCTTTTCGATTTTTTTTGACTCGGTTTCCGGAAATTAGCTTAGTATTGCGTTAACTAAGGATGTAATGGGATTAATAAAAATGAATTTTTAATTCTTTATTCTCCTAAAGATTACCATTTTTCATATCCCAGCGTTGTACTGAAGTATCGACAATTTGACACATTGTGCGTGTTATTATGGAACGTTTATATGCATGGTAACTTAGATTACATTCTTTTGTAGTTGTGCTCATAGGCGGATTCGAGGGGGGGGGGGCACGTGCCCCCGTGCCCCCTCCAGAAGCCCCAGAATAATCAATCGATTTATTAGTTCTCGCAAGTTACAAAACATTTGCGTAAAATTCCATACAAATATTTTTTTAACGATGAAAAGTGCGTTTGCGTGAGCGAAATTATAGAATAAATAATATCAGTACTGTTACCCATAGCTACTACGTATGCAGTCTACAGTTTTGAGTAGCACGCGTGTCTGCGAACGAGCGATCGGCACGAGTTTTTCGCGCTAATTTACTTCAACAGTTTATGACAGGTGCGCGGGATGGCGGGGGCTGAGCGCGTGGTTTGCTAGATGATAAATATGTAATTATTGTTCCCGCTCGACGACGGTAGCATTGCACGTGCACGCATCTTATTATTAGTTTGATTGGATTGTATTCGGCTTACGTATTTTATCATCACAGTGATCGTATGTAGTGAAGTGACTTATATTATAATGAATGACAAGGACAGGAAAAGACAGAAAAGCATAAGTGCGTTTTTATTTACAAAAAAACAAAAAAATGATTATGCAGAGAATGAAACTCTTCAGCCCGCGCGACCTCGGCAGTCAACTAATGTTGGTGATGTGTTTCCATGTCCATCCTCGCTGACGGCAACTATATCAGCTTCCGCTAGTTTTTTCCAGGAACGTGATATAGGTACGTCTCACTTATCGATTGCTCATAACTCCGAATTGATTAAACATTTAGACCGGCATTCAGAGACAAATTTGAATTTCAATTCCGTAATATTAATTTCCGTTTCAATATCCGTATTTCCGAATTATCTTTCTACACTACGGGGAAAAAAGCATGACAAAAATTACCTTGGTTTCTATTATAAACGTCGTGCGAACAGCTTCCATAACAATTCTTAGAGATGAAAAATGAAAAAAATTAGTTGTTCATTTAATTTTTGTTGGTTAGATATGGAAAATTTGACGTTGACCATAATAAAATTTACCATACATCACGATAGAATTTTGCTTATTTTCAAACATAAGAATTTTTAATCGGATTTAAGCAAAACATTTATAGCAACGTGTAGTGTTGTAAATTTCTCAGGCTTTCTCTCTCGGCTTTCTCCTACCGTTGTCAACACGAATTAATTCATATCGTGTCGTTCTTTGTAACTACTGTATATTTCTATGGAATTTTTCACTTTCGATGATTTATTCAATAATTAGTTTATATAGGTGCGCATATTTAAATGTCTGTTAAATGATGAGAGCGTTTTCAAATAACTATTAATAAATATTTATTTCTGTTGCAAGGGATATAGCATCAGAACAGTGAGTTTAGATAATATTATTGTGGAGTCATAAATGTAACAAAGTTTTTCATATTTTGTAATTAATTTATATTTTTATGTAATAAAACATTTACATTTGCACTGTTATTGTAAATAATTTTTATCTCTATATATATATATATATATTTGTCTCACTCTTATCAATGCAGAAAGATAAAGTCAATTTAATTTCTTAATTTAATTACAATAATGCAGACTAAAAAAATTCTGATAATAAAAATTCATACCGCGTAATAAAGATTTAATATTAATTATATAATTCGATTAAAGTTAGAAAAACTGTATTATTACAGAGCAAAATACATTTTACCACGATACCATTATATTTCTTATTAAGCTTATGCTATAAATTTTATTTGGCTACTGTGTCGCACTATGGTAATTTTTATCAGCGACCTCTATAAATTTTATTATAATTTCCTTTCCGTGTATGTAAGTTAACGCATGTGTTATGATAATTTATTCGTGTTAACCCTAACTTATTTAGTTTTATTTTATAATTACAGGTAAACTACTTAACAACAAGGACGTTACAAGTATTCTTACCGATGAAGAAAAATATCAATGGTTGAACATTTTTTGGCAACCTACAACAGGCTTTAAGCTTTCATAGGTACGGGAAGGAAAAAAAACGGGTCTTTTCAAATGAACTGGCTAAAGGTACATGAATGGTTTGATACAGAAAAATTGCATACAGAAAAATTGCTGGTGGCGAGATACTGCGTGATCACGTTAGAGCTTATGCTAAAAATGCTTCTTACATTAGCAAGTCAACACAAAATAATTTGGTCGAGTGCGGCGGGGAGTTAATCACAAACAAAATAGTGAACAAAATTCAAAAAAGCCAAATATTTAACTATTATAGCAGATGAGACCACAGATATTTCTATTAGTGAGCAACTGTCCATTTGTATTCGTTATTTCGATGTTGATACGAATGAAATAAGAAGACTTTATTAAATTTGTTGAAGTTGTGCATCTTATTGGTGAAAATATTTCTCATCATATTTTGGAGACGTTAGAAAGCTTGCATTTAGATATTTCGTTATGCCGAGGTCAAGCATATGATGGAGGAGCCAATATGAGTGGTAAAATAAAAGGTGTTCATCCATATGTGTCCAATATTCAGCCTTTAGCTTTTTACACGCACTGTGCAAGTCACCGACTCAACTTAGCCATTAGTACAGCTTGCACCGTGACTAGCATAAGAAATGCTGTGGGGGTTATTTCGACCGTCGCAACTTTTTTCCGTGAGTCAGCTGGACGAATTCATATCCTCCAAGAAAAAATGCAAGCTAATTTGTCTAAGGAAAAACAAAACATACTAAAGAAAATGTGTGAGATGAGATGGGTGGAAAGACATGAAGCAGTTCTATTATTTTTGGACGTTTTGCCGTGTCTTTCTGTAATTTTGCAAAAAATGGCCGATAAAGGAGATAAATGTGCTACAAATGCATTTTCATTGCGGCAAGCTGTAATCTCGCCGGAATTCCTTGTAAGCTTGGTCATCCTCGCGCTGATATTTTAGGAATCACTCTCCCTTTATCCCGGTCCTTACAAGCCATCGAACTTGATATACTTTCGGCTATGAAGCTTGTTGATATGACTACAGTCAGCATCCAAAAGCAACATGATACTTGCACGGATGCATTTGAAAAGCTTTTTGATAAAGTTGAAGACCTGGCAAATAAAATTGGAACAGAAATCACGGTATGCCGAGTAACCAACCGTCTATCCAACAGATCTAACATTTAGGCTCAGTCTGCTAAAGAGTATTACCGATTGTCGGTGTACATTCCTTTTCTGGTTTGAACGAAATGTCCTCTAGATTTCCCAAAACTCAGCTGCAGAGAATCGAACAGTTACAAAAGTTACTGTCGCATAAATTTAGTAACGAACATATAGAGCATGTTATTCAAGGTGCTTTCTTATATAAAAATGACTTTCTTTGTTTCTTATCTTTGAAGGGTGAATTAGAAATTTGGCAACAGATGAGAGAAAATTTGCCAAATTCTCCAGCGGAGGCCTATAAAAGAGCAACGGCGTTGCCAAACATAAGAACCCTGTGTCAATTGTTGTGTATGTTTCCCGTGACAACTAGCACTGCGGAGCGATCTTTCTCCACTCTGCGACGACTCAAAACATATCTTTGCAGCAGGATGACAAAAGATCGTTTAAATGTATCGACAAAAGTTTACATATATACTAAAGCATATTCATCAAGATATTGCATCATCGATGAACGTTGATGAAGTTTTGGATATATTGAGCAGGAAGCATAAAAGAAAACTTTCATTTAATTATTTGTAACTTTTGCATTAAAATACGGGTAAATTATAAAAAGGACATTATTTCCAATGTCTTTATTTACAATTAATTTAAAGAACTTATGAGGACACTCGTTGCCAACTTGGTTGTGCCCCCCCCCCAGAAAAAAATTCTGTATCCTATCTTGGTTGTGCTTCATAAATATTCTTCGGATTATATTTTATGATGAATTTCTCAGTACAGAACAATATTCCGAAGTATACACACTGCGTACATTTGCATTGATATGTGACTTTGCTATCTGGTTTTGAATGACTTTTGCTCAGTGTCGTAGTGAAATTTTCAAAAGAGTCACTCGTAATTATCGACAGTAACGCATATGAACTGACTATAATCGCGTATTAACTGTTAGGTTTGCGGTTAATAATTGAAATGAATATAGACACATCGACGGAACTGCACTTGTAATTAGTAAACTATAGAACGAAGGAAAATTATATAATGAAGCATATATCCTATTTTCGCATAGGAAATATTGAAGTGAAACCTTTTTTGTCACAGTAGGGTAATTTAGTGTCTCGAGATTGATCTTAGAATGAGAAAAGTGAAATGAGAAGACGAAATGGGAGGAGGGGTGAGAGGTAGAACTGGGGAGCGGGGCAGAGGGGAGTTGGGGGATAAAAAGGGGAGACAAAAACTGAGTAGAATGACAATGACACAAACAAGGAGTATGAAAAATAAGATTTTCGCTACGGATAGGCACTTTTTTATAACAACAGAATTAAAAGCTAAATCAATAGTGTAAAATTAAGTTCGTTTTGTAAAGATTTCAGTTTATGAACACAGCTTACCTAGAACAATATAATTCGCCATTATTAATTAAAGAAATACGTAGAGGAAAAGTGCGGTAGTTAGGGCAGCTTATAAGAAATATTGGACTAAAAAAGATGACTTTTAACCTGTCTCGCTATTGAATATAAGTCCTGGTTAATAGAAATTAACTTTCAGTTGCTGAAAGTGATGGTTTAAAAGACTGAATATAAATAAAAATATTAGATTCATTAATTAATATCTTGTAAACCAACGCTACAATTACTACGCCTGATTTTGATAAAAAGGATTTATGAGTAGACAAAAAGTATGCACTCCGCATTAGATTAAAATTTATGCGTTGCATTTATTACGTATTGGTTATAAATCATCTATGATGACTAGAATCTATTAACACTCTGCCAATGACGTCGACAGACACGCCTTTTGGTGTATACCTAACTTTTGTACACTTCACGATTGTTTAAATCTTTTGCTTTCAAAACATATTTATTATTTAGTTATGAAAGATGGCGAGGAAAAGTGATGTCAGTACATTCTATGTATTAGCATTTATGAGTTATAACGGCGGTCATTTTACGGCTTTGGATATGAGATCATAAAGGAAACACGCGTAATCCGAATAACTCTGTAAGTACATTAAGTGTTCTAGTGTGGTTTTACATATTGAGGGAAAAGCATTGGCATCTAACCAACATACGTTACTTCTTAATGGAATAGTTGATTATCTGGTATGTTATCTTTTCTTTAGTTTTTAATTTAACCGTGTGAGATCTTTTACATACAATGGCTTACGTTAGTAGGAAACCATTACCACATCATGTGGATACGAAATAATATATTATAATTCCCCTCAAAAAATTACCGTAGAGCGTGTGTTTACGCCGGTTATTTTAAAGAAGTCGACTACAATTTATTTCGCTTGTAGAATGTTTGTCACTTCGGAAAATTCTTTGATTTTCTTTTTGTATAGTAGTCCGCAAATCTAGTTCATGTTTTGCAATCAGATATAAAGCTGACACATATTTCTAAGTGACCTTTGAAAAAAGTGTTTCCTTTTCATCACTTTAAAATTAATTTTTGTTCCCGTCATATCTTGTTTTTCTGTCTCTTCTGATATATTAAAGGTAGCTAGTTTTTATCCACGTATTTGGGAATTATCTAGAAATGTTGTGAAAGTTAAACACTATTTTATTATAAAGTACAAACAGGCCAAAGTTAATATCAGCAATGGTCAACTATATTATACGAAATCATACACTTTTATACTGTAGTAAAAGTGTCGGTCGAAATCTTACACATTTTTGGGCTAGCTCTCATTGGCAAAGTGTCTAACGTGCGATAGGGAATTTCGTTCCAAAAGTCAAACGTCGATCAAAATATCATCTTGAAACGCTTTTAATCGTGTTTGCAATTTAATTTGGAAAAGTATTCTCACTCAGGTCACTTAAGGACTTCTATCTTATGAAAAACCCGAATAAAAAAAAAAGAAATATATATATATATATATATATATATATATATCGAATATATATATATATATATATATATATATATATACATAGCCGAATAAAATATATATAAAAATATATAGCATAGACAAATATTTATCATACAAAGTATATTCTTAATCTGTGTGCAGCTCGAGCGTCGTCGCAACTCGTGGATGCTATTCAAACTTAGCCGAGTGATTTTACGCTTCGAGTGGAAAATATTAACTCTGAAGAATACAGTACTATGATTCATAAATTCAGTCTTTCTCTTTTGCTTGACTGCAGAAATTAATGTAATTTAATTTTGTTGATTGTCACTCAGGGCAGTATTGAATTCATATTTGAGATAAATATTAATCCAGTTCACTTTTTAACTACTTGTATGTATCTATTTATTTATTCGATATTTTAAATATATTGATATATTTCTTGTGGCACAAGTAAGTCCTTGTGACTGATCAAAACACCATGGATTAAAATATGGTCTATTATATAAAATTGCAAGAATCTGACGAAAAAATACAACAAAATAGGGTTTTTAAACTACTAAATATTATATTTTGATGAAAATAAGGGAAAGGCGTTGTATTTAACAAGAAGAAGAAAAAAACAAATTACGAATGGAAACATTTCTTAAGACGATTTTTGTTTAAATGTATGACGGTACGTTTTAAACGATAGTGTCTACATAATTTATTTTGTGGTCTAGAGTAAACATTTCAATTTGGTTACAATGTTTTTTACGTCATGTTTAATTGCAATCCAAATTTACGAATATTAAGTTTACGAATTAATTTAAGACTATTTCAAAATGGCTATAAACCAACATATTCTGTTTTAATGGTTCATACTATACAACATACTATGCGATAAAATAATTTATGATAATGACAAGAAAAAAAAAGAAGCGACGGCTGAATACCTGTAATCCACGTCCCGCTAAATCCAGCTTGCCCAAACCGCGATGGCACGGTCTCTTCAAGTGTGAACGGCTTTAACGAGGCCTGTCTTCGATTGCGAGCTGGGGAAGTCGTTGCCAGATTCACCATGCTGGCGAGGAGCGCCACCCATATTACGTATGCCGAGAGGTACGGCTGCCATGTGATAATGAAACTTGTTGTTTATAAGAGAACATTTTGAGTGATAATTGGAGTGTACATATTAAGGTTATCTCAGTGATATTGGAAGTTTGGGAAACTCAAAGCAAAATATTTATAAGAAACGTTGTATTGTTTAGTCTGAAGTTTATAGATTTCTTTTTATGATCCCTGGTATTCAAGGCATAAAAAGTCAGTGAAGGATTGATTGAAAATTGAAGTTGTAGGATTTTTGCTTCTATAACTATATTTGATATACATTTTGAAATATTTTGGTTTCAGTTATGTTTTTAGGGAAGCAGTACAAGGCTTTCGTTTCTAAGGTATTTAGAACTTGAAAATAGCGACAATGAAAATAAAGAGTGAAGAATATATCTTCCGTTTCAGTTATTACATCGTTACCAATAGATTAGTATTAACTTACAAATTGTAGAATATTGTGGTAATTTCCTACAAAGTTCTTACAAAATATGCTACATTTTAGAACTTGTAAAATCTAGTGAAATATTATTATTAATAATGATCGTAATGTTAATTATAACGTCGATCAGTATGAATTAGCTTCTCTAGGCTAAAATCGTATTAAACAGAAATTTCCTAAAATCATTAAAAAGCACTTCAAGAAAAAAATTTTAACCAAAAACAATTGGTTATCAAATGAAGCTACTTTTAAGAAAAATTAGGGTTGCAGGAGAAATAACAAAAAGATGAAAATATATTTTTTTGTGTTCTCTGGTTTAAAATTTTTTAATGAGAAACAAATAGATAATAAACATGATCGTTTTATAAATCGATAAATAGTGCGATTTAAATAAAGCGTAAGTCTTTAAATCTGTTATGCAGTTATGAAACGGTAAATGTTTTAAAGAATAACATATATCTAAATTATTTCTTTGAATATTAGTACAAAAAGAGTAGTTTCTCTATATGCCCGACTTAAGCGGAATGCCGGCAACCGTAATAAAATATAATTGACTTCAAAAATTATTGTTGCAAGATCCCCTTTCTTTGTTTGTAATGAAATTTTAGTCTTAAAATAAGTAAAATTTAATGAAAATAGTAATATTTTCAAATGATAATATCAAATGAGATTATGTTAATCATTTAAAAATAGTAAAATTTAAATTTTCGAACTTTTCAAAATTGCACTGCGGGTTTATTTTTAACTTGCTACAATGAAAGCGGAGACGGAATGTCGATGTTTCAATAGCTATTACCATCGTAAAAACTAACATTAAATTTACGTATTATATAAAAAATAAATAAGGACTTACCATTTCGATATCTTAACTAAAACTGATACTAGATGACTGCTGAATCGAATGATAATAAAACATCAATCGACTATCAAAACGCTCTCACTCTACCGTTTCGCTGACGTTCATATCTTATCTTTATAGTGCCAGTTTACTTTTTAACGTCTGAAAATGGTTAATCCTACTTATTGAAGTTTATCTCCAGATATTTTTATTTTGTAACCTTTTACAGTTGTTGTTCTTGTGATGTACACATGAGATGTATTGCATTAAATTAAATATATATATATATATATATAAATTTTTTTTAACGATTTCTCAGCACTCAACAATTTTGCACTTGTATTCTGGGGATATGTATAAATAATATCGTTTATTTTTTGCCGTCATTTGTGTGAATAATTCTACTTCCTACAACTATGCTTTTCTATAACTATAAGTATTTTTCACTTTTCTGTTCCAAATGAATCTTATGAAAAATACCTGCGAAAACTAGATGCGATACAGGGGGTGATTTATTTGCGATACAGGGGATGTTCCTATTTTTTTCACTTTGGTACGCAACATTAAAATATCAAATTTATATCAATGGCTAGATACACAGTATTCATTGAAAATTATGCGAAAGAATATGCTATTCATAAACTCTTTATTAAATGCATAGTGATAAGTTGTGTAATATCCTTTGCTCCTAGTGGTGAACAGTACTTTTTGGGAAGGGCAAGCTGCTAAGGCACGGACATATAAAAATCATATAGATAGGCGTAAGTGTCCGCGACCGTCCCTGATAGCGATGAAAACGGCATTGAAGGTGCAATTGATTGAAAATTTGTGTGTGTGATTGTGTCTCAAAAAAATTGTGCGTATCAGCTCCGACTCGCCACTGGAGTTTATTCCTTAAGTACGATTGTCTTGGAATGTATAAAATAGTAAATAAAATGGTAAATAAACGCATTTCTTATGATAATGATAGTATATATATACTTTTATAAATATTTATGTACATTGATTACCTATATTAATAAAGACATTGTTAGAAGGATTTATTTCCGTCACTATTAATTTCATCTTGAATAGTATCAATTTCGGCAATAGTAACGTATTAATAGATACTGAGACCAAAGGTTTGTGGTAACTATAATTCGACACGTGAACGTCGGAAGTTACATGCGTTACGAATCTTGAAAACATCGCATCAATGGTTGTACCATATCTAGTCGTTTCCAATGTTATATCAGAATTTTTTTAATGGGTTAATACTTATGACCATTCAGGATGGACATATGTTGTACCTATGTCCATCCCGAATCGGAATAGGTATTGTCCCGTTAAAATCTAAATTCTCGACTTAATTAGCCGGACTAATTGAATTATGACCTTAATCGTGACCATGAAAAGCTAATTCTTGTTTACTTAAACAACAACTGGCGATTGCGAATCGAGATCATAACTTACAACTGGCTATTGCGAATCAAGAACATAATGACATAGAAATACAACTAATTTAAAAAGGTAATTTTAAAAGCGAAGAGCTAAAATTTTGTATCTTACTGTGCACGATAAATGTTTTTAAGAATTTGCATATTTTTTAACAGAATTCTTCAAATTACCTAGATTATCAAAACCACTTTTATTCCATATACTATATTCAGTTCAGAATAATAAAAAAGGATAGCAACTTCTGATTAGCCACCAATGGTAAAAATTAGTGTGAAAATGCCCTACACTAGCTTTATTACGAATATATAATTTCACAATTGATATTGAGCTACCATTCTCGATTATACTATTTTTTCACTAAAATAAAAATGGAAAAATCATGCCTTAATCACGTAATAAACAGCAACATTCGATAGTCGCCATTGTTTACTTTCACGACGAAAATGTACGTCAAAAAATAATCTAATAAAATATTAATTTTAATGTAAAAAAACGTCACTAACAAATATAATACGTGTATTTAAAAACCAGACAACTATTGAAATTATTTACAAAATTATTTTCGAAAGAGGACAATAAACTGACAGTGAGCTCGTTTAAACAACATAATGATTTATTGCCCGTATGCAAATGACATAATTACGGCATTGTTTCAGTCTGAATATAGCCGATAATCTAACAAGCTTCCGCTTGCCTCGAGACTATGAACTGACGTTTTGAGGTGAGGTAATGAATTTTAATTTCGTATGTACAATTTCTGATTCGAGAAGTTTTTGTAATTTCATGCAATATAGGAATAAACTCTGTACGTTTTATCTAAAATTCCAGCAATCAAAAACGTTGTGTACTATAAATCATATATCAAAGTATGGGTTTCGCTTGAATAGCATAATTTAAATATGTTTAAATTTTCGGAAATATGTTATATATCCTAAATGTCTAGGGCAAGCTACGAGTAATTACTCATAAGGTGCGATCTTCCTATTTGGTGTTGGAATGTTCTGATCAGACTTGACCTATTTGATGTTATTTTATTTGTGCATTAAGGTCACATAGATCACTTTAAGCATATTTATTTTTATTAGTGGTCGCCGTGTGGTGGAAATTCGACCATAATTCATTAAATTTTTAAGTTTAAAAGACATTAAGATTCCTTTGTCAAACCTTTATAATCTGAAACTGAAACTCCGAACTGAAATTACGAAACAGGATTTAATTTAAATAAAATGTACTTACCTACTCATTTCATTGAAAACTCTACTTACCTACTTAGGTAAGAATAATTGACTTAATCTTACCTACCTAGGTAAGATTAAGTCAATTCAGATTGCTGCTACAAAATTTTCCTTATGCAACAGGTTTATATTAAGCAAGCTGACAGATTTTTTCTTTTGCAACAGGTGTACATTAAGCAAACTGTATTTCACTAACAATTACACAAAATAACACAAACTAACAATGACACAAATTACACAAAATAAAAAATAATAGATTTTTGGCCTTGACGTACACTCCACGGACTATTGAAAAAAAATATTTGACATAACACAAAATTCACAGCTCGAAAGTCATTCAGTCAATCTGACATTATAAAATTCTTTGGCGACAATCTACTCTGTGCGACTGTTTGATCACAGACTATTATGTTCAACGAACGTCATATAATCAAAGGTAAAGATAAAGACTATTATGTGTTTGACATTGACAGTATGAACGAAAATAAGATTCATTTTAATGTATTTGTAATATATAATTCAATGTATTTGTAACACATATTATACATAAATTTTAGCTTTCCGCACTTCTTCTACATATAAACTTAAATATGGCAGAACTCACATTCCTCCGTGAGTGCTCTTTCTCTTCACGTATAAATTTATAGATTACTGGTGGAATAAACCTGCCTGTAGAGATAACCTGTCTCTACCATGTGGACAGAGGCAACCGCGACATACAAATGAACGAATAATTTGTATTATAACAAATAGACACATTTTAAAAAGAATTCTGTAATTTTGGTACAGTTCACTGTAATTGTAGTGTTAGTATAATTTCCAAATAATAATCCTATTTTATTCAAATTTTGATTAAAATATTAATATTTGTAAAATTGAAAAAATAAAATATTGTATCATAATTAAATGATATTGTATCAAAATATTGTGTCACTAAGTTTTTTGCCTTCTCTCCAAGATTTTGGGTCATTTTTATTTTTTTATTAATGTTTTGTTAATTTTAGAGTTCTATAATGTCAATTAACTAGTCACTTCAATAACCTTGATTCAGCTATGATTTTGTCAATCGTATGCATAACAAATGCGGCAGAGTAATATTTATTCTGAGAAATATGTAAAATTGTGAACAGTTGTCAACTGAAAGTGCATTTGTAATACTTTTCTTAATGATAATGTTCATTCGCATTTTTAATTATGATTGTTTTGGAGGAGAGTAAACGACGATTTTTTGCTTTAATGTAATAAACATTATTTTGAAGTCATGGGCTGTACCTACTTATTTTATCAAGTATTTGCTTCATATAATACTGGAAAAGAATTTTATGATATTGATAAAGAAAAATGTTTAATTTTTGTTACAAAGCAAAATGGGAAGTATTTTGTTATAGAGGCAGTAATTATGGAGATAATGGCTAGTTTCGTATCTAATATCAATTATTAATTAATCGGAAATGTTTCTTCGAAATATATATATATATATATATATATATATATATATATATATATATATATATATATATACACACAGAAAAAAGCGTTTGTAAATTTAAATTTGTATAATGAATAATTAATTTTGATGAAAGTGACTATAATCAAGTTGTAAATGGATATCCGGAATGGCGAAATTTGGTCTATTGTTATATGATTTATCAATTATTTGGTTTATATTAAGTGTACGTCACTATGATTTTAAGTATTTTGTATTTTGGAATTCAGCCGGAGTTTGAAGAAAGGAATAAGTCCTATTTAGAATAAATCCACGTGATAATATTTACAGAAATGTAACCGTTTCTGCTACGCTTAAGAAATATATTCATTTTACGCTATTCATTTTGTTTAATCAATATAGGAGATTGCAGATTGCAGTCAAGCGTTGATAATAAATCACTGATTAGCTACGGCTAAGAAGAGTCATTATTAAAACTATGAATAAACTTGTACCAATGTATTTACGTGAATTGCATTACTTCGTTCTCAGTTGATGTTTGCGATTTATGAACATTCCGACTTTCTTCTTTTCGAACTACAGAATTCACTACTTGCTTGCGCTTATTCAGATCCGTACTTTGTGTAATCCTTCCAGAAATAAATTACCAAATTTTAATTGTTGCAGATATGATGGATGCGAAAGGATAGTGTTATAAATTAATTCAATGAAATGAAAAGATTTAAACCATTTTCATTACAAATACGAAACTTTTTTTAGGTATTTGTAATGAAAATGGTTTAAATAATCATGACGACTCTCTGAGGAAACGGAATGCGTGCTTATCAGGCGGTCACAGCACGACTGAGAAATTTTGTGGAATGAAATAGTTCCTGTCATACTAGTTAAAACAACATTTATTGAAACAGAAAATTGACAAATTTACATTTGTCGCCAACAAAGTAAATTCTTTATTATTACGAGCCGCTTAAGAAAATTTTATTGGAAACTTGTTAAACTAGCATTTACTTAAAAAAAAGCTGTTTTATCTTCATATGCAAACCACTGCTCTGTGCGAATAAAGGCTTTTTTCTTGAAGAAAGCTATTGAGTATACGACTGCAAATAGAGCGGAAGATAGTTGTTTCCAGAAATCTTCAGATCGCGGAAGAACAACTTCACCTCGCTTGTGTGACCACGATAGCAAAAGATAGTTCGGAAATCGAGCTCAGTAATGCTAGAGGGTTGTGGCTTTATTAGTATTGGTACAAAAATCTTGGCAAGGAAACATCACAAACAAGGCTGATAATATAATAGCTAGAGTTAATGGAATATATTTGCTTCATCAATCACGTAGTAGATTAACTAGTAGAAGAACGCATCGTGAAAATATGCTAGTAATACTCCAACATTGGGCTAATTTATGTTTTATTATTTTGCTTAGCTATTCATAGTGAATTCGACGAAGAATTAAACTCAATGTCAATAGATGAGTAACCTTTGCACTTATCTTGTATGTGCATATATATCTATATAATTGGATACAAAATTATGTGGTTCCCGATCTAGGTTGAATAAGTAGGTATGTTAGAAAGGCTTACTTCTTTAACCCGGTTATTTCGATCATTTCAGCTATTCTAATACAACGAATATTCGTACAGAATTAACACATGATCTCCTATTTTTATGGCTTCTTACATTCTATCCTTTTGTTTGGTCTGCCCACGTTTTTTTTCCTCGTCAACATTTTATTTTTCTACTTACATCTTCTATACTTATTTGCCGTCTCTTATGTCCATATATTTCCTTCGACTTTCTTTAACATCGCGTTTTAATGGGATACCATCATTTTAATTTTATCACGTAATTTTTTTGGAGAGTTCGTATAATAATCTTGTTACAGCTTCATTTAATTAGAATTCATAACTTTGTACTTTATTTAATATTTAATCCCGTACATAATTTCTGATACTAATAAAGTGTTAGTTATGGTTGTTCTTGTATCTAGGTAAGCGCTTTTGTTCTTCATTACTTTTGCAATAGAAAGAGGATGATTGCATGATTGCATGAGTGCAGATATTTAATAGGTATTAAAGTCTTATCAACGATTTGAGCATAAACTATTCATTTAATAACCCAAAAAGAAATTTCATACGTGATAATAAGAGTTGCCATGAATGGGAAATAGATAGAAAAGAGAAGTAACTATACCCTCTCGAGCATTAAAACCAAGTAAGGAGGAAGTTTTTTTTGGAAACACACTGTACCGAAAATTGGCTTCAATGTTAACTTGTCTCGTTCTAATCATTTTTTCAGGATCAGATTTTTATTGTCTTTTATTCATTATTCAATTACGCTGAAATTATTGTACAAATCGATATTCCTTTATACGATATCGCCATTATTTGAATAAGAAAATAAAAAAAATATTCACAAAAATACACTTTTCGAAATATTTGTTGAATGCTATTATCACCACAACGAAGCTGATTTGAACAGAATTAAATAAAATATGTCAAGTTTTGGCGAGTTAACATTTTAAGTTGACCGATAACACGCGATTAAGACAATGGGGGCAGTTCGGTAAAGAATCGTTATCATAGACGCAAGTGCTCATACATGGTATTTATTACAGATTGATCGCTGATCGACACAGAGACGTGTAAAATTTTACTCAACTGTCAGGCTTCAAAATCAGTACAATATGAGACAAAGCCCCAGAAATTCTGTCCACCAACAGGTGATGAACTTAACTACCCAGCAATGGAGAAAATGTTTTTAACAGCACACGACTCGCAAGTACCTGGTAATTACTCTGCTTTATCTGTCTCACATCTAATCTCACGTTACGCGCAGCAACCGAGCCGTAGTCTCAAATAAGTTTGAAATAATAGATTGATGACAATGATAATTATAGATCGGAGGAAAAAACAAACGTCACATCTTACGATCAAGATTTATCTCATCTTTCCACTTATCTTGACACTAACTTTGAATCATTATAGATAAAGCAAACCTTGTAAGTGAATCCTTTTCGCCTAAAAGTCTATTTATTAGAGCTGCAAATGAACAACGGAAGTGGTCATAAACTAAGTATAAGTACAACACGTATAAAAATGAAATTGTAATTTTTGGGAATAAGTTTGACGAGGACACAATATATTTAATTAAAAATGTTTCTTTGAGACAATGTAAAATAAAAACGTCCCAGTCAGTGTGACATGATTCAACGAGCAGGACTAAAATTCTTTAAATTCAGCGTCGTTATGAAAATATCAATGTGAACATGGCACTACGAGGTAAAAAATTTTGCGATAGATAATGAAAGCGATACTTTTTCACTTTTCAATGTTAAATACAAATAATTCTTGTGCCAGTTTTTCTCTTATACGTAAGAATAGAACGATCGAGAGGGAAAAATACGAGTTTTTCTGCTCCCCGCCAATTTTAGCTCCCCTCTGAGCTGTTGACGCGGTACCTATATAAATTATTAGTGATGATATATGCTGAAGAGACGGTAGTACTTCTATATATATGAAAGAAGCTATAAAACGTTAAACAAATGAGCAAAGGAATATATTTCTTCATTTGACATAATTTTCCTGATACATGACTACGCCGAATTGAATTTCGAAGAATTTTGTTTCTTCAGATTAATTTAATCGCACTTTATTCTTTTTGAAAATAATAATTACTTTATAAAACGCAGATAACTATAATTACAATACACAAGAGTATTGAATATTTCCGCCCACCCGTGTTTGCCAGTCCTGTTAGCAGATGCAACAGAGCTCACCATTCCATCTCTTCTTATAAACTTATGATAATGTTGGCGTTGATTGACCGACATTATGATAAGTATGATTATATTACTATGAGTTTGAAGAAATTTTTTTTTGTCATAAAGAACGTGAATATTAAATATCTAAAAGTTGAGAATTTTGTTGATTCCTAATAAATAGAAAGGAGATAAATGTCGACTCATTGTAATTATTTTTTTTATCATATTCCAAAATTGCACGCTGGTATAAGGGGTTTATACTAGGCAGAATTTCAATTTGAAACGCGCATCGCGAAAGGTGCCCGTCCGCCTTCCAAATTGAAGATAACATCAAAAAGTCCAAGATGTAGTGTTGACAAATCGAACGATCACCATTAGACATTTAGTTGGCTTTTGACAGTTTTCACATGTTCACTGCTGATAATATTAATGGAGCATTCGAAAAATAGCCTTGATATTTTTAAAGGTTTCTAGTATCAAGTTGTTCCTAATATATCAGGTATACTTCCATCCCGAGATGAAACAGCAATAGATGAAACAGCAATAGATTGTTTAGAAAAGATCAACTTCGACGCCACTCAAGAAATTTATGGTCACAAGCTCAGCGGGTCATTGTTTTTTAGGAATCAGATAGTGAAAAATCATGGTAAATTAATCAGAAAACTAAGCTAGTATTGCTATTATTGATTTAGAAATGAATGCGTGGAGCAAAGAAAAATATTAATAGAGACAATTATAGGAAAATTGCAAGCGGGTGCTCTTTTCCGCTAAGATAACACATCCGCTTACAAGGCCGAAATAGCGATGACTTTATTTTCCAGAAAATATATTTGAGCTTTAGAAAAGATATGAGCAAAATGTATAAATTTATTAAAATTCTATTTAGAAAAATGTGCTTTATTTTTAACCACGTTTGTTCTTCATATATATATATATATATATATATATATATATATATATATATATATATATATATATATATATATATATATATGTATATATATATATATATATATATATATATATATATATATATATAGATATAATATTGAATAATATCAAAAGATATTTTTAAAACACCTTTGCATACACAGCTGATCGTTGTGGAAAATGTAGTTTTTGTTATTACTAGTATGTGGAACAATCAATTTGTTTAATTCGAATGTGAAAACGAAGCTAATTAAAAATAACACTAAGGTATTCTACCTTATAATTTCAACAAACAGTAATAAAAGGCAGGAAGTCGATTCAATCGGCCTTTAATATGTTTGAGGCAGATGGAGTTCAAATGATTCGTTAATTTCAGAATGGTGAAATTCTATGTCTCAATTTAGTAATTGTGATGTCTTAAGGTTTTAAATCATTCTTTTTTTAATATATTAATTTAGCATTATTTCCATATCCAAATATTTGTCAATTCTCGAGCTGAGATTGGAAACGGTAAAAAAAATAAATCATTTTCAATTGAAATCAGCGCTAATTAACAAGCCTAAGTGAAACGCAATTTCATATATCTTCTGCTTGAAAGTAGATGGATTAAAGCAGAAATTTCTTAAAAAAACTGTTGATTTCTTTCTAGAATTTATACATTGAGTAAATATTTACTCGACATGTTGTTGTTAGGTTTAAATTTTTTACAGATATCACGCAAGCAACAAATTGAGGCTGAGTTAAGTACTATATTGACTCAGTTGGCGTGTTCACGTGACTACCAAGTGTGGGACGGTATGAGAGACTAGAAGGAAGATTTATAAAACATGACAATAATTTAAACACTGGAAAGACTTTTAAAAGAAGTAAGAAATGTTGTAATTATTATTGGCATTATTTTTCAAGATAATACTTAAGAGTATGCGCGTACGTGCGTGCATGCGTACGTGCGTAGGTGCGTGCGTGCGTGCGTGCGTACGTGCTGTTAAAGGATTCTTGTTGTTTGTTTTTTTTTAAAAAGAATTATTTTATTTATTTTTTATTACTTGACCAACAAATCAGAATCTGGTAGGTGTCGTCGGATCAGAGGCGCATGGTGAACTGTTTGTCGGGTGGACTGAATGTGGGAAGGAAGCCAGCTTACCGCTGTGTGGTCTTGTTGTTGAGAATTATATTTCGCTGGTCAAGTACTAGTGTGCAGGTACTGAGAATAGGAACTTGGGAACTGGTCAAGCACTAGTGTGCACATACTGAGAATTCCTATTCTTGGAGTATTGCTTTGGAATGTATAGAATATAAAACTGTCCCTCGGATGAGACTAAACTTAGGTGTACGAAAAAGTGAAGTTTATGTAAAGGAAGTTCTAATTCTAGGTCCAGGAAGTGGAGGAGACTGTAACGATACCTGAAAATTTACAAATAATACAAGAAAAATAAAAATTATGATAGCGATTACAATTATTGTATAAGTATAGTAGTTCTCGTAAAGTACTATGTGAGGTTTATCTATGATATCGTTTAACCTTTTAACTATATGATCGGTGTTTTTACCATGATTAAATAACATAGAATTCATATCAATATTTCTTAAATTTAACATTGGAAGGTTATTCTTTATTTTGTTGGATTTCTCAATATTGGGACATGAGTCATTTATTAACTAGAAGCGTGGATTTACAGGTTGCAATTTAAAGTGCATGTTATGTTTCGGACTAAGCTTCATATCTTTACGGTAGGCAATGCAATCAAGTGGTAATTTTAGTATGCTTGTGTTTATTGTTTCGAATTCAAATGTTTGTATAACAATTTATATATAACTTTGATTTTTGGCTGTTGACAAATATCCATTTATTTTTACGTAATTTTTGCCATATTTCTATATGACCTTTTATAAATCTACTCTCACATTGATATGGTATTGAAGTTAATGTTTTAGAAATAATTTTAGTTTCACAAATTTTGGCGCACTCGAGTATACATCAGATATTTCGCAAATATAAAATTGATTGTAAATAATCTTACAATATTTAAAATCATCCAACTTATAATAATATGACTTATCTCTAGTTATGCCTAAGTATTTAAAAGATGGAACAATAGTAGTGTATGAATTTTCTTTTTCAGAAGGTACAGTTTGATACATATTATATTCTTTCGGGTTTACAAGTGGAGCTTTTAAAACAAAAACAATTTCATAATTTTCAAAATAATCTACAGCTTTGAATCTATTTATAATAATAATTATATTATCTACTAATGGAACACTAATAGAACAGGTAGCTCATTAGAGTTGGATATAGACGTATAATTATCTACTAATTGTTTTGGTGTTATAATTGAAAGATGAATGTATTTGACTTGCTGAATATTACAGCCTTAATTATATCCCCCGACTTAAATGAAAGTGTTAGTTAACTATTTTCTAATATATGTAACAATTCAGATATTTTAGATCTTACGAGTAGGTTGCTCCCATGCACATCACATACACGTCCTAGTGGACGTGCTTGTGATGTGCATGGGAGCTCGGTTAATTTTGTGTAGGGCTTTGTTAGTTTGGCATGAAGACCAAGTTTTTACATAATTTTCGATTCCACTACGCATTCTTCCCAATTTTCCCAATAACATTTTTCGCGAATTCTGTCATACATTAAGGTAGGGTAATATATTTTATTGCGGTAGATGTATATTGGGGTTATGAAATAAGTAGGCTATCATATTGTATATCTTTATGTAAGAGTGTCGATCAAATGGGTTTTTGAAATCTGTGATGCTTAGTTCTTTCAGGTTATCTGAGCATACTACAAGATTGTTTCGAAGGATTTTTAGTATTGTGAATATGTCGGCATATGAACAATCATAAAAATTGTGAATCTGGAAAAATAGAAAATAATAAGTTTTGTTGTTAAAGGTAAGAGGGTTAAATGAATGGAGTGTTCTTTCTTACTGAATAAATATTTCGGATTGAGAGGAACTATCTAAAACTTCTTGTACATGGGGCATACTTTCGTCTAGATCAAGTGATGTGGAAATTATGCTTCTTTTATGATTACTTTTCAAAAGACTGTCATTGTGTTTAAAAATGTTTGTATTGTAATTGGGTTTGCTAGAGGATTTCAGGAATTTTGAATAAGTACCTTCAAATACTTCGTCTGGAAGGAGTGGGCTAACTGAAGGGCTTGGATATATAGACTCGTAGTTGCTAGGAGAATGTTGAGGACGTGGAGTTTGTAATGGTGTTTGTGATATATTATTTTGTGCATTATTAATATTGATGTCGGAAGGGTTGTTGGAATCGGTATTTTGATTGAAGTATGTAGGAGACAATCCAAAATATTTTGTTTCAGTATTTATAGGGTTACAGGGACAGTATTTTGAGCGGGAAAACGGGAAAGTGCATCTACTGCTGAATTTAGTTTACCTTTGCGATATATAATTTCGTACTCGTATTCCTCGAGTTGAAGATGTCATCTTTGTAATTTACTACTTGGGTTGGTATGGTTAAACAATCACTTTAAAATTTGATGATCGCTTTTAGAATTTGATGATCGACAATACTAAATTTTCTGCCAAAAATATAAGGTCTGAAAGTATAATTATAACCAAAAACTATAGCTAGGAGTTCCTATTCAGCCACGCTTAACGAAATTTCACTTGTGTTCTGGATGCATATGCGATAGGATGATCTTTTTTCCAATTTGACCTGTAACAAGATAGCTGAAATTGAATAAATAGAAGCGTCGCAGGTGAGTATGAAAAAGCTTGATGAATCGGGGTAAATAAGGACAGCAGCGGTTATCAGTTTATTTTTTAATTACTCAAAGGCTAATTGCTATTCATTGCTCCGATTGAAGGACGTATATTTCTTTAAGAGTGACTTAAGGGTTTCGAAATCTTAGAGAAGTCTGGAATGAAACGACTATAGTAGGATACTAAGCCTAGGAAAGATTTAATGTCTTTTGGGTATTTTGGAATAGGGAATTCTAAACTGATTTTATTTGATTAGGATCTGGTTTTATACCGTGTTCGGTAATGGTGTGGCCTAAGTTGCCGACTTCTTTTCGCAGGACTTCACATTTGTCTGGCAGAATTCAGATTGAATTTTCGTAGTTTTTGAAAGACTGCAGAGAGATATTGATATAGGTTGTGACATTTTGAGAATATATAACGATACCATCTAAATATACTAAACAACGCTCTCCTTGGATACCGGTGATAATCGAATCGAATCGAATTGAATTCGAAGTGCCCTTGCGATATACGGAAAGCGTATCTTTATCTGATGGAAACCAGACGCTAGATCTAAAGAAGAGAAGTATTTTGATTTTCCTAGTTGGTCGAGGATAAGTAAGGTATTAGGGATAGGGTAAGTTTTGCCGGTAGTTATATGGTTTAATTAGCTGTAATCAATTACTATACGCCATTCTCTTTGCACAGTAACATCTACTTTTTTTGGGAATATTCAAATTCCAGAAGACCATGGAGACATGGAAGGTTTGATGATTTTTTGATCTAGCATTTTTTGAATTATTTACTAAACTTTGGGTGTTCTTGACGACACACAACTTCGGATTGTGTCAACAATTATACTGACGACACACAACTTCGGATTGTGTCAACAATTATACTGACGACACACAACTTCGGATTGTGTATCGTCAGTGTAATTGTTGTCGTTGTTTTTGTCTATAAAATTAACGCGAGCCTGATGGTGTCTCGAAAAATTGAAGCTTGAGATGAAAATTTTGTTTTAAATAGATTTTTATTATATTCGCGTTTTTTACACATATCGATAGTATGACTTGTTTTTACAATATTGACAGAACGCGTCAGAATTATGTTGAGGTCTAGTATTGTCACTGTTAATAGAAAGCCATAAGAATCGAATTAACGAATTGGATGCGATGACATCGAATTAATGCGATTAGAGGAAACTGGTGGATTATATTTATACATCAATGTTTGTATTTTCTCTTCTGAGATAGCTAAATTAATGGCTTCGTTTAATCCAAAGACCAAATTTTGCAAGTCGGCAAGTAAATGTGTGTAATGTTTTTGCTCACCAAACTGAGTTTTGAGGAAATTGCTGAGTCGTTCCCATGAGTCAAAATCTTTGATGGAACAGGCTGATTCAGCTTTCTCTTGTAGTTAGCTTTGAATAAATTTAAATAAGATATTTTTTTTGTGATTTAGTGGCTAGGGCATAAGCATTATTACAGTTTGTTAAAAAGGAGTTGAGTTTATCTGGTGACCCATCGAAGGGTTTCACGAACTTAAATAATACATTAATTTGAATGTTTTCATCTCCTTCCAGCCCTAACAGCTGTTCGGGATTCGTCTCTTCTAGGCATACTAAACAAAACGTAATATAATGAAACAGTATACAAGATATGGGAACCTTGTTTATGTTAACTGGACTGATAACGCTAAGCTGGCTGTAAAAATAAGTCATTTCTTATCATTATAACATACAATTAAAACAATTAATTGATGTTAATTAAGTATATACTTAACGTCTTTAATAAATTAAATATTGCCGTAAGAAAACTTAATTATTAGCCGTATTAACGCACACACGCACGCACGCATGTATGATCGCCCGCCTGGGATGGCATGCGTGCGGGCGTGCGAGCGTGTGTGCGTGCGTGTGTGCGTGCGTGCGTTAATACAATGCCATATCAATGTACAATACTAATTTAAAAACATCAGAGCAATAAATCTTACGATTTAAGTAAGGCAATAACCCACAGCGTCAAAACTGATAACTTAGAACTCGGAGTTTAGTAGCTAACTCTCTGCTTGAGACCCATAATACTAGCAAAAAAGCAGAATATCCTCAAATCTCATGATTTAACAGACAGCACCATCACGGCATGCAGACCGATTCGAATACGAAGTTCAGTGGAGTTTAGTGGCAGAACCTCTAGTAATGGCAGGGAGTACTCGTACAGTTCAAGCAGCAGGAATCTGGAGTTCAATGCTTGAGACTCATAATATTATTTTAGAAATAGCAGATTCTCAAGTCTCACAGTTTAGGCGGGCAGTATCGCTATAGCATCAAGACTAAGAAGTTCCAACCCGAAGTTTAGTGTCTGCTTGCTTTAGTGCTTGTCTTCTGCTTTAATAATAATTTAAAAGCAGCAGATCAACAAGTCTCACTGTTTAAGCAGGCAGTACCTCCATATTATCAACACAAAGATATAGAACCCGGTGTTCAGTGGCAGAGTTTCTGGTTGAGATCCACAATACTAATTTAAAAACAGCAAATCAACAAGTCTCACGATTTAAGCAGGCGAGTACCCCTACAATGTCAAGACTGATAAGCTGGAACTCAGAGTTTAGTGGCAGAGTCTCTGCTTGTGACCCATAATACTAACATAAAAACAAAAGATCTTCAAGTCTCACGATTTAAGCAGACCCCACACCATCGAGACTGAGGAGTTGGAACCCGAAGTTTAATGGCAGTCTCTGCTTGATAGTCATAATACTAACTTAAAAACCGCAGATCCTCAAGTCTTACTATTTAGGCAGGCAGTTCTCCTGCCGCACCAGAACTGAGGAGTTGGAGTCTAGAGTTTAATAACAGAGTCTCTGCCTGAGACTGACCATAAATAGCAGATCTACAAGTCTCACGGTTTAAGTAGGCAGTACACCAGCAGCATCAGGATTTATGGTTAAAAAGTTGAAATTACATTGTATGTACCGTATATACTTACCTACTTATTTACCCTATTATTTTTGTGCTACGTCAAGAGACTCAAACGAGTCCAAACTCGATGAGTTTACTCTACATCACTGAAGAGTTCCTGTCCAGCTTCATCATTGCACCCCGTTTTAGCTAAAGAGCTAATTTAAGTGGTCCTTAGTCGTGTCTTATTAGTTCTAAATTATCGAAACTTGATCACGGCACCTGTGTTGTTAAATATAGAGAAATAATAAACAAAGAAAATATAAATTGGTTGAACCCATGTCATCCAAACTCGGTTACGGCATTGTGCTGTTAAATTTTGGGGAATTCTATGGTATATCTTCAATTTCCATGTGCAGATTCTTTACCTAAATTTTCATGGAGTACTCTATGTATGGGAGTACATCCATACTACAATCGTATGGGTACTCTATATATGGGAGTACATCGTTCCAAACAAAAAAAGAATCGTTCAAATTGGTTGAGAAATACCGCATATATGAGATATAACATATATAAAAGTAAGTACAGCGAATTGAGAATCTCCTCCTTTCTGGAAGTGGATTAAAATTTGATCGAATTTCTTTTAAACCGTTATTTATAAAAAGGATGTGGACGATATTAGGTGACTGTACCTCATACGATTACGAATGAATTCTTTTATCTTTTTTTACAAGCGCCATTGTCGAAATGAATGCGGTATTCGGAATCCTTTCTCTTAACTATCAACAAAATTAAAGTGAAAAGAAGTCGACAAACCGAAAGTGAAGGTGTTATATATGAGATGCTGTTGATCTTCTTATTATAAAACGACTTAAGTAGTATGTTATAGAGTTTTTTTAGGTTAAATTTTGTTGATATTACAATAACCAGAAGTTTTTAGTAACGCTTTGATAGTATACAACTATTTTATATAATATCAGATAGATTCCGATCATTTTAAAATCAAACAAAAATTATGTATTTTCACGATTATGTAACTTAAAAACAAATAATTTTTTTCTTTAAAGAACTAAAAAAACAGGGTTCTGCAGTAATATGAATTAAAAAATCAACAATGATCTTCATATGTAAAGATTTCGTTCAAGAGCGAAAGGATGTCTCTGATGATAAAAAAATTAACTTTCACGTAAAAGAAGTATTGGGTACTTAATACAGATTGTCGGAATTTGTTTACCGTTATATATTTATAAAGGTAGTATTATGAAAATGCAAGCCAACAGCAACATGTGTTTTTTTTACATGAAAATTAATTTTTAGACTTAACATTTCGCTCTTGACTAACATTTTTATATTTAAAGATTAATTTTTATTTTTCACTTCATATTGTTACAAAACCGTTTTTTTTTAATTTGTAAAGAAATATTTTATTTCATGTATTCCGTAATTTTTTTACTCTTTTTTGTTAAAAGAAATTTTTTTTAAGTATATGAAATTATCGTATTGTCATCAGTACTACAGACGACTTCCAAGTTTCATGATGATATAAAAATTAAAAGTGCATAAAATTTAGTTTCGTAGAATCCATTACATAGTTTTTTAGTTAGTTAATTAGTTAGTTACAGGTTGACCTGATAAAAGAGTGGTAAAAAACGGAATGCTTCTAATATAACTCACGTGTTCTTCAGCCTGTCTGCAATATCTATTTTTACTTGAAATTTGGCATCCTAATTAAGCATATTGACCTACGTATATTTCAATATATTTATATACTTCTTCGTGCTTAAAAATATTTTTATAGAAATTTAAATGCGGCTAAAAGTAATCGATTTATTTAAATTTTATATGGGGTATTGAAAGGGTATGTCATCGGGATGGAAAGAGTATGTTAGCGAAAACCTACTTGCAATTTTTTATGAATGTCTAAAATGGTTCATGAGGTAGTGCGTGCATTTAAATCTTGCTGTTAATTTTTGCCACAGCAAGAGTTCTCGCACATACGTTAGTAAAAACATTCCCCCATATACCTCTATGTGTTATTGTACGTATAAGAGTAGACATGAGAGTATTATTATTTACTTTAATGCATCACATCAAGTAGAATTTTATGATCGGTGATCTATGTATGTACGTATATATGCTTTTAAGTTGTACAATACAAATTATTCAATTTATTTTGATTTAGGGACGTGTAAAACAGACGCAAGTGTCATTAGTAATGCAAAAGTTTTAGAAATCCAAATTTTTAGCATTAAACATAGTTCAATATAAAGAGAAAATAGTTTTAAAGAGAATAAAATAAAAAATTTAATGTTTTTGAATTTGTGGGACGGGAAATATCTTTTATTTTACAACAGGGTTATATGTTTTAATAACATTTTATAGCGCATTACAAAGTAATAAGTTATAAGAGGGAATAATTGGGTGGAGAGCCAATTAATGACAGGTTTATAGGCTTGTATACCCGAACTAGGAATCTTTATAATTTTGTCATATCTGTCTGTACATTAGCGATGAAATTTGGTATGGTTACACATGAAATAAAATCTTACAAAAGTTATGAAATAAAATCTTTTAAAAAAGTTTTTTACGGTACCTCTCCTACACGTAAAGTATGATGAATTTTTGAAGTGAAACTTCTTTAGAATCGTTGTGAATTGAAACTCGATGAAACGAAAATGCGTCACGACAAAGAAACAAGTGAAGCCTCTTTAGAATCGTTGTGATTTGAAACTCTATGAAATGAAAATGCGTCACGACAAAGAAACAAGTGAAGCTTTTTTAGAATCGTTGTGATTTGAATTTTAGGTCTCCTCTTTGTGCTATACTTCGTAGTATTTCCCTTTCATCTACTAAGCATTGTACATATGTGTGCGCCTGTATATTGTCGAGCTAAAGCGAGAGAGCAAGCGTCGGTGTGTATTTATATTGCACACTTTTTAATACTTGTTAAAATAGTAGTTGACGCTGTATTTCAAAGATCAACTTGAAACTGAAAAATGTGTTTCCTGTATTAGTTACCATCTTCAGCTCTCTTGTCATTTGCTCAAAGCGAAAATATGGAGACTGACTGACTGACAATACATATTATTGCAATATATGTTAAATAAAATGTAAAATAACTTTTAAACATTGTAAAAATATTAAAAAAATAAACCTCCAGTTATCCTACTCCTTATACTCTATATTTATTTCATTCTCTCGTAGGTTATTTTTTTGAAATTTCACTTCTACCGTGTGCGAATTGCACATACACAATATTTTTTTTTATTTGCATACATCATTTTGTTTAATTTCGTTGAAAAAGTTTTTCATATTGTTAAACCATGAACTCAGGGATCCAGGGGGTGTACCATGAACTCAGGGATCCGCTTATAGAATATTAAGCTTTAAAGTTGTAATTTTTTATAAAGTATTCACAATAGAAGTAAATATAACGAAATTAAAAGGACAATTACCACAGCTAAGTAGGCTTCACTAGTTTACGAGTAACTATAGACCAATTTACGATATTGAAACTCCATACAAGTGTCTATGTGAACTGCAAAAGTAACTTAGTATTTTAAAATGTATATTTGTGTGGTCAGTGTAAGATGTAATAGTAAATATATAAATATATATTTACATGCTGGGAAATAATATTATTTAAATATGCACCATGCTTTTACGCAAGTGAAAGAAATAACAGCCAATGTATTTACGTTGTGAAAAATTTATATTCGTAAATTGTCAATAAGTGCCTAAATGTGTAAGAACCTTCGTAGTTCCAGTTTCACTCGCGTTTGCATTCGATTTTTGAATAAGAGAAAATACTTTTGTTTTTGGACAACGATATCAACGGTAACCGATGATTATGAAAGCGTTGATAGCGTACTACTTTGCGGTTCAAAGAATTCAATGTTTAATTGTAGATGTATTTATCGCACCAAAATATTTTATTGACAAATGTTATTAAGACTCAGAACGAAAAGTTATTCTAAAAACTTCTGAAGTTCTTATGAAATATTAATCTCAAAAAAACATGAATTAGGCACAGGAATGATTGTGACATAACTAATGTAATTAAGTAGTAGTAATCCATGCAGATAAATGATATGTTAATAAACGAAGTTTCGTAAATGTTCCTTGTTTTCAGCTAAAATTTTAAAATTGTTCTAGTATCTCAAGTTTTGAAAATTTCGTCAAATTTTCAAAATTCGACTCAACAGATCTAATAAGGACATCCAGAATTAACGTTAAATTAATTTAATTAAAGTTGACCTTATTAATTAAAGGCATTTTTTTCTCACCCAAAATGTAATTACATTATAATTTTCACTTAGTTTTCTTTAAATGGCAAGTGCATTTAAAGAAAACTATAATAATAATTTTAAATATTAATTAAAGTTATACAATGAAACTGAGTTAACATTAAAACAAAAGTCGAGCGTCCAACTCGTGACATTAGTTTTCGCTTTTCAATTTAATTTTTTAAGTATAGCGTGATGCTTAATTTAATATCGACCAATTTCACGGATCGTAAAAACGGATTCAAACATCGTTCCAATGCTCAGCTTATCATTTTAGCGGCGTTAATATTTCATTAGAAAGTAATATTTAGGTTGAAATTCATTTAAAACTTCCTAATGAGCAAAAAGCTCCCGTTTTTGGGGTAGCTCTTTACTACTAATAATGCGTGGGAGATAGTTTTTTTAGTTAAGGTCATGTGGCCTGTTTTTGTTATTATCACCATGTTGTGAGTGTAGTGGTAAATAAATATTCCCGTTTCCAATCTTATTCCATGAATTTGACATCACTAAAATTTAGTTAGAGCCTTAATGGGAATATGATCCTCGACCCTTTTCTGTTATTCAGGCACTTACGGACCATTCAAACTGTAGTTATATTGAGCATGTTAAAGAAATAGATAAACCATGTGTATTCTTTAATTTTGCTTGTCTTACGTAAATTATAAATTATATGTGTTACAGCGATATTGAATCTAGTGAATAAGATCCACCACGGATGCCTTCATTCCACAGGTATAGTAATCTATACCAACATTGCAATGAGTTAAAATTATTTTATTTCTAGAAAACTAATATAGTTTATTTTTAGATGGCACGTTTAACGGGAATCGCTTACAGTATTGTGTGTGTGACTGTGGTAAAAACACAACAATAGCCTTAATTACTTATATCGATAGTTTCAATAATGATCACTACAGCATGAGTAATTGACATATTCTGTATACCTACGTTTATATATGTTTAAACATACTACGTAAAATGATTCATTAATATTCTCAGAGCTGTGCACAGCACTCGGCCAAGGCGGTCATCGCAAGTGCCCTTGTTCGCGATTCGTTCTACTATACGCAAGTTGGAAATACATTTATAGGCGTGTGGGTATCGGATTGTCTAGAACGAATGTATTGTCAAGACTACACGTGAAACGGAAACAATAGAGGGGAGCAAGAATTCAATAAGATTCACACTGAAGTGTCTTTATATTCAATACTCTATAGTCAAAATAAGTTTCCTATTAATTATTTATTATTTTATCAACCTATTAATTTGTAGATTAATTAATTGGCCTATATTGGAACTAATTTAGTTCGGGTTTGGGATTTTTTTATAAAAATGTGAATAGAATAGCTGTTAATGGACCTTCGTATGACGGAGTGACATTAGGGGAGCCGGGGTTGGAAGTTACATTTTTTTCTTTTGCATTTTTAGTGACTATATTTTTAGTTTAGCAGTGACATTTATAAATTAACGGACAGTGTTTTTAAAGCAGTTTTAAAATCTATAAGGGTCATTCCTGTAACGATATTCATGAGGAAATATTATAATTTTTGTAAAAAAATGTGACTTTTAACCCTGTATCTGGGATGTTTGTCACAGTATCGGGGGTAGGTTGTCACATACTAAAATAAAGGGAGAATATAAACAAGAACATTTGTTTAAATCAGCTGAGTTATTGAAAATATAAATAACATAATATTCGCTTTATGCGATTAATTTGTAACTAAAAAAATGGACTTCTGTTAAGGAAAAATATAATTATGATTAATAAAATCATTAATTTTTTTGGACGCAAGTTATATTTTTAATCAAAAATACCTAACCTAATGAAAGTCTAAAAAATCAGTCTGAATATTCAGAATCACATTTAATATACATAATCAGAATCACAATAATTTGAAAAACCACGTATGCACGCTTCACGAGCCCATAATTTGCAATCTTGCTTACTGTTTGTTTTTTAGTTGTCTTTCTTTTAGAAATCTTTTTCTCTTCCTTATTCTCACTAAACACACGTTTCGATACTTTCTTTTCCACTTCTTGCTCCTGTTTTCTAAATAGTTCTTCTCCGGTGTATTTGTTAGAATTGCTGATTTACATTTCCTTCTATTAATTGGTTGCATCTTGTATGGAGGAGCTTTTGGCAAAGGTTTCAAAATCTGCGGCGATACTATCAGAGAACCAGCTGAAGTATTGTCGACATAGGTTCTTTTGTAGCTGAATGCTGTAGCGGTTCATCTGGCATTGTATTGTATGAACATTAAGGCCTAAGTTATCATTTTCGACTAGTGCAGAACTACCTAAACCTTTGGTATCATATGGAATCACTGCAAGGTTGTTAGATCCAGAGTTATTATCTTCAGGTACTGGCCGACGATTAAATTCAGAATTATCGTTTTGGTTCTCCGCATTATTATGAAGGATTTCTTTATCAGAATTAGTATTTAGTGGTCTATCTGTAACAGATAACGGCAAGAAATCGTGCTCTTGGCACATGTCCATATTAAAAGGACAACTCACACAGATTTTAAACCCTTTGAGAATATTCGGCGGAGTTATGCCTGGTATTTCGTATATTGTCATATTTTGTCCTGGATGATTAACTATCCATTGATGCATTGCATTGTTAATGTATTTTTTTAAAGATCATATACCGATCTGTCCAACGGTTAAAGGAGGCAGGTACAGTGAGGTGGAAACGATAGCAGTACTATACCATTTTCCTTTACAAAGTTCAGCCCTTCAATAGAAAGGTGAGAGCTGTGATCTTCTAACAGCAAGAGACACGTTTTTTCCTTGGTTGATTTCACGTGGTCATGGAAATGTTTCAAGAAAGTGATAAATAGCTTTTCTGTCATCCAACTAATTGGATTACTTCCTCCTTTGCAACCAGTTGATCTATTTGTGGTAAAAAGATCCTTAAAATACACCCGCGGAAAAATGAAAAATGGTGGAATTGAATTACCAGTTCCCGAAATAACAGTGGGTAAGGTGACTAGTGAGCCTCTTTCAGCTGAGGTAATAATGCTTACTTGATTAAATCCTTTTCGAGCAACAACTTTGGTCGGTTTTTGCACCGTAGTCAGGCCAGTTTTGTCCACATTCTATATATAGTGTGGTTGAAAAATATATCGCTTGATTACTCATTCTATGTTAGGAAAAAAACCTTTGATATTTTGTGGATTAAAACTGGAAACTCGAGCCAAATTGGTGGCTTTAGTTATTCTAATAGATAGAGAAGGGTGTCTCTTCATAAACAACGTAAACCAACCAGAGCCAGATAGCTTGTTCGATTCTCAAGACTTTGGAACTTTCAAATCATTGGAAATAGCAAGTTTGAACGCTATTTTTCTAATATCTTTGGGAGACAACCCGAAATATATATTTAAGCCAGAAGTATGTATTTCTTTAATTCTTTTTCTTGTTCATCGGTAAAAATTTGTCGATTCTTTTGGTAGCCTATTTTTGTAGATGGTGTTGATACGGCTGTATTGTTTATCTCTTCGGTAGTAAATTTTTCACAATACCTTGTCAAAGTGTGATAATTAATTTCGAAATCCTTCGCAACAGACCTTATAGATTTGCCATGGTTTTTACTTCTCTTGCAGCACGCAGCATTACTTCTGCAGTAAAACAATCCCTCGAGCAGACTCTCTTCTCGACTTCTCTTATGTTGCCGTGGCATTTATATGACTAGTTCTAAAACAAACATACTTTTATGTGGAAAAGCTTAAAAAAACAACAAAAAAGACGGCATCCATGCTTGCGGCTGATTGTCACATATGGCTACCAACCCCCGTGTATTAGAGACAACCTGTCCTAAAGTACATTTTAGAATATAACCTCCATGTTTATATAAAAAATCAGTCAGAAAATTCATAAAACATGTGTCTACCATCTTATGTTCAAGAAACGGTATATTACTAATTAAAATTTAAGCATACTTACAAGAACACTGCACAAATTAATGAAAATTACTTTTGTTGTGCGAAAAAAACAATTGCACATATCTCTGTCACGGCATTTGGGAGCGGGCTGAAGTGAAGTAGGGAGGGAGGTGTTGCCCCCGTCACTCAACGCCGTTCGATAAACTAATTAGTTTGTTCAATTTTTCGTTTTAGCCATTGTGACAATCAACCCATAAGATAACCATAGACGGTCCCCCCTACTTATTTGAATCCATGCGTAGATAGGGTGACATTACAAAGATTCGTACTTCAAAAGAAAACAGGACCTTTATGAAATTACTCATGTTTCCGTTTGAGAAAAACGGCTGTGAAAGAGCCGTTTTTCTCAAAAACTCGAAACTTGGTACAGTGATGAAGCATATTTAACCGTATAAATTTCAACATAAATTCACAGAAATTATAGTGGGAGCAAATTAAGTAATCGATTTTTTTTAAATTATGTCGTCCAGAGTATCAATGTTTAGGACCAGTTATAAGGATTCAGAATGTTATATAAAATAGTTCTGTAAATATTATTGTAGAATATGCTCTTCTCCCTCGTCTCGTCTCCGGAACTGCTAAAATCAATATTATCAATATTATGAAAAAAGTGATAAACATAAAATAAATATACAAAATTAGTGAAAACTAAATATATAATTTAAATTAATATATAAATTTAGTACACGACCAAAATAAATTATAACAAATTTGCTCATATATATATATATATATATATATATATATATATATATATATATACATATATATGTATATATATATACACATGTGTGTGTGCGTGTGCATGTGTGTGTGTGCGTGTGTGTGTGTGTGTGCGCGTGTATGTGAGGACAAATACGATGATTATTTTCCTTACATTTATTGAAATATATAGTATCGATATATATGAAATGTATCAATCTCTTTTTAATTCGATATATCGAACAAATATTCGATGTATTGGTTCGATACCGACTAAAATTTTGGAAATCTTATTTGGGATTTTGATAAATCCATGTATTCCAATAAATAAAAAAAACTTTATTTAGAATATAATACAAAACTATTCTAGACATGTAGACAACTCAAATACGATAAGAGTTACATTGTAGCAAAATCAAATTTACTGCTTAATTATTTAAACCTACATTTATCCCACAGAGATATAAGAACCACCATTCCTTTAAGGTATTTCGCTATTAGCCTGCTTTTATGGTTTTTCTTAACGTTACTATAATTTAGGGTACTGACGTAAATTAAAATCGTATAAGATAAAGGTGAATTAATTCCTAATGTTTTAGCAAGCTTAGAATTTGTGTTTTATTTTTTTTTATATTGCACTTAGTCAACATGCTCATGTAGAGCACGTTAATGTTTATTTTTCAAACGCATTACTAAGTTGGTTGTATTTCCACTTGTTTTGTAATTTTTGTAACAAGATTTGTACAAATATTTTTTTATAAATGAAAAAAAAATCCGTACTATACTAGACCTGAGTATTTTAAAACAATTTCACGAAACTTGAGTGATTAAAAAAGGAAGAAACTGACAGAAAATTAAGAATTATTATTATGTTACGTTGGTGTTATGAGATGCGGATCCGCATCTCGTAACATCAACGTAACATACGTATCGCGCAGTAAAATAATCTTCAATTTTGAGGCGTTTTTTTTCTTTAAATCACTAAATTTTTACATTGGTATAATGTTACGGTATACATATTCATTCTCTTTCACACACAATTCGTTTTATAAATTATGGCTTGAGTTTATATCTTTTAAGCTGCTGACTGTGTGATTAATGTAAAATAATGTTTTATTCTTGAGAAAAATATCGATATATCAGTATTTTTTCGAAATCTCTATGTCCTGTACTAGAAGAGTTCCGAACGCGAATTAATTGAGTTATAAAATCTTTCAGCTGTACTTTTGTTTACTATTGGTGCTAATTTTTTTTCGGAAAAGAAATTTCTGAAAATCGAAAAGTTAGTGAACTTTTAGCGGGACAAAGAAAATCCGGCAATAAGTTCTTAGTGTAAAAATAAGTCGAATGAAAATTCTATTCACTTAAAAAAAAATGAAAAACTAATAGGAAAAATAAAATAAATGTAAACAATCATTTAGTTTCATCTATTTTTTTAATTTAATTAATTTCTCATATTTTTGAAAGGCTCTGAAGAATGAATAAAAGAAGAATTAAAAAAAGAAATTAAAAGAATGAATTAAAGAAGGCCTAGAGAATTAATAAAACATTTTAACTCTCTAAAATCCTAATAGGTCTTAGATATTTTAGTTTTGGTATTAGCCACATACAAATCCTTTTTCTGGAATCTTTCAGTATCTGTTTCCGTCGGCTGGAAGAGCATTTGGGACTGATGAATTTTATTAAAAGAAAGGCCGTTAGATAATTTTGCCTACGGGCACGGACTTTTCATTGGAAAAAAACTTCCGAATACATTTCCCTCATTTCGACGTTTTTCGTAGATTTACTGCTCGAGTGAAGTCGCTAAAACCATGAATTCTAGGGGTTTTTCTTAAGGCCAGCTAGCCCTGGCATGGAGAGCTAGCCTAGAGCTAGCCTAGAGGTGTGACCTGGCTCAAAATGCCTCAGTTTGATTTTATTGGCTGATGTCGCATATTTTATATATGTCATTATTGCCCGACAATTGTCAGAATTTATGAATGGAAAAAAGACTCTTATTATTTATCCAAGGGCTTCAGTTACACATTCTCATTCACTAATTCACCATTCGCCAAGCGTAATTAAAGTGCATAAAATACAAATTTGTGATGAGAATTTGTATTTTATGCTCTTTAATTAGTTTATTTATCTACGTAATTAAGCATTCTGTAATTAATGCACTTAGTGAAATAATGCAAATATAAAAAAAATAGTGCATCTAATTAGAAGCCATAAATTCAATCAAACTGTTTAATAATTATCTACTTACCTTTTTTGTTTGATTGCCGAGTGCAAGATTTTTATAATGCTGCCGTTTCCTGTCACCTATATACCTTCACTATTATTATATATACTATATTTACCTTCACTATTTTTAACTTCTAGTAGATTTATTTAACTTGAAACAAATGACTTTACATTATATAGATATGTCCCTACGCTATAAAAGTGATCCATCGAAAGACAATCTAAATTTCGAAAGTCTCTTGTCTTTACAATTAGTCCTTCGTTGCCCACTCAAGCGAGTGGACGTCAATATACGTATAAAAAATAGGCCGCCAACGTACCTATAAAAATACGCCGTCATGTACAATGCAAATCTATAAAAAATGCTCCGAAACGTTAAAAAAGTATAGATCCACCTTTCATTTAAAAGTACACTATTATAATTACCCACTTTTTGTAATTTTATTATATTCAGTAATTATTGTAGTCATATATATCTTTATTTGAATTAAAAATAATTCGTTCCTATTATTATTGTTGATAAGGACACTAGTAATTTTTATTTCGTTCTTCCCTTATTAAAATGAAAGAGAAATATAATGTGAACGTAGGTCGAGTTGGTTCTTTTGTTTATAGTTTTAGGGCTGTTTATATTTCTGCGTATCGTCGATATCGACGTACGTATTTATTGTTACTCAATATAATAACATGATTATTCCGATCGTACTATTCTTGCCCACGATATATTTGCTTACTGTTCTACAAGGATTTTTTTGAAGGTTCATCAGTATTTAGAATACGCTATAAATTGCTTATTGTCGTATTAGTAGCAGTTTTAATAATATTTTAAGCGTATTTAAAGTATCATCGCTCAATATTCGGTTTAGTCACTGAACAATTTCTGAACGTACTCATTTATTAAATTTAAATATACAATTAATTTAAATAGACAAAAATAGTGGGAGAATATTGACGTGACGAAACGTGGTGTGGGTTATTTACAAAAGCAACGCACATGTAATATGAGCTACTCTTGAAATTTAACAGAAGCTTAGTTCAATCAATAATATCGACTTTTCATATCGAAAGTGAGTTACACTTGATGATTAGGGGCTGCGAGTTCCACCCCACCAACTCGCCCCGTCGCAATATGTGGGATACATTTTATTCGCTTACAATATGAAGCAAACATATCTATACTTTTATTAATCTAAGCTTGAAACACACATAATTAAATGAAACACTCAAAAGCAGAGACACAGTAAAACAACAAACAAAAGACATCCATTTTTTGTCTGCCCCTAACAATCTGACAACAACAAACTGAGGTGGTGGGATGAAGCCTATATTGTTTAGCCAAAATATATTCTTTGATTTTTTCTTCTTGCCAAAATTAAAAACAGTGTTTCTAAAATAAAAAGGTATGTAGCAGACATAACAACTAACACTATAAACTAATGTATCCTTACGATTTATGGGTTGATATCTAAGCAATATATGTCATACCTGTAGATTACTAAGAGAAAAATTCGTTTCGGTTGTAGTCAGACAAAAGTTGTTTAGTAAAATGCTATTACAACAAAACAAATTAGTGAATGGAAAAAGGCCCTTATTATTTGTTATTTTAAAGCTCAGGACAACGGAATGAGTCACTTGAAATCATAAGATTAAAATTCCAAAAAATGTAAAATATCGACTGGTTAAAAAGTTTCGATAATATATTAACACTTTGATTTGATATACCAAAAAAAATATCTATTCAATATCCTCCAATATTTTCAAAATGCCGGTCGATATTGTTTCAATAAAAAAACATTGATTTCAATAAAAAAACATTGTTTAGAATATTTTATCGAATTATAATATAAAACTTGAGTATAATAAAAGTAATATATTAAAAAAAGCGTGTGTGGTAGTAACACGTATCCGTACGTTAGAATTTCTTTAGGGTTCTCTCTTTATACACGTGTAATGATTTTCCGATTAACAACAATAAAATATAGGAATATTTTCTTCGAAAAAATATACTTTTTGGCAAAATCAGGTAAATAAATAGTACATATTTATTTCATTTTTCACACATACTGGATTCTATTTCTTGTCGTATCAAGCAAACTTTTACTTTTTTATTAATGATCAAGTGAATCAAAAATATTCCAGATTTTTATTAACGAATTAAAAACCGGTCAAGTCGACCATTCATGTTATTATTCATTCAATACTCGCCAATAATCCATAAGTTAGGTCAGAATAATCATAATTAGGTCAAAATATCAAACGATGGATATTTTATAAATTCTTCTGTTGTGCTCACACGTCACAAAGGTTTATAGTAGCTGAATAAAGATTCAAACACCGCGACAGTTGGCCCTGCTATCGCGATTTGTCTTCTATTTTTTTAGTTAAATATTACACAATTTATTTTAATAATATATATCTGGCTCTTTGTGTGTATTTGGAAGTTTCTTTTATAGTTCTAAAACTAATTAAGTTTGAAGGCTGTTCAATCGGGAATAGAAATAATGTAACGGTTACAATTGAAAATTTTGCCAAGAAATATGTATCGGCTTATTATGTGTAATAGCCATGTATCCGACATTGATAAGCAGTAGCATAGCAGTTTTAAACAGTACGCTTAGCCAACAATATGTACCGGTTGATTATGTGTGGTAAGCATTCGTGTTATTCGATCTTATTGACTACCAACGCAATAATTGAAACAGCAAGCTTAATCAAAAGTATGTACCGGCGGATTATGTACTATAGTCGTTCATACATATCCGACGTTGGTACTCGCCAATCAACACGACAAATACAACTGCAAATTTATTCAAATATACCGATTGATAATATGATATGGCCATGCATACACATCAGACGTCGTGCTTTCATCGGTACAGAGAACTTCAATAGAGCGTGGCTCTCTCAATTACCGAGGCAGAGTTCGTGGCAGCTTATAGGGTCACCAAAGAAGCCGTATGAAACATTTGTCAAGTGATATAAGTGAAATAATAAAGAAATGTGTGCTTAAAGTGCTATAAATGTCATTAAAATAATGAATTTCATACACAATGTAACCACATAGATATTAATTAAAATTTTACACTACACCGTTATGTTTAAAAAGGTCTTGCTCAGAAGTCAGGTACAAATTTAGGAGATTTAAATCGGAATGTTAGAATATGATGAAACTGTCTAACATCGTATTCTATCATTAACCTCTAATCTTGTCATTTTATATAACTGCCTGCCTTTTTATTTTGCCTGTATTCTCCAGTTTTATAATGTTTTACTTTATTTAATTGTTCCATATAAGCTTCTTATGTCGTGTCTTCTTTCTCATGTTATGTCTTAGGAATTTGGATCTTTCAGGATGGTTCTATCTAGAAAATAAAAATTACATAAAAAAGGCTACTTATTACATATAATGATTCAAGTGAATTTTATAAATTTTGTAGTTATTTTTGGAATATATAATTGTAACACTACGTTAATGGATAAAAAACGTCGAATTATACAATCATCTTGAGAGTGGAAGCACGTTTTATTATTTTATATTCATTCATAGAAGAACTGCAATGTAACTTAGCTTTGTTATGTTAATACAGCCTGTCATAAAAAATAATCGCAATCTCTGTAAAAGTCTCTTCTAAGATTAGCACTTCTACAAATTTTTGTTAATTTTAGGTAGTTCTTAACTTTCGTTCCGCATTTATTTCTTCGGGACGCAAGAATTTTTCTTCATGTGTTGAATTGTAATACTCATCCACATCTATATTTTTTAATAAATCAATATACCTACGTATAATTTAGGATTTATTTAAACCTCTCATCTTTTAAAATATTTATAGCTGACTTTGTTGACTTTGCTTCGCATTAAGTGATTAGAATTTGCGTGTACAAGATGGCGCTGCTGAACTTTTCAAATTTGAACTGTAATTCATTTGCGCTGTGTTTAAAGTACAAAAACAAATACTCCATATTACATTTTAGCTAAGATCATAGTGTGTTAAATCATTTTGCGTCACTTCAGTCAATATTTCTTGTGCCAGCTAGCTCTCCTCTGATAACGACGACGCGACTCGTCTATCGGTCCCGACGGGGCTTATGGTGGAGGTGGGTAATGGTGGGTGGCTGGGTGCGTGACTTCAGCGCAGCCTAGCGTCCGAAACTTTAAAGATGCGCCAATTTTACGAGTACTTGTACGCTTCATGTTAACGACTCTGGTAAATGTTTACGTGAATAATATAAAAATAACGAAACACATTAACTGTGACTTATATTGTATGAATTTTTTATATTGTATTCCTAAATATGTATCAATTATTCTTTTGTTATTTTTGTCGAAGAAAAGTATTTTTAGTATTTTCGATAAAACCATGTTAAGTTACATTAGATTATTTATCTTGTTATTTATTATAAAATAGAGAAAAATACCTAAGTAAATGCTTTTATTGACGAATAATAATAAGATTTTAGTTGTCCGTCCCCAGAATATAAATATTTTTTTGTTTTACAACTAAATAAAATTAGTATATAACCTTTCAACCATAAACAATGTTAGAAGCAATGCATTTTACACCAGCTATCCATTTATTTTTTTATCTAATTTCAAATTCGATATCGGAAATTTGTAAAATGTGAATTTGCTATTCCTTGATGTATTTTTGTAATTTACTACACAGTAACTATCGAAAATTTGCTTTTAATGCATAAAAAGTGTGTTATAGGTTCACTATACCAAAAATTCTAATTTCATTTATTTTTTAAGTTGAAAAATAGATAAAAAATGACGTATATATAAAAAATAGGACTTTGCCGTAATTATTTTATTATAAAAATTTATTTGAAAAAATTTGCTCACAATGAATGTATTTATTTTTTATTACTGAAGTATTTTTCACTTTAAATTTATAATTATTATACATATTATACACTCGATATAAAATATCTGAACAGAAATCTTAATAATAAAATTAAATAAGAGAAAAATAAAAAATTACAAGATGTTAAAAATGTAAATAATTATACTGTTTAAATATTTAGTTTTATAAACTCAATGAATTATAAACTCATGGATCCTCTGTATTTACTTTAAGTTTCATTGTTTGCGGCTTGATAAACAGTGAAATTGTCACTGTTGTTAAAATTATTAATTTATAATTAAAAAAAACATGAATAAAACATTTAATAATAAATTTTAAGTTTGGTAGAATTGAATGTTTTTGTTAATGTTAAGTGAGACAAGTCACCTTTTTAAAAAATTTTTTCGAAGTTTTTATTAATATCTTATTTATTTTTTTTATTTTCACTGTTCATATTTAGATTTTAATTAAATGTAGTACATAAATATAAATTTAATGTGAAAATACTAAAAAAAATTTGCAATGCATTATATTATAAATATAAATTTGTAATTATTGTGACTTTTTTATTCAATATTTTTTCTCAATGCAATACTTGCGATCGGGACATATTTTTTAAAATACTTAATTTTTTATGTATATTATTTCATTGAATAATTAGTGAAATTCGCATTTTTGCTAAACTGTACTGGTTCCAAAATAAACATGTCAATATACTTAAGTAAATCTATGACAATTTTTAATAGGCGCCACTAGATATTTCCATTTCTGCTACAGCGAGCGTTGTGATCGATTTCGTTACCCCCACTCTATAGCCCACACCCGGCCAATAACTTTGCTTTATTTTGCAAGCGGCGTTTTTTTGCGTTTGTTAAAATAAGCCAGTTAACAAAAACGCATTTTTAAGCGCAGCTTGTTTTACGTTGCTGTCAAACTCTGAACTAATTTATAAGCGTAAGTAGTGTCGGGCGGTAACTGCGAGCGGCAAGAGTCACACACCTTTTTGCATTTCATTTGCATTATTATATGACGAGACTTTGTCTATTATCACATATACAATCCAATTTTAATTTCTGTCCACACATAGAATTCAATTTTAATTTTTAACGAAATTCAGTATATGGATTCTTCTAATTTGGACGGAGTAATTGTTATTTTTGTTTGACTCATATAAGGAAGTCAAATCCGAATGGACTGTTAAGTATCCAGACTTGTCACCGGCCACCGGACTAATGCTCCATAGTGCGGAATTGCCTGTGTGAAAACCTCCAAATCCACTAGTAAGTCAGGAATATCTTCCTATTTAAGATGATAAAGTTTATGTATAGAAAGATATGAAACAGTTACTTCTAAAGAATCACACTTATTGACACAAAGCGAGAACGATCATCAAAAATTCGCCCGGAAATGATTTGTTAATGTCGTCAAAATTTTTTTAGGAAACTATAGAGTGGAAAATTACAACGATTTAATTAAGAATTTTTCTTTGAATAAAAAAAACTAAAAAACCGGGATAATAACGAGATACCGCGCTAAGAATATCAATACATACCAAATGAAACGAATAGATAACTTATAAAACGAAGACCAAATTGGATTGACTGATGACACAAAACACATATATTATGAAATAGCTAAGATGTGCAAAACTCAACACGCATCAAAAATAATTCCGAATGATTATACTTATGTTTTAAGCTCATAAAAAAACGTTCTTTACTGCTTATAATCTTTAAAAGACCGTTATAACCAAAATTAAATATTTTCGATTTGAAATTTTGAAAATAAATAAAATGGATAGTCGACTATATGCCAAATAGGATACATTGCGAGAAACATGATAGATAAAACGTTGGTCAGTAGAGTTTTTTAGGTTGAAATAATCTCTGGTTTCAAAACATATTTTGGGAGTTTTACGCCATTTTTATACGTAGGTCTGAGACTAGAATCCGCAATAAAGGTTTTAATAATATGTAGCAGCTGGAGTGGAGGTTTTTCGGAATATAGATTATTTATTGATATATTAAGAAAAGCGTATTTTTCATACATTTGCGTCTAAATGTTAGCGCTACTGTCGGCTGTTTATTAGACCAGAACGCTTCCCGTCAATCGCTCGCGGGCTTTCGAAGGGGGAGGTTCTGTCGCAGTGCTCATGAAAACATTTTAAACGCTCGCTAAATTTCTTTAGTCGGTGTGGTTGAAATCAAAATTAAATTATAGATTTTAGGTACAATGTATACAATGTATTGATTCGATTGCTATTGATTGAATCCGCTTTCTATTGATATAATTTTCGGCCATATACTTTTTACCTATATATAGATTGTAATATTTGAATACTTTGCATATTTTATAATGTTTATATTTATACGGTATTCTTTTCGCTTCACATTATATAATAAGAGTTGTGTATGTGAGATGGCGCCACTGATGTTATTACAATTCGATCTACAATGCGTTCACACTGCAGATAAGATACGTAACTAACAGAGTGTAATAGCATAACTCACTTACCGGTCTCGACTGACGGCTTAGTTGTGCGGATTTGGCTAGAGACGGCCGAGGCTGTACCAGTGAGCCATGAATCGGGATTGATAGTCGAGTTACGCCGTGTACCGAATATACCAAAAGCTGACCGTAACAATAGGAGTCAATAAGGTAACGGAATAAAATGTCCTTAAAATAAAACTTTGAACTATAAATCACTTTGAAATATAAATCATCATAAAGGAAAATTAAATCTGTGGTCTTATCAGACTTGAAAATAAACTGATACAAATAATATCGTCATAGCATTTAACTCGCTTAGAATAGGTAAAACCCAAAAATGCTTAAGAAGTGTAATCGATATTTTGAATAAAAATATTGATCCATTTGATAAAGGAATAGATTATAATACTTTAAGTCACCGCCCGGACCGTTTCTAAGGAAACTGCTTGTTTTTTATTGGATGTACTTAAATTAGGAGAAGAAAATAAAATAAATTTTGTAATAGCTTGCCATAATAACCCCGAATATCGGAAGCGACATTAAAGAAGAATGTCATTAAGAATTTTGAAACGGATTTTTTGAAAAAAAGCACAAAAAAAATTGGAAGGCAGTAAAAAGTATTAATTAAAATGGAGTGTGATATTTTTATGAGAATATTGGTTTAAATAATTAGTAGTGGTATTAGTTTTGAACAAACTTTTGATTGTCACCTAGAACAAGCTGAAACCCGAATAATTTATTTTTTGTGTAAATTGAATAAGAAAAGCAGAGTTATGAACAAACCTCAAACAATGACATACTTGTTATTCTACTTGGAAATATACATAAATTATCGACATTACAACGAACATCTAAGCACAATAGGGTCAAAAAGTAACGCTATAAATTATACAAAGTTAGTTGAAACACTTGGTGACGTTTTGTGCACTGCTTTACCAGGTTTTCACGCGTATACAAGGTGCGATTATTTAGCTAGCTTTTATAGGAGAGGAAAAAAAAAATTATTTAACTATTAAAAAAAATCCATTACTCCAACAAGCGTTTGCTTTTTTAAACGAAATTGAAGAAATTGATAACATTGAAAATATGGAAATGTTAAAAGAATTTATATATAAAATTTATGGCATGATTTATAAGATTTATGAACCATGCCAAGTTTTCAAATTTTCAAAACCAATCTGCATCAATATCAGTAGCGGGAATTATTACAATATCTGTAATAAAAATAAACTTAACCCTAATTGCCTCATGTTGGAGATCACTGAAACCAAAGATACGAGTATAACATACAATTTATGTGACTGCATTATCGTAAAATATTACAGAGCAATTGGGTCAACCTCTTACTTGAATATTGTGGTTGGATTGTCAACGACGAAAATATCGAAACACTTTGGTTTCAAGGAGAAGCCAAACTTCTTTTAGTTGAAGATATTTTCATGGTGGAGGAAGACGAAGAAAGAAATTTGATGAAATTGATAATATTAATTATGATGATTATTTTTAAAAAGGAATAAATTATAACATGATATTTCTATATTTTTATTCAATTAATTATAACTATGGAAATAGGTAATTCAGTTAAATCATTTATGTATTCATTGTGAAACTTAACTTATACTTTTTTAAATGATAATTATTGATTAAATCTTCATTTTACTCCCAAATACTCCCGAATATTCCCGAATGTAATGTATTATATTAGAAATTGCATGTAATTTTTAAGAATACAAAGTTTTTGTGTCGGGCACTTTTAACAGGTTTAGTCGTGGCACAAATCCATAAATGATTAAACAAGAGAATCGAACTTCAATTTCATCGTAATTTGGAGCTGTTACTAGATAGTAATGATCCAAAAAATATCAAAGAACTTTCTGTACCCGATTTGAATATGGTTTAATAATTTATTTTTAATACAACTTTATAAACTCTGACTTTTGGTAGTAATTTTAAGTTGTTACTTTATTTGCTAAGTTCTATGCAAAACAATTCTATTAATGGAGGGGGGGGGGGTGTAGGAAGGGGAGGGGTGTAAAAAGTTACTTGACATCTTCCGCTCAGGAACAAAATGACTTTTGCATTGTGGCTATTTGTATTAATATTTCAAGGAAATTTAATTATGTTATCTTATCGGTTATTATTTTTATTGTCGGATCTTGGACTGGCAGTTGTGTCTCTCGATCCTAACAAGCTAGGTATGCTAAATTATTTTTTCTACTTTGTTGCTTCTAATGCCTTTCCCGATATTTTACTCTAAGCAGCTGCCAAGATATAAGTAATTTTGTAAAATAAAAATGATTTTGGTAAAATTATTAAATAGTGAAAATAAAAGAAAAATAAATTAATGAAATTATTATTACAATAAATTTATCACACGCTTACTCAGCTAACCTTATTATAACTTACACTAATATCTCATAATTAACCTAATTGAATATTACAATATAATATTATGAAAATAACTAACAATAATATTTGATTAATCCTAATCATGAAATTCTTCGTCTGATGAGACATCTAAAATATAGCCCTGCCGGCTAAAATTATGATGACTAGTTGTTTCATTTCTATATATATTTGTAGGTGGTGGTACTATTAACCTAAAATTTTGAAAGGAAGATCTGTCTTTTTCTGTGAACCTTATTCGGGCTGTCCAATATAGGGTCAAGTAGTATATTAAGTAAATCTCTATTAATGATTATACTTGATCTTTTTCGAGTATTGCCCTCTAGGTAAATACCTATTGTAAACTTTATTTTGAGCTTCAAGGGCTTCGTCAGAAACTGCCCAATTGACCGAAGAGTAGTCTGTGCATAAGTATTTTTTTTAAAAGATGACAGGGATTAAAATTTATATTCAATAAATATCCGAAAGAAATAAAAATAAAATAAGTTGAAATATATTTGATAATTATTATTAATGCTTAATATTAATTAATCGCATTATTAATACTGTTATGCGTAAGTACTTGTAAAAAATGATATCTTTTGTTGAAGAGTATACTGTGAGGTTAAAAGGTTAAGTTTTTATTCTATTCAGTTGCCTAATAATATATAAAACTACATGGAGTACAGAATAATGAGTTCAGTAAGCCTAATCAAAATGAAGCTTGAATTTATGAAATGAAGTAAGATTGAATAAAACAATTTAAATTGATTCACAACTCTAAATGTCAAATGACGTCGTGGTCATGTGATTTACAGATTAAAAATATACGTCATGTTTATTGAAATGGCTAAATTAAATTTATTTTATTTCATAAAAACGAAGAAATGAAATAATATTAATAACTGTTGACTTATTAATAAATTGTGGAAGATACGTGGATGATTCCTTGGTAATAGACAGGGCCATTCTTTGTTGGCGTCGACTGGACCAGGTGACGGTGGCTCCTTTCTTGAGATATACGTAACTAATTATCGATCATCTAGTCTCAGTATCACTAACTAATTCGACTGTTTGAGCTGGTTGCGATCCAAAATGTTATAGACCCAATGCGCTCCTTCCAACTTTCGCGAAATTGGTTGAGCTGGTTCTGGCGGTGCGTTTATTGGCATAACTGTTTCATTCACCGGGGTCAGAGAGACAATTCGGGTTTAATTCCGGAATGTTCAGGTCGGACACGATTTCCACAGCTTTGTCACGAGTTGACGCGTGCTCAGACAAATACGTTCTTCATATTTTCTTTAATAATTCTGTCGAGTTCGATAATGCCTGATAGCCAGCCATTCTCTGCGTTGCAGTCTCGGGGAGTGTCGGTCTTGATTCCAACCCTCATGACAGACTGCTTCCTCGTAAGCCTGCTCTTGAAGATCCTTGACCTCTGTATTTTGTGTGTCAAAGCTGAGCTTATTCTTAATGCCCAGTCATGTAACCTGGTGAGGGAGCCCGCTACCCGATTCTGTACTTCTCTTCGACTCGCTTCTCCAATCATCAGTAAAGTGTCATCTGGATACGCAATGGAACTGCATCCCTGAAGGGGTATAGAGAGTATACCATTGGATATAACAATCCACAGGATGTGACACAAATCCGAAATTTGCGGGTAGCCACTGGTCAACGCTTTCTGTATTTGAATGTCTCCGTCCTGCAAAAATACAACCAGATCGCGAAAGTAATCTATCACAATTTGGTGGAAGTCCGCTGATACTCCCCAGGGCTGTAATGAAGACAAAATTTGCTGTCAGTCTCCCGACAAAATCTACTGTAAATCTCTGAGGCTGTAATGCACACAAAATGTGTTATCAAAATGTGGCTGGCTACCAGGCATTATCAAACGCGCCCGAAATATCCAATAAAATACCAAGAACGTATTTGTTTGGGCACGCGTCGACCCAAGATAAAGCTATGGCAATCGTGTCCGACGTAGACATTCTGGAATGAAACGCGCCGTCAAAACCGGCTCAAGTAACTTCGCGACGGTTGAATATAGACCCAATACTATGGTTTATAGACCCAATTCTCTCCTATTGGGTCTATAAAATTTTGGATCGCAATCAGCTCAAACACTATTCTTGCCTTTTCCACCCGAGTTATCTCAGGGCCTCTCCAGGGACCCGTAACAGCCCCCTTCCTACAAAAGAGGGGGCTTTCGAAGGTCCCTTAATAGTGTCCCGAATTTGCCATCAAACGCTTCTACCCAACTGGGTCAAGTACTGTGCCTACTCAATGAGGCATTTAGTATATTCATTGTTTCTAGTACGTTTTTAGCGAACGCTCTAATTGCTTCAAAGATCGGTCCACAATCAACCAAGATCTCGTTGATTGATGAAGGTCTCCTTGATTAAAGATCCTTCGTTCTAAAGATTCGTGTGGTAAAAGTAATAACGTAGAATACGTTATTACTTTTTAGAAGTATTCTCTCTATCAAAACTCTACGCACCTCGTCATGCTCACGGGAACCAAACAGTACGTGATTCGAATCCTGCGTCTCTTACTGCAAAACGATGTAAACTCGCGCGGAAGGCGCCATGTTCCGTCAAAAATTGTGAGGTATAATAATCGCTATTGAGCCAGTTTTTCTTTATTCACTCTGAAACATCGGGAAAAAATAACCTAGTGGTTTCCACCTTAGAATCGGGGGAAGTCCATCTGGACTGACGGTGAGCATTGACGATATCAAAAACACGTCTTTTTCTGTTCAAAAGTGGTTTGTCCATAATAAATTCAAAGCTTAATGGACCCGCAGTGAAACTTCCGCCTCGAGCTAATCTAAAGTTCACGGCTCTTTCTTGCGATCGCGAGGTCAGCAGGTAAAAGACACGCTATAACCGGCAAAGCATCTGTCGAACAAGTTTCGAAAGCTTTGGTCAGAGCCAAGAGTTTATTACTCGTTCGAAAAACTTCCCGAAAGCCGAAAGGAGTGTACTGAGTTTATAGAACTTTGGATTGCGATGTGATTTCCCGTTATTCTTCAGTATGACTTTGAGCCTTACCACTTTCTAGATTTTCGGAAAGTAACCCTCCCGCAAGCAACTATTGAAAATCGCCATCACCTCACCCGCCGTCGTACCCCAAACCTTTGCTTTGATAATTTTATTATCGATCTAATCAATGCCTGGAGCCTTCTTCGAGTCAATATTCCCAACGATGTCATCCAGCTCAGAATGACCTAGCTCCGGATCACAACTACTATGTAAGATTTTGCTAACAGCATTCCCGATACGACGCTGCTCAACAGTATAGATAGCAGGGTCGTATTCAGGGAAGAGTATGGTCAGAACATATTCTACAATTTTGCGGATATTCCCAGTGCGCTAAAACAGTTTCAAGGGGTTCCGGATGTTACGTGCATTTCAGGCAAGTTGCAAGAGGCCGTTCTGGTGGATGAAATTTTCTGAAATTTTCCCATGCAGATTGCGACATCTCGAGTACCACAGTTTGCGCTCTATCAAACTCTCCCACAACTTCATTCTCACTGCAGTGGAATAATATATGATTCATGTCCTGTGTTTCGGAACGGCAGGAGCATGCCGGGTTATCTCGGAGGGTGAATCTAAACAAATTGGCACGGAATGCGCCATGTCCCGTTAAAAACTGCGCAGTATAGTAATCGGTGATGAGCCAGTTCTTACGCAACCGCTCGGACACGTCGTAGAAAAATAACCTAGTCGTTTCCCCCTTTGAATCGGGGGAAACCCACCTAATCTGCCTATGAGCATCAACGGTCTCCAAAATACGAGTTTTCTCTCAGTAAGGGATTCATTTGCTAAAAACTCAAAGTGTAATGGACCAGCATCAAAACTATTACTTCGTGTCAAGATGAAATTTGAAGACCCCAACGCACCACGGAGCCCAATTCGATGGCGTATAGGTCAATATGTCTAGATATATTGTCGTATACATCAGCTTGAGGGTAGAGTTATTCAGTCCCCACCCGGAACCGGTAAGCCGACCCAGAGCGTGGAAGGCTACCCGAGCTCTCTTATTGAAGTAGCGCGCCTGTGGTAAAAAGCTCCTCCGTGCATCAAGGGCCATGCCCAGGTATTTTACTTGATGCCGCACACCGATTCTGGTACCGTTCATTACCATAGACGGCTCCCTCGCCAGTCTGTCCTTGATGAGGGCAGCCTCGGACTTTTTGAATAGATTAATTTTATTACTTTTTTATATTTATTTTTTAAATTAATTAATATTAAACGTTAATAATAATTATAAAATATATTTCAACTCATTTTATTTTTATTTCTTCCGGATATTTATTGGATATAAATTTTAATGCCTGCAATCTTTTACAATTTTTATAGCGATATGACTTTGCTTCGCAATATCTAATTAGGGTTTGTATATGTAAGATGGCACCAATGATTTTTTTTTCAATTCGAAGTAAACTTAATTATACTAAAATAAATTACGTAACTCGCTAACTAACGTAACTCGCCTACCGCTCCCGATTGATGGCGTACTGTGTTTCTATCAGAGTAAGCTGGTGGACTAAAATCATTAAAGAATTTCCAGAACATTATTTCCAAAAGTGAAAAACAACCGATCTATAAAATTTCCATGTTTTTTACACTATACAAGGAGAGGGTAAAATTCATCATAATTACTTGTAATGTTGCTGTTTGTGCGATAATGTAAGGTACATTAGTGAATTCAGTAATGTGCATAGTGAAATACAGTGATGGGGTGTGAATTGCAAGATTAGTACTCTTTATTACGTTAACAAAATATGTACAAAACTACTCTGTTATTTAGAAAAACCCCATAATACCTAATTTTACAAATTTATTTGACAATTTTTATTATTTTTAAGATCAGAAACTATATGCCCTTGTTTAAAATTGTTTTATGTGATGCCTGCAACCGTCTACTTTGAAACTATTACAACTATTATTGCAACACTTTGGTACTTTTTACATTTTTTTTCAGATCATCTCAAAATGTAGTTTTTTGACGAACGACTTAAACATGTAAAAGGACATGTTTTATGAATTTTTATCGTCGAAACATGATTTTTCGGGCATAACTGAGATTTCAATTCGGTTTACGAAGCGTTTCATTTGTAGATTTCCGTCTAAATTGATCAAAAAATGGATTGTTTCTGGGAACAGCCGTGAACGCTTCATGTCGAAATCAGGGTGGATAGCGATACACTTGCACTTCTGTGTTTCTTTTTACTGTTCAGGTTCTTTGACTGAAAATTCTTCAACACATACTCGTAACTGTTGAAGAATTTTCATTGTGGAGCTACACCAGAAATCATTTACGATGAGTACAGGGACTTTATAGCGAATATTGACAGCTCCTCGCTTTGAATGTTTGCTTCATAATAGTTATCGTCAAGGAGTTAAAAACTGGTAACTGCGACATACAACTGATAAATCTAATGTGAAACGATGTCCCACGAATGTTCAGAATCGTTTTAATAATGAAATGGGCTCAATTTTTGATGGACACAGAAATGAAGGAAATACCATATGTAGATGTGGGTAACTATTAAGGGACTTTCGAAGGTCCTTTTTTTTGTATCAGAGGGCATGTTATGGATTCTAGGAGGACCTTGAGACAATCCAAATGGAAGATGGGTATAGTTTTTGAGCTGGTTGAGTCGATAAGTGGTGGGGCAGAATCTGTTTTGTCGCCTAACTCTGTTAAAAATATTTACTTCAGTTCGGTAATCTAATGTGTAATATATATATATATATATATATATATATATATATATATATATATATATATATATATATATATATATATATATATATATATATATATATATAGTTTTTGACGAGATGAAGTCTGGTTTCTCGAAGGTATCTTCCTAAGACTTTAAGATCTTTCTGGGCGCCTGCAATATATATCTATATATTGAATATCGCCTTCTGGCTGACATTTTTGTGGCACAGATAACATTGCCGCTAAATAACCATTACCGGTACAACTGGCCGGACCTGATTAGATGAGCTATTGCCTCATTGTATGAGAAGGAGCCTACAGCCTTAGAAGACGGGAAGTGGTTTAGTTTATCATACTCATTTCAACTTGGTTTGGTTTATCTTGTTCATCACAAGGTGTGGCTTCTGTTTTCATAGGTTCTGACGTTTTCCTGTCCTCTGAATTCAGACAAATAGTAAGAGTTTCGGTCCACTCCACCACAATGTCTTCATCCTTATTAATTTGGAATTATGGAGGGCAAGTTTTAGAATCGTATACAAAGGTAGAAGTTTCGTTTAAAAGCACGTATTGATATATTTCAAATGAATCGATATCTTGATTTGATATATTGATAAAAATATTTGTTTTTGGATATATCGGTTTGGTATCGAGGAATATTTTCGAAATATCGGTCAATATTGTAATTAATCCGTTAGCTTCGATAAGTCAAAAGCATTAGTCAGAATATTTTTTAATGAAGAACAAAACAAAATTATTCCAGACAAATCAAGTATGATAAGAGTTACATTATAACAAAAAAATAGATTCTAAATATATAAAATATAAAACTACTTTTATTCAATAGAAACAAGAAACACTGTTAGTTTTCTTCTATTATTTTGCCTACTGTTTCTATTATTTAGGGTATTGACTGGTATTGACAAGGAAAACTATGTATATCAAGAATCTAGGTACTCGTATTCAAAAACATCCATATTTTCTGCGTTTGGGCCAGTTGAACTTAAATGTAGAGGTAAACTAGTTCTAAATGTTTTCAGCAAAAATAAAGTTTGTATTTTATTCTTTTTCGTATTATCTTTTTAGTCAGCTGTACATGACTATGTTAATGCTTATTTTTCAAACATATTGCTAAGTTGGTTATATTACCACTTATTTAATAATTTTAATAACAGTGGTTACATGAAATATTTTTGTTACTAATTTTTTTGAAAAGTTTTACATTGCACTGGATATGATTATTTTAAAATCATATCACACTAATACGAAACTTGTGTGGTTACAAAAGAAAATTGAAGATTATTACTACCAGTATTTAACGTGGGTGATGCGAGGTGCAAGTTGCAAAAGTGCGTCGCTCGTGGATCATTTGCCAAATATTGAGTTTAAAAATGATATGAAATACCTATTACAGCCACCACCTCAAATTGTTCAACTATGAATTTGAAAGATCTGAAAAACTCAGTAAAGGTTTTAATATTTATTAAAGGTTTTAATTGAAATCATTTAGGTTAAATTGTGTCTACAACTTAATAAATATCTACAACTACGAAACATTACTGCATGTTTATTACGACACGCATTTAGCCAATTTTTTTTGTACCTCAAATGATATCTTATAAGATTACTTTCGTGTCCGTTTGACAGTCTGACAGAACCGTTTTTTTAGAAACCGTTTGACGTAGAAACTTGAAATTCAGTATAGTGATATAGCATATTGGCAATTGTTAACGCTCAAAAATATTTATGTAAACATTTTAGAAGGGACAAAAAATAACCCAATTTTTTAAATTTTATATATTGTGTCTTACTGTAAAGAGAAAGTTATAGGAATTCTACAACTTTTTTCTATTGTATGTAAATCTAGAAATATTGTTAGAAATGTACACGCAGATTTATCAGAAATCCTTCGACATAGAAACTTGAAGTTTGACAGTAATAAAGCATATAAATATACATATTTTTTCGAAGTTAACAATCAAAAACATTTATACGAAAATTTTAGGGGAAGTACTCGAAGTAAAGAAATTTTTCTTGAATTTTGAAATAGGGCATTCTAAAACAATTTATTTACAATTTTGTGTAAGGGGGTTCTGGAGATATTGATGAAAAGTATATAAAAATGTTGCAATAAATTTATCATAAATTAAAAAGAAAACTGAAGAATTTAATAAAGATTAAATGCATTTCATCTCTCCGGGCAATAATGTAATAAAAACTACGTTCTCTCAACTCATTCAAAAATGATTATGAATTTTAAGGTACAAAATTATTGTGCAAGTTGTTGTGACGTAATATCAAGCAAATTAAAACCATTGATAGTACAGTAATCGCATGATGCACAAGACAAACAAAATGTCGAGAGAAAAGCCTAAAACTGAATATGGTCATATTATATTAAGCACAATTGTTTTAATTGCAATAAGTGTTTGAAAACTTGTTATTTACATAGAATTGAACAACAGAAACCTATTTTTCTTAATTATTTTAAATTGGTTTAAGTTGGTTATTGTTAAGTACGGTAGATCGAGTTTCCTAATACATATTTTAATAAATTTATAATCGTTTTTATTGTTTAACGCAATCCTATTATAAAAACGTTGCTCACAGTCTTTCGTTGTTAGTTACCATTTAATGTGTTCATTTGTTTAATTTATTGTCAGCACCAGTTTCGAGCAGAGAAAAGAATACAGATTGCGTTGCAGTTGTTGTATCAAGTGCTTCAATTACCTTGGCCGCAATTTCGATTGTCGAGCGAGTGACAAAATCTTACTTTTCACGGTCACAGATTGACGATTTAAAAAACGTCTGATCGTCGATGATGATTTAAAGTATATATACTCATGCGTGTCTTGGTTCAGGCTCTTCCTTTCGGACTGCTTTTATAAAAACTGCAAAGAGCAGTCTCTCAGTTGAAGAGGAATACGTTTTTTGTATTTTATATTGTAAATGAGGCTAGATTTTTTTAAATGTTCGATGTATTTTAAATTTACATTAATTTTTATGACGTTTGACAATGAATATTTATTTTGTAAGGCTTTTTAGGATTTGATATGGCCGAAATGGAAGTTTTAATATTAATTTAAATTAAAAATGTTTATTAAAAATATTAGATTGTTAATTCTTCTGTTTCTGTTATATTTTAATGTGTTGTGGAGCGTTTAGGCATGTTAACGAGGAATTATTCTAAGAACACTCTTGGATCTCTGAAGCGGAAATTTAATTTTTTTATGGCAGCATTTGAATATTATGCTTTTGTGTTAGCGTTTACATTATACTTTATGTGCGATGTAATGTTCATTGAGTTTCGTTATGTTTATTTTTTGAATTGAATTTTATTTATGTGAATGATATTAAATTTGAGCTGTTAATATTTTACTCAGTACATAAAAGTTTAACATCAACTGTAATAAAATATATTTTGCAACAATATATTTTCTGGAAATTTGATATATATTTTAAAACATTTTACAAAATTTTTGGTTGACAATTAAGTTGCATACTATTTTAAATTTTCAAAACTAATGTAGTCCAGTCCTCCTTGGTATATGAAATTGATATAATTAATGATCGTGGCTTTGCTTATAAAGGCATCTAAATGGATCTATAAAATCAATGAGGTAAAATGAAGACAGTGGCATAACGACTTTTTTGCGACAAAATGTTTCTCATATTGTGGATGATATTGTTTATACAGTTTGTGTGATAAACGTTATAAATGTTTTAAAAGACTATGACCACTTTTGATATTTTTTATTATTTAATTATTTTGTGTTATTTTTAATAAAAATATTATCTTTTATTATTTATAATTACAAAGCCGATTATCTCATCTACTTCACTGATTACAGAGTTTACGTAATCTCAAAAAAATCATCAAACGAAAGTGGCCATTGTTTTTTCTTGAGATTAATTTAACTATTTTGGTTTTTAGAAATATCATTTAATTAAAGTAGAAATCACAGTTTTTCTGAAGAGCGATTCTAAATTTCTTTTTATATCTTAATTAAATTATATAATTTACATTAACGATTGTGGTTTAGAGAGTGGTGTTTCTAATGTTGTTTCGGTTTCTTTATCTCAAGTTAGAAACAAGTTTTGTGTCGGTAAAATCTCCTCTTTGAATATATTTATTAAAGTGTATATTTCAAATTACATAAAATATTTTTTTTGTTATTAAAGGCTAATTTATATATAAATATTCAGAACGACGCAGCGTTAAGTAATTAAGTTCTAATTTACTCGACAAGCCGGTGCTCCATATACCGGTTAAGCGAAAGTGTCTCTTTGTAATGTCTGTCTCCGTTGGTTTCTGCATATTTTTGTCCGGTTGCATAATTTCTCACGCGATTGATTCTAAAATGTTTACGTACGATCTCGCTCCGGTTTCGTTCGAGAGAACTTCAGGATTCGACAAAATAACTGTTTGGATAGACATTTTTTTTCAAATATCGAGTTGAAGAGACAAATAATGTCTTGCAGAAATTTAGCTACAAAGTTTGTATGTTGCGAGAAAATATGCGAAACAAACGAAATAGGTAAATGTATAGGAAGGAACACTTCTAAAATGTTGTTTTGAAAACTCTTCACTGTAAAGAGGGAAGAGTAACAACTTTTTACAAAAATAAATTGAAAATTGGAAAAGTGACTATAACAGTAAAGATATCAAGTTTCAGCGATGAAAACATTTCGTTCCATTCCGCACCGTTCCATTCCGTACGGTTTCATTCCGTACGGGTTTTGTCCGGGCGAAAAGGGACAATGAGTGCATTTCGTTGTACGCACTTTATATTTGTTTGTGTACATAACCCTTGTAGTATATAGCTAATAATTTTTACTAACATATCATATCGGGTCGTCCCGTAAATGTTTGCTAATCAGAATCAATATAATATGCACGATTTTTTTTATTAATAAAAGTACACTTAATAAACTATGTAATCTTCCTCGGCATCCATGGTTTATTTATTAATGGTACTTTCAACGGTCTACTTGTTTATTCAGCACATTAAATGATTACAGAAGTGTACAACCCAACAAATATCATAAACTGATTATAACTGCCTATTACCTATAGTCACATATTAGTAAGATTTTCGTACACTATTTTAATGTAGTTTTAATGCGCCCGGCTCACATTGATTCCTTCACTTGACTTGTTTTTGTTTATTACCCATACGTTATAAAAATATTTTATTTACCTTGTGTCCATTGGAATGCTATAAGTGACGGAGAAGTTTCGTGTCAATTCGGACGAGTTATGTTTGTGCCAATCCCTGAAAAATTAATAAACAAAGTTTTTTTCTTAATTTTGCTGTTTGATTATTCTATACATGTGCAATATTCTATAAAGGAAATCAATTTGGAAATTTCGAAATGACGTTTGTTCTATTATTGTTTTTGTGGTCGTAAGATTTTTAAAGCCAAATTTAAATGTAATTAGTGGTAATTATATCGAATGGTATAAATGAAATACTTAATGCACATATTTAAAACGTACGTCAATAACATATCAGCATATTTGTTCAATAAATTAATAGTTAAGAAGACTTTAATATCACAAAAATATTTGTATAAGTTTTAATGCATTGAGTTAAACAACTAGAGTGGCAAACTTCTTAAGCGCGACCTGAAAAAAGTGTAGCCATTTTTGTAATGAGTAGCTTTGAAATTAGCAAAATTTCGTTAAAACCATTTATTCGTCCCTCTTTTGCACTCTGTTAAATGTAATGGTGTGCTGTACGTGTGACAGAGAGGACGATATTATGTGCAGTACGATTTTACGTAGAGGACATATTGTTGCCAACAATTTGAAATTATTCCCCGTGTAGAATTAATCATTACGTGATTTTTAAATTGATTTAAAATTTTAAATAATTATATTATTTAAATCTAGAGTCATGATTCTATAAAACAAATTTTCATAAAAAGTAAATCTATACCTTTGTTCTTTTAATACCGATCGGTACCGGTGGGATTATATAATTTGAATACGACTGTCAATGAAATTAAGAACACTTCTCATTTACTATATACTAAAGAGTTATATATACTCTTTAAAACACTATTGTCGTAATTAAAGAAAGATCGACGTACTAAATTCATTATTAATTGTCAAGAGGTTAGAGGTCAATTCAAATAACAAGTCCATCTTAATACACAATCACCGAACTAAAGGCGCGGTAACTAGAAACATAGAATTTCGACATTAAATTTTTTAACCGCCTACGGCTAATCAAAGGAACAGTAAATAATTCAGCATTCTATGTATTAATTTAAAAATGTATGTTTGTATCTATGTATGGATATAGTTCGAAAGCTACAAAACCGATTTAACAAATGAGGTACCAATCGCTTTTGTATTAATCGTAACGGCGTAAATGGCTAAGTTTTGTGATTTTTTCTTATCATATTTGATTTTATCGTTCATCGTATTAGTATTTAAATCGAATTATAAATAAAACAATTACTTATTTAGTTACAGTAATATATTATAAAAATAATCGAACTCCGCTGTGTCGCATCAGTTTCATGTAAAACTATCTTTTAGTCTCCTTTTTATTTGTCTGGGCGAACGCAGTTAACATACGTATGCATTCCATAATCCCCAAAATTTCACTGTACACGGGAAAAATTAATGCTTTTTACTGGCAACACTAAACGTAAAACGGTAACATATAATTTTCGTTTCGTCTTTCACAATCTTTACGAGAATGTAAATTTAAAAACAATAAAATTATTTGCGAAACGTAATCCCGCTTGCTTTGTTATGAGTTTAAGTTCGGGAATTGCACTCTTTTACCACGTTTAGCCATTTTTTGGTTTATTCTTGAGCTGTCACTATCTGGACGTCTAGCTGACGAATGAATGAACAAATCTGGACATATGTCTGTGACCATATGTCGAGTGCTTACGCTTTTGCGCGACAATTACCGATCTAGTTATTTTATATCTAACTAGTAGTTAAGAGGTATCACTAATATTTTTTTGGACAACTATGGTTCTTTATAAATAGGTAAATGGATGTTGACTTCTAGTAGTTATTTTTAAAACTATTTATTCGATATGCAGATTGAAGACTAGAATACACTTAAAACGAAATTAGTAACTGACTGACATTAACGGTGTGACTAATGCACTATTCAATTATGACAAAGTACATAATTGACAAATAATGACATTTTAAACGTCGCAGCCGGCGTTTATGTTGAAAGAGACCAAAAAATATGTTGTCAAAGTATATTTGCGCTGGTTGGACTGAAAATAATAGTAACAGGTACATTTCAATAAATTATTCGTTTTTTTTTATCCTAGACTATGTATAATTGTATACATAATTATGAATATTTGGGTGATTTTATTCTTGGTTAGTAGATCATTGTTTTCAGTAATTATAGTCACACTGAATTTTTAATTAATGATTTTATGAAATTTCAGGTACAATGTACTTACAGCATGAAAGAAAATTTGCGTTTCATTTAAAATATCTCTTATATTGTCATTTATTTTTTGCTTTCTCATAAACGAAATTTATTTTGAACAAAGTATGTTTCGAACCGAAGTGCTTAAAAATGTATATTTGTGAACAGGTATTTTGGGATATCGTGTGTACTTGAATATTGAAGAAGTATTTATTACCTAATGCGTTTTTATTTTCATATCAAGTAACTTTCATTATTAACTATATATGCATATGTATATGTAAACGTATACATATACGTATACGTATACGCATATGTACACGTATACGTATATGTATAAGTACATGTATAAAGGTACACATATAAATGTGCATGTATACGTATATATATATATATATATATATATATACATAAATTTTCTATAGACTTTCCAAAACAGTAATAACAGTACTGCATCCAGATTATCACGCAATTTTTTTTATTCAAATTCTTATGGCGAAGGTTAATAACATTTATATCAACCAGGATATCTGTTTTTGACAGCGCCTGTTCTTTTGTACAGATTTGTAAAATGTAAGAACAAACTGTTAATAAATTATTGCATTACAATTTTTTGTAATCGGATAAAATAACAATACATTTTTTTGAATGTACATGTACATTCACTGGTTTCGCCTTTGTAACAAGAGCCGTGCTAAAAAAGTGTAAGATTCAGACAAGGTCTGTTTTTTGTCCTTTTCCTGTATCATGAGTGTCGCGTGTTGATATCTACAAACTTTTGGTAAAGAGAATCCCATCAGGTTTTTCCCTCTATACCGGTACCACAGTTTTCCCTCTTATGTTTTGTATGATTACTAAACAATTAAATGACGCATGTTTGAAAAGTGACAAAGCGTTGCTAAATATTGTCAATTGAAATATTCGTTTTCGTTTATTGCAAGTTGTTTTAGAGAACAATTGTGATGCGCAAGTTTTGTCATTGAATTTTGATGAGATGTAAGTTGTAAATCTCACAGCATTCTGGTAAAGTTACAACTCGTATTTTATTCTGGTCACAGTACTGCGTTTAATAATTAGGTGTTCATCTTTTTTATATATTTATCATCTTTGTTTTACGAATATATGTCTTCTTCAGTTTCCGGTTCGTTTAAGATGACGTTCCCTAAGGATGAAGTCACCAAAATTTGTTACCTTATCATGCTGAGTACTTTCTGAAAAAAAAAACCAATGAATTATTACGCTCTGTACACAATACAATTTTTTTTGCAGCGGACACTATAATAAAAAAATCGACAACAGTCGAGAATAATTTTAACTGAAATTAATATTAATTTTCAAGTTTTTCGTTTTAAATATATTTCTATCATGACGTTCCCTCTTAGTAAAGAAAAGCAATTTTAATTAAAGGAGCATAATATCGAATTTAATTCATATCCTAAATGTTTCATAAAAATCTTATTAAATATTTGTTTTTTCTTAAGATCCTTGATAGTATATACATTTTTTATTTGGTTTATTTATGTATATATGAATAGAATTTCTGGAAATATATTGTTATGGGAATATAATTATTATTAACACAATATTATATGTGTTGGATCCGAAATTTATTTGTATTGATATGATAGACTTAATATCATACTTAACTCAATATATAATAGAGCCATATTAGTAAGTTGGCAAGAAAGTAGAAAACTTAAAGAAAGTAGAAATAATACTACATCACGTAGTTTCATTTCATTCTGAATAATGAATTTCTACAAAAACTTAACGAAAGTAGAAATAATACTACATCACGTAGTTTCATTTCATTGTGAATAATGAATTTCAAACAACTAAAATTAACGCCAAATATATTCAATGTCTCATTAGTAATTTACAAAATGGAAAATCGGTATCTAATTTAATTTTCGTAGTTATGGCTTTATCGCTCCTACAAAATACTAACACCCAATACAATATTGAGAAACGACATTGCATAATATATGCACGGCACTTGAACGAATGCGATTTGTTTAAGTGTTAAATTGTCTTAATCACCGTCGCCTTTCAAGTCGCCCGCCGGTTCTTTCGTAAGTATATTGTTTTACCTGACACTACGTGGAATATTCTTCAGGTTGTTTGTAACGAATAACTGAGATCAGTTATATTTATATTAGACGAATATGACGTACTTTGAATTCGTTTCATGTCAGGTCTTTTGGATTTTAATGAGCAGTGAAGGAGACAGTTTAAGATTTGAACTATTTCCTTTAATAATATTAACGTTTAATGTAATTTATAAAAATATGAAAACATTATAAGTTTATTCCGTTTTTAAATCTATATTCCAGTAAAATATATCATAGTGAATTTAATTTGTTTACTGGAATTTTGTCCCGAATTATTTTTTGAGCGTAGCATACCACCGTGAAGTAGTTTGAGTGTAGCAGAATCTTGCATTTTAGTGAAAAAGCACGTTCACGTATTATTTAATTTGATTAAATTTTCATGATCATGTTAAATTTCTTATAAGTAATTATAGATTAAGTTATATGTGTTCGTATTAGAAAGTACGGGAGTTAGATAAAATTACTTATCTGACTGATGTTTTGGTGTTTCAAATTTAAATTCGAGGTTGGCAAAAATTGTGGTTTTTTGGGTTTTTCCTTTTGTCAGGATGTGGTAAAAAACTATCATTTTTTCTTCATATGCCCACTTTTCAATATTTTAAATTAATCACCGAGTTCAAATGACGTTATTAGCTGATTCAAAAATTCTTTCGGATATGCTATTGGGTTATGTTCTAAAAACGTATTTACTCGCTTTATATGCCATTTTTCGTATAAATTAGAGTTAAAAAATAAATGAGAAAGGCTCAGTAATTATTCAAATTACACTTTAATACTATTGTAAAGAAATTGGTTAAAATAAACTGCATGGAGGCAAGAGTATACACGCCCAACGACAGGTCTAAACAAATTATGCTTTATTGTATGAAGTTGACTATGTTGTTTATAATTTTCCGAACTACAAAATGGGCAGCATGCATAAAGATTTTTCCAACTCTTTCTTCACCTGTAAAACTGAGTAATTTTTAGGATTGATGGAAATGCTGGAAATGAATATTTGACAGTTTTACTGATATAGATAAATATATTGTATATGAAATCTTCATTTTGGCAAGGTGGATTTAAACTAATGAGTTTAAATAATAAAAAGGAAAAATGAAAAATTAAATATTGTGTCATTTTTAACATATCCATAGTATTGAGGTAAAGAGGAAAGTGTTTATTAAAACGGCGAAATGTTATATATTAGAATAAGAGGTTTCCTTAACGCTATTTACGTTTTTTCCTAAGTGAAAGTCATTTCTCACGTGAGGGGAAAATTCTATAGTGTGTCATTGATGTATCATACGTAATATTATGTTTCGTTTAATTATGTAAGTATTCATTTAATACTATTCGTGATGTTTATTAAAACGAATGGTGATATTCGTTCTGCAGACCACAAATGGGACCGTTAATTTTATTTGTAATAAAAAAAAATTTATAGTAGTTGGCGGTTACTAGGAGGAATTTCGAACGTATACGAAGTTGTAAGTTGCAGTGTAGCTTAATGTAGTTTTTATATACTATAAATATTCCCCACAACTTAAATATGCAGACAAAAGCGGGTTTGGGTACGTCCTTGTTTAAAATCGCAAAGCATCAAACCGACATTTTTAGCTGATGCATTATTAAAATTATCTTGACGTTGAATGACCTTTAAACGAAGAATGTCAGCTTTTAAACAAGAAATAACCTAATTGGCGAACTTTTGCTAAGAATAAATTCTTCTATATTTATCTTTGTAAGAAAGTGCTTTTCAATATTGGACATTATAAGATGCAACTTTGATATGATATTTTAATACATAATATTATTAATTGATATAATATTCACATATTCGAATTAAGAAAAATTTTTCATCTTACGTGCATTTATCCATATAAGTATGTAACACAATATTAAATCAATTCGTTTAGAAATTAAGTAAATATTCTTATAATAATATTGTAATAAATGAAAATTTATTTAAACACTGTACGATTGAATCTGGAAATGAATGTGCTTCTAATGAATTCAGTTTGATTATGTATTCATATAATTTGATTATATTTTCTGAAAATTGCGAACAAGAAGAAAAAAGGTAACAAAAAATGATTGTACATTAGCCTTTATACATGGCTTCATTCACGGGTTTAGAAAATTAGGCTGACGCTATGTGACAAGATAAACTCCTCACCAAGACTTCTTTCCTGCTGTGCGTATTACTCGGTATCAGAATCCAATTGTAGCATTGTTCCTTTATGACGTTGCTCTGGTCATTTTGTATAAACTCGATGCAGGTTTATTATTATTGTTACAATCTCTGACGTCATATTGTGACAAAATATAATTGTTATGTCATGTTGAATAAAAGACGTCATGACATCATATCGAGTAGAAATTGATAAGCAACATTACGTCAATCAATTTATATGCATAAACTTTTTGAATTATCGGGAAACAGACAGACAAACCAAAAAGAAAAAAATCGAAAGCATGGTGGAGTCGCGTATAGCGTGCAGTTTTATAAATATTTAAGGTGTTTTATGTGGTTATCGACTTTAACCAACCCTGTTTTCAATGGTAGTGAAGCTGTAATGTTTACTGTTTAGATCAGTCAGAAGGTCTCCTATCCAGTAGCCAACGATGGTTCACAGTCATACATCACTTTATAAATTTAATGCATTTAAGATTATGGATCTAATAATAAATAGATTCCAAAAGAAATGCGCATTTCCTGTAATAATAGCTGTAATTACTCATTGGTATGTAATATTTGTAATATATTTGAGAGATTTGTATTGAAAAAAATTGTTTGAGTCGGTAAATACAAAATGACATGAAAATTTGAAAAAAAATATGACTCGAAATTTTTCAAGAGTTATGAAATGAGAAGATCGTATGAATCAGAAGACGTTTCCTAGTTTTACGATAAAGGTTTTATATCAGTTTCTCCTATAGCACGAGAATATCATACGTAAACGTGACAAAATTATATTATTTTTAAACAGGATTAAACTTAAAATAAAATTATGCAAATGATACTAACAATATAAGCAAGAGATCAAATGCAGATAATATTATGTACATTTTACTGCCGTAAGCGAATGAGAAAATTGAAAATCAGAAAAAATGTTTCCTGTAATAGTCTCATGTCAAGAAATGCACCTGTTAAGAAGAGCGGGCCTTTAAATACATATATTGAGCCAAAACAATATACTATGTTACTTGAATATCAAAATTCGACAATAAACAAATATTGATCGAATAAAGTTTTAGAAGGTATAGAACCAGATGTAATATATTAATCAGATACACATTACTGGCTTTTAAGTCCATAAGTTGACTACTTTATTAAAATAACTATATTTAAAAAATGTTAAAACATAAAATATTATGAAATTTTACCAAATTCATAGGAATAAAGTAATAATGACAAAAAAATTATTATTTTAATTTTAATCGATTGATGCCAATGGAAGATAAAATTATAATGATAGAGAAATATAACATGATTACATTAAATGTAAACTATATTACACGATGAAATTCTTTTAATTACTGTATAGTATAGAAATTTTACATCACTAAAAATAGAGAGATTTTGATAGCTAGAGCTCTTCTCATTACAATATCAGCCTTCCTTTTTATTTTTAAATAGCTGACTTGGATTATCTAGCGACGTAATTTTCATGTTTAGTATTTTATGAAAAAAACAATATGTAATATTTTACTTTAAAAAGTAGACTATTGAATTTTATTATTCCCTTGTCTTAGTTAATTGTTCAATTAAAAACTATTTACTACCAGTTATTACTAATATCCATCTGCTTTAATTAAAAATGGATGCCTAAATTAATAATGCTACTAGTATTTTCCGATTCTGTTTGTAAAAAAATTAATCGGAAAATCAGTTCAATGTTTTTTTTTTCATTTTAATTTGAAATTTTGAACTTATTAAATCAATGTTATGAGACGATGTTATTAATAGGTGGGTTGATTTTGATTTAATAAACAGTCCTGTTTTTATTTTGTATAAAACAAAGAGCTCATGATTTTTTAAATACTGTATTTCGGGATTATTTTGTTCGGTTTTTATTTACAATAATATTATTTACAATAAATGAGGCATGTTATAAGAAATATTTTATGAAACTTAATTAGTGTGAAGTGTTGATGATAAAGTATTTTATCGTGTATTTGAACGATCTTTGATATTTAGAATTCACGGTGACTTTTTTCACGATGATTCTACGACGGACACACGGCACGGGTAAAGGTTTCAATTTGGATGAAGACTTCAACAGTAAGGGATACGGCTACATAATATTTGCTATAGTTTGTATGTGGCAACATACAAATTACCAGTCAATTGTTGAAAGAATTCGTTAAGCGTTGTTGAGATAAGTTATAGCATACTAGCTACATGTCCTGGCTTTACCCGGGCAAAAAGAAACCATGATTGGATTTAGTTACATTTCTTTTTTTACAATGATTTTTTACAGATAGCTACTTTCTTAAAAACGATTTACTGTCAGTTATTTGAATTCAACTAACAATACCTATTAAATAAATAATTTCGAATTTCCTCTTAAGAACTGTATCATTGCAAGTAGTAAATATAACACGATGTGTAATGCCGACGCTGTTACACAACATCAAATCGAATCCTTTCCCTAAAGATGTGCAATACGCGTCACTGTGCTGAGCGAGTACGAGGCAACATCGCTACGCGGTCGCGATACCAGGGCCAACTCGCGACCGCGACGGTCAACAGCGCCCACGGCACCACGTTTAAATGTTGCAGCGCTGTTAAATAATCGTTAAATAGTTGTTATCGACTTTCGAATATTATTAGTGATAGAATTGAGCATAATTCTCCTCAGGAATTAATACACAAATGAGTTTTTAAGTGATAATCAAAACAGTGTTTAGTGGAAATTATGGTGAGTAAATATTTCAAATTGTTATTGACTCACCAAATACAGCTGCCAACTGACTTTGCTTGATGAAATTCTATTTATTTTTCAGCAAAATATTATTTTATTACGAACTTTTAATTGAAAATTGAAGTGAGCGGATTTATATTTAAATTGTTCACTTCTTACATAGATTTTTGTTTTTACGTTCTCTTTCAGTTCATCATTTAAAGTATTCGTTGCGGTATTCGATTGTGTTTGTTAGTGTTTGATATCAAATATCCGTAACACTAAAATAATGAATACTTAATTCAAATACCGTATGTTTGAATGTTTTGCAAGAAAAAGTCAACTTAACGTTTAATTTAACATAATATTAACTTATTAAACTCCTCAACTGTTGCTTTAATTCAGTTTAAAAAAGAGTAAAATGTGGGATTATTTATATTTTTTAAACTATTTATGTTAATTATTTTGAAAAAGTTGAATTTTTTGGAGTAAAACTTTTTATATTGTTTCATAATATTTTATCTGAGTGTTAAAAATCTTAATTGGATTGATTTGGAGTTTTTTTAATTATCGTTATTTAAACTGATTTATTTAGTAACATAAACAGTAGGTCATCCACTCATATCTATTTTTTTTATAGACTGAATTTTAAATTTAAAGACGAAGAGTATAAGCACACAAATGTTAAAAGGCAGACATAAGTATATTTAAGTGTGTATATTAGATTAAAAAAAATTGCATTAAAAGAGTTCGCGCTCTCATTTGCTTTTATATTAACTAATCTATATTTTAAAAATAAAAACTAAGAAAATATTTACTTTGTGTTTGTGTTTGTGTATTAACAAATAATTATTAATAAAATAAGTTTGAATATTAACAAATATTTACTTTGTGTTTGTGTTTGTGTTTGTGTATTATTTTACAAAAAGCACACTAGGTGTTTTTTGTTTTTGTCGGTTACGTTCTTCTAAGAGTTTTTTTTTTGTTTTTATCGGCGTAAAAATATGTTAACAAAAATGAACTTTAAGAATTGAAATTGAGTATAATTTTATTGTTTAACGATTTCGACTGTCTTGTGATGTCGGGCCTGTTAACTGCAATATTCACATAAAATTGAGAATGATAAACACGCTTTGAATGCGGTTCGCGTTCATTATAGCAACTATGGATGGCTGTAAATTGCTGTGGCGAGGAACGGATAATTATGAATAATAAGTATTTTCAATAATTTTCATACTGACTCGAGAAAGACATTTGTTATGACAGTTTTTTTGTTATTAGCGTTAAAAAAATTAATATAAGTGTAAAGGTTAATATAAGCGTGTATTGAAACAGTAAAATAGTTACTTAATGAAAGTGAATGTAGGTGAACATATCACAAGGAACACCCTATTATGATCTCCTTTGGTCTACTAATGTTGTAATCCTAATTGAAACATGATTATTTTTTTTAGAACATGATTATTTTTTTAAGAAGATAATATTTTCATTTCGCCTCTTAAGAACTAAATCTAAATTAAAATTTTATAAAAATAATTTTTAAGAAATTATTTTGAATTATTTTGAATTTTTCTTTCTATTTAAAAATTCTGAAGAAAATACAAGCTGATGAGATGTAAGTGTGGTAAGTTTATTGTCCTCATTTTTGATAATGAAGGATCTAATATGATCATCATGAATACGTTATCTATTAATAAAAAAAAATTGTATTCATTAAAACTAATGTTTTGAAATATAAAAATGAAGTCGATATTAGTAGAATTGTAAATTTTATTCCGAAGGTAATCAACGAAGGGAAAATGTAGATTTAATTGTGTTTCAGTCAAAACACTAGCAATTCAATAAACGAAGTCAGCTACGAAATTAACAGAATATAAATTTTTAGTAAACTACATTGTATAGAAGATAAGGATGCATTGCACTTTTTACATACGTAGTTAAATCAACATATTAAAATTTAAAATTTCCCATATATTAATAAAAAAACCAAGGAATTTCGAGTTGGTTCAACACGCCAAGGGTGGCTTATATGATTTCTTATTGATTTTACATTTCAATAAGATTTTCTTACCTTTATTTGTAGACAAATTCGATAATAAGATTTCCCTAAATTTTAAGTCGATTTTCCAAGTTAGCACGTTCGAAAGTAAAGATACTTTTTAAGTCATCGTTCATTTTTCTCAAAATTATCCCAAAATTATATCAATACAACTTTTGCAAAAATGTTTTTAGAATAACTATTTTAGCTCAAATTAGTGCTCAAGTTCATTGGACTTTGGGACTAATGGTATTTAAAAAGTTATGGATAATAACGCTCAAACAGGTTGAAGAAAATGAGCAAAAGTAAATATACATGTAATAGACAAAACGTATCCAGGTATAACGATATCATGCCGTGATCTGCCTAGGTGGGAAAATTAGAGATATTAAAGCACATATGGCGCTTGCTTTAATATTAATGTAATTTGTAACCGTTTGTTGAAATAAAGGAATAACTGCACACCGGCAAGTGAATACGGGGGTTTTTCTATTTTTTTCATAAATTATCATTTCAAGTTTCAGTTCGCAAAATCTTAAAAATTTATTCAGTTATACTTAAGGTTTAACCAATAACGGCGATTTGAATGATTATCAATGCTTATTGTATTCTACAAGGGCGAATGAACCAGGGAGATATCCCTACTCCAAATCCACCTTTATATTTAAAAGTTCATAACTCGTAAGAATACGTAAAATAGAAAGAAGTTAAAATTATGTAAAATGACATTTGAAATTTGTCAGTAGGTCAGCAGTAGGCGTTTGATAGAATTTTTAAAATGTATTTATTTATTAAACTAATCGCGAGCGGCCTAGTAGGTAGTTACCTCGTATGTAGTCCATCGTATAGTGACTTATTGATAAACACATTATTTCGTTTTTCACTACTCGGTGTGAAAATAAAAATAACGTCGATAGCAAGCACTAGATGGAAAGATCTATTTTATGGAATTTTCGATAAGCTATCTTTTTCACTTTTTCTAAGAAAAATGTAATGATTGATTATCAAAAAAAAATCTCCATTAAAAATCAACTAGATGGAGTTGATTTATTCTGATTAATACAGTTGAGTAACACAGCGCCATCTAGTTCACTTCTGATAATTTTTTAATAAAATTTAAATCTGATTTTGTTGTGCAAATAACACAGTGTTATTTTCTATTTAAAATTTTTATTAATGGATAATTTTGTTGTAGGTTTTCTACTTTAGCGGTGTACCTATGTATCTACGTTATATGAGATAAAATAAACATTAGTTGTTTAATTTACGATATTTTCGTTAACGAATGTAGTAATAGGTAGGAAAAATCTACCATTTTTCGAAGAAATATTTGTCAAAATAATGTGACGCTGCATGGAGGCGTCGTAAGTGCGAGTATCACGGGTGTAAAGGTTGAAATAAAATTTAGGGCGTTTTTCCTTTTTGCAATAAGTGATGGAAGAAAGGAAAAGTTTTAGCATTTTTAAAAGGCCTTTTTAACAACGTACTTGTGTAATTTTATTCAAAGAAGTTCATTTTAACGATGTAACTTTTTTACTTTAAAAGTTGTTTTAACGATATTCGTTGCGAACTTTTGTTCAAAGATTAATTTTTGACGATTTTTTTTTACTTTGAAGTACTGCCATTTTGAAACCGTTAAACGGATTTAGTCAATCTATGAACTTAATCTTCATTATAATTTAATTTATTTTTGTGGCAAGCGTCATTCCGATCGAAGGCGAAACGTGATCTCTCGGAGGGTCGGTCTATACAAAGACGATTTTTATTTTGCATGCATTCTTCAAATTTTTCAATAATAATCTTTAAAAGACTCATAAATAATACGCGGAGGCGATAAATGTGTCTTCTTCGCCAATAGTCGAATGTCAATAATTTTTTATTTGTGTCTGAAATTTGCAGCTATTAGACTGGATGAATTTTTCTGATGTATGCAATAATAATGAAATCTATCAAACAATAGTCAATACAGTCAGTCGTATGAACGAAACACTTTATTGTTAATCGCAAGTTAACTGTGTCCCATTGTCTTACAATTAAATTAACAACTTATACAATTCACTTGTTATGCACTTGTTCGCTTGTGAGTGAAAGTATATATAATGAGTTTTTATTTTATTTACATGTAAATGTTTTGAATGTTGTTATTGTGTATTTATATGTTACTAGCGGTTGATACCCAGCGTTGTTCATTTCAAATTGTTGTTAGTCATTCAAAGTAAGTAAGGAGGGATAAGAAAAGTAGTTATTAAATTAGTAGGGATAGTAAATTAGATGATATCCTTATGACGCCTAATTTATCAGGAGTATTCAGGATAACATCAAAGGTAATGTTACTGCTAGAATTTCTGGAAATAAACCCTACGTTCCCAGTTACTCTCGCATATCACCTTTATCGACGAATTCTTATAGAGTTGATTTTTACCAGTTAAATAATTTTTTGATATATTATTCTGATGCGTTATTTGCGGTTTAAATAGCAAAAACAAGAAAGAAAGTTTCTTTTATGACTTTTCTTACATTTAACATTACTATTTATTTTCCTTTACATGATATACGGACACGGACTATGTTTTCATGGACTAAGGTATATTGTCAGTGAAATTGTTATCAAAATCAGTCTAGCACTTTTCAGGTTAGCATCTATAAACGTAAAAAGAAACAAAGAAATAAATTTAATTTTTTAGTTTTTCAGTATAGTATATAGAAATATGACGAACACCAGTCAGTATAGTTGGTAGAAATATGAAGAACACCAGTCAGTATAATTCGTGGAAATATGACGAATACCAGTCAGTATAGTTCACAGAAACATGACAAATTCAAGGTATAGAATAAATGAATTTGTTTTATGGTTTCGTTTAGTTATTAGTTTCGGCTGAAACCAAAACCATAATTATTATATTATCTCAGTTTTAGACATAATCCTTTTATCTCACTTATATGTATAAATTAAAAAGTTTTAATATATTATAGGTACTGTAATATTAATATAAATACAGTATTAGTCAGTTTCTCTTGGATTACTGGCACAATAACACTTAATAAATTATGGTAATAAATTTTAACTACCAATTAATAGGAATCATATAATGTTATTTTTCTGCATATTGTACATAAAATAATTTTGTCCATATCTACTTTTTTGTTTAATGAAATAATGACCATAAAAAATAAATTCTTTTCAAGACATGACCCAGAATTAATAGTGTTAGAATAGAAGAGAAGAAAAATTGAAGAAAATAGAAGAAAAATTGATTAAATATGTATTTGTCCTTAAAATTAGCACTAGTCAACGTAAATAATTAATCCAATGTTGTAGGTTAGAATAATAAATTTTCAACATTTTCTTGGAGTAAATTTGTAATGTGATCAGAATAAATTTGCCAAAAGCTAAATGAAAGCTTACTAGGGGCGGCGGGCACATTGAGAGGAAAAGTGTCCAATACGATTGAATATCAGCGTCTCATGCATTCTTGGTTCTGAAAGACAATTTTGAATAGTTCCGTTAAACAAATCAGGGGTCACCATCATTAGCCATGGATATACGGAATATATTCGTAGTTCACAGAATTTCACTTAATGGAAATTAACGTGAATATGCGCATAGCTTTTCAAAGGAGCGTTTTACTATTTCGTGATACTTATATTTGCGGCCAAAATCGAAGCTTCGCCGGGATATTAGTTGCAGGATATTCGGATGTATACTTATTCATGTAAAATAAACTGATTTCATGAACTTTTGGCCAGTAACCAACATGTTATTCAAGCCATAACTTTGTCATCTACCATCAATTGAACAGGAATGGAACATAAGCTCGTAGCGCATTAGCGATAACGTTCGAAGACGCTCTGCATACATCTATTTGATGGACAGACAATACTACTAGAAGATTTAACTAACGGTGAGAAACGTTATGATCTTGTGGTCTAGAATACTGTGGTCTAGAATATTGTGGTCTAGAATAATTCTCAATTGAATTTTAAATCACAATGCAAAACTATTACAAGAAAAATACGTATGTTACAGATATAAGTGCGGTTTGAACATACGCCCTCACGATCTCGATTTGAATGTTTCTGTCATCAATTCACAGCAGCTTTAAATTTGAATGTAATCCCCGAAATGAAACATTCTCATCGTAAAATATTAATTAAAATTTAATTGACGTTAAGGAAATTCATGATAGTCACGTATCGTGGTAGTAAATGGCGTTTTTATTACTTATCACTTTAATAAAAGCAATTGAACGTAAACTAAAGCAGACATATACTAATTATGCATAAATGAAACACGTGTTCAAATCTGCGTAACGGGAAAATTAAATTAAAATTTAGCATATACATGCTCAATTGAACATAATGTTGTATTAAAACTAAAGTTAATTTTATTATATAAGTTGACAATTAAATGAAACTACGTGATGTAGTATTATTTCTACTTTTTTTAAGTTCTTTACCACGACGAAGAATCTTTGCTAATAGCCCATATGAAGATGTTGTAATACAATGAAACCTAGGTCGTGGGTAAGAACTTAAAGAAAGTAGAAATAATACTACATCACGTAGTTTAATTTAATTGTGAATAATGAATTTCTACAAAATTAACGCCAAATATATTCAATATTATATAAGTTGACAGTGTAGAAATGTTCGAAAACGAGTCTACGATACGTAGAAGTAAATTTGTTTACTTGCTCGTTACTATGATTCCTTTCTGATGCTTTTTTTCATTTTACTGTCTGTAGAGGCATTATAAAATATTACTACGTCATGATTGTGGATGTCATTAATAGTGCTTGCAAATTTACGAAATACATGATGCGGATTGTAATAAAGTCGCCCCTATCGTGCTAATACATATTGGGTCGAAAACAGGATTTTCTCTCTCTAGTTTTGGAGCCAAAATATTTTTGTTTGAATTGCGGTGTAAATTTTAACTAATAACTAGAGATTAATCCCAATACAATTTCGAGTTGAGCAAAGGAGCTGTCTCTGAGATATTATCAGTCAAACTAGTCCAAATTATAACGCGTTTTTATAACAACTTTATCGGTATCTCTAACCTCTAGTTTTAAAGTTATTGGGGTGTTATCAATTCCAAAAATGAAATGTAAGATAGCGGAGTAAACCACTTTTATGTGGAACAGTAATTTGTATTAACAAGGAGTTAATACAAATTACTGTTATAGTTGTTGGTTACGTTAGTAAAAACAGTCTTGACAGAGAATGTGAATTGGCTTTTTGAGACCTCCCAAATTACGTGCTGTAGATAAAAATAGAAAAAAGCTGGGATTTAGTGACTAGCAAGGTAATGCTGATGTCCAAATCTGTTAGACTGATAGTAGTATATTTAAAAGAAAAACGAGTTACAGTTTACGGTGGGGTATTCAAAGGAACATCCCATTGTAAATTGTAACTCGTTTTTTTTAAATATACTAATATGACTCATACATATAACTCGACAACGCACTTGGATATATGTTCTCATAAAGATACTTCAGAATTTATTATATACTAGTTATGGTATGATATTTTTTGAACATTTTAAAATAGGAATTCTCAGTTTTTTTTTCACATATTATTATTGGCAACACACCATTATAAACAGCTATTCTCTAGCTCTCTTTTTTTGATATAATTTTGTTGTTCGCTTGTAAGGTTATTCTTTGACTCGTTTTAAATATACCATTCATAATTTTCTCATTTTCTTAATATTGTTTTCTCTCCTTTTTCGTTTTCCGTGTACAAGTCGTACAAATAATTAAAATCGTTTAAGTTGTTGTTTTTTTACATGTACCTTTTTTCTACTTTCTCTCTTCGATTTATCAAGTTTGAAAATAATGTTTGTTCAAATGAAAGTATTCGAGTAAATATAATTTGCTAATTTTATGACCTTTGAACTATTTTCTTATCTTATATCCACTTTGATCGCTAATTTTATTTTTCATTACACACTCACACGCTCACGCGCAGGTGCACGCGCCAACACACACACACACACATACACACACACAAACAGACACACAGACACACACACACATACACACACACATATATATATGTATATATATATATATATATATATATATATACATATATATATATCCGAGACTGAATGAAATCCGTTCTATGTGTTTAACTTTTGACATGTACATAGCGTAGTTACTTTTATGAATTTAATAGTTTTTAGTATTTTATTTGATGTTTTCTTGTATTAATATGATTTTATTTTTTAAATGATTATTGTGTCCATTGTACTGATATGATTTTACTTTATTCTAAATGAAGTAATTAACTAGTTAATGATGTTATCATTTATTAGTTATTTACTTCAAGCTAATTGATAAGCAAGTAACTCTTGGAAATAAATATTATCAGCGTCTGATTTTCACTATTCGCGAATGTGAATACGACGTAAAACTCATCACGAGAAATCTTCACTCTTCGGAATAGAGTACTGCTGACCATCGACAAAAGCGTGAAAGTCAATAATAAATTTTACGTTTTGATTAGAAAATGTCGGATAGTAAGTTCATATTATAAATTTATAGTTCTTTGTCTTGTAAACTTGTTGTATAACTTTGGGTATTAAAATATTCTTGCTATAATTTACTGAGTACGACGAAAACAGTTGCCGTATACCTAGTCGGAAATACAAAATGGACCTTGGACGGGTTTGGTTGACGATGCCTACAGCTAAGTTACGTAAGCCGTAATTGTTACTGATTTTCTTAATAGTTAGGGAGCTGATGGTAGACATTTCAAGTCATGCGGAAGAAGTTACGTATCATGAAGATTATAAACTAGCATAATAAATGAAAGCAAAAAATATCTTTAAATCACGTGTTCTATGTCTGCCTCTTGAATCAAAACATAAATTAGTGCCGAAAGATAATAAAATATTAAACGGTAAACAGGCATGTCTGCTTTTTTTTCATAATTCTGTTTTACCTCATTTTATAATATGAAAAAAAATCGAAGTGTTCATTAATGAAATTGTGACCCCTTTTTTCTTTTACGAGTAAAGACTTGAGTTTTTTTAGAAATCGCTTCACGTGGAAACTTAAAGTTCCCACAGTCATAAAATATATTAACCCTCATAAATCTCAGTAACTGATATAGGAAAATATTAATTTGGAAATCTTAGGGGGGAAAATTAAGCAATTGAAAAGATAAAGGTTCTAAATAATAATGTTTTTTTCATTATTTTATCTTATTTATCTTCTGAGACGTACTGAAAAATATGTCTGTCTTTTCGTATGTGTATTCTGAAAAAATTTGAGTTTTTATAAATCTAATATAATAAATCATTTCATATAACTACCACGTACCTTTAAATGTTTGAAAGTGACAGACCTAATTCTAATTTATTAATTGTTACATTTTTAGCATCATTATGTTAATTTGTTTACCTAACTGTGCGATATAAATTACGAATAAACATTTTAATGTTTAAACATATTTTGATAATATTCCTTATGGTGTATTAAAAATGCAGTTAATTATATATTTTTTGGTTTCGCCATTTCTATTAGCAATTACAATGATTTTATACTCGTTACAAAGCGATTCTCGTTTTTCAGGCACAGCTTCTTTGCTCCCAAAATTTTTCAGTATGTCGTTATAACGTTTCGTAATATTTTATTGACCTACGTAAATAAAAAAAGTGAAATAAGTAAATCTAAAAAATATTTTCTTTAATTTATATATATCAATATAAGCCTTTTGAATTTCCGTCCAAATTTAGTTATAAACAACTTGTCATTTATATATGCAACAAGGTTTAATAGGTTTTAAATTAGATATTCTGAAATCCCTCATAAAATTGCGTCATTCTGATTCTGACATTCAACAGCAAGCCGCGCGACATGTTACCTCTCGGAGATGCTGTCCTCTCAGCGATCACTAAAGATCTCCGTTCCATTCGTAAAAAGGATATCAATCATCGGGGTCGAGGATGTATCGGGAGGAATATTTGGGGGGTCAGCTAATAGATGATCCTGTCTCTCTACTTTGCACCGTTTAAATAATGTTCCCCGGCTTTTGATATATTTTTTATCACTGTTATGCGCCTGGGAATTGTAGCATTATGATATGTAGCTCAAAATATTCATCAAAATACAGGCTTTATAACACTTCTTTTTAAAAGTACGCGTGTAGTTCCAGAGATTAGCGCGAATAAAACTAATAAACAAACGAATTATTCCACTTTGCGTGTATACATTAAAATGATTTCAGTCGTTTTAAAAACAATGAAAATAAAATAAAGATATTAAAGGGTTTGGTTAGTTAAAAGATGTAGTAAATCGATAGTGAGAAATAATTAATTTGAATTGATTCTTAGATCAGTATATCGGATAAAATCGTAAAGATCTTAAAATTTCGTATTTATAATAGCTTGAAAAGTACTTAAAACGATTCGTAAAACCCTTTCGTCAGTAGACCCATTGTACTTATCATGTTCAACCACTTTGATTAAATGGGAAGTTAAAAAGTGAAATGGATGACAACTGAACAGTACCTAGCAGTAGTATTCAGTGACACAGTGAACGTAAAACAAACAGACAACGAAACTATCTAAACGCCTTTAACGGACTGCGGGTCGCGTAATCATCATTCGCGTCTGTCGCGTGACCGGCTCAACCTGGCTTTGCGCCGTCACGCTGTTACATGCGAATTACGCAACACCGATTATTATAGGAAACGCCGTAATATTTCATTTATGTCAATATTTCTACGACGATATCGCTCTAGTATCTTTGATACTTCCGCGTCGGCGCTGCGCCATTTCGATTTCGCTTTCGCCTTATTTGATTCTTCCCACAGCTGCCCCGTGCACCGTACACCCGGTCGTCTGTGACGTACGACTGAAGTTTTTTTTTCAATTCTTATATAAGTAAGATATATGTTTGTGGCCGGCACGCAGTTGTAATAAGATTATTATTGATATAGTCAATATTTCAATATTACTTTCATTACTTACATTAAACGCTTTATTTGATTCGTAAAATCGTATGCCGTTACTATGTCGTTTGATTGAAGTTAAAGTAGTACATCAGAGTTAAGAAATTTAGAAGAGTTAAGAATAGTTAAGGATTAGAGCTTGGGAGGATAAGCTCGAAGCATTTTTTTGAGAGAGTGAAAAGGATATACTCTTGTAGAAAGACTTTTTGTTGAATTCAATTAAATTTGATTTGTAATTAATCCCGCTAGGATTTATATTTTTATTTCAAGTTTATACACGGCTTAAAGTGTGAAATGAGATCTCTGATTGTATCTTGTGCTGGTGATGGACGATTATATTTGCAAAAGAAAAAATTACAAAAGAAAATGATTTATGTACTCACAGGTTGAAAGTTATTGTGAGTATTTTTAAGAGGACGTTAACGTAAGTCTATTTAATTCGTTCAAAATGTGAAACGGCTTATGTTATAAAGCAACACTAATTTAGGAAAATTTGTTTTACTAGAATTCAAAATCATAATATTTTTTTTATTTTGGTATACTTTTTCTAATATATTCGTATTTTCTGTTACCAACAAGTAAATTTAAGGTAACATTAATAATTTTTTGTGTTACTTAAAATAAATTTGATTCTTAACGATACTTAAACGTTACTAGTGATATATAGAATTTTTTTAAATCTACAGGCTCAATTAATTATCGGATATGAAAGTAATTGTGAAAAAGTATTAGTTTAATATTTTGAAGTTCGCACCTGTGACCAAAATTTCTTCGTCTAGTGCTGGTATGTCTCCCATAGATCTTACAGCCAGTCGCCGATGCTTATTTTGCGAGACAGTATCTAAAACAAGACAATCCCAAAAACCCCATTAGTTTTAAATCCTTTTTGCGAAATTTGGAGGATATTGATAAATAAATATAAAATGTTTTAATATTCTCAATACTGTCACCAGAATTTGTTCTACAGCCTTCACGTGGCACCAACGTTGTGTCACGTACATTTATTCGATTTTACATAAGACTAAAATATCGACAACTGCCTTTCTCTCTCACGTGCGTGCACACACATGCAGATAAGCGCTACATTTGCCTCAGTATCGACTCCAAAATTGTGAGCAGTAGAAGCATTCTGCATATTTATACATGTTGGGGAGCTATATTGCAGTTTAAAATTACCCTCTAAGTATCCGTATTTTGATTATTTTATACCGGTCATTGCCTCTATTGTTTGGTGGTTACTTGATATCGGTTCAATTATGAAATATCTTGTCTGAAAATTTATCAGCCAATCGAATTAATTCAAGATTATCTTTTTGCATACAAGATATAATTTATATTCATCTTTGTTCATTAACATACAATACCACTTAGCAAAATTCTTGCACCTCGTTAGAGTGCGTTGCCTCGGACATGTCTTTCGAGTGGGCGATTTGAATAACGGTGTAATGTGATACCTTCAAACTGTATGCATATCATAATTTGTTTAATTTAAAAGCTAATAAGTTCTAAATTTCTAAGTTAAGGTGAATAAACTAACTGTATATGAATATAGATTTTTTAATTTAGAAGTACGTCAATGCGTCGCCCAAAGTTGGTAGACAGAGCACGCATATTTCCTAATGTAATCCCATAATTGTTTTCCCTGTTAAGCTATAAACATAAATATTTCTTAATTTATTATAATCCATACTAAGATTTATGTCCTCACAGAGTTAGAGATCCATAAATGTACCTTAGTTTAACACTAACTCATTCGCTAATAACAAACCTACAAAGTAAAGTTGACCTAGAACATTGACATTTCGCTCAAATGTAACCTACATTTGAGCGAAATGTCAAGATTCCAGTAATTTTGCAAGTGCTCGTGGAATTATGATTATGTAAATGTTTACCCACACTGCTTTTTTGATACGTGTCGAAATGCGCAGGGGTCGTTGACCCAACGGATAAATGATGGCGAGATTTTTGTTTTTGACATTATAAATAAAGAAATATTAAAATACGAGCTTTGACGCAAATTGTACCATTTTTGGACGCGAACACTCTGTTATATTAGTAGATATTCAAGAGTCCTAATAGCCAAAGTTTAGGATGTATTTGTCTTTTGGAATAGAAATCGACATATATTCAGATTTTAGTCCTTTTTAGCTAAATTTTGGCTTTTTTTACAACAATATTTTTGGCAGGATATTATTTAAGGTGTTGATTATGAACCAGTATTCTGCCCTGGCTTGCTTGAGTAAATAATATTACACAAAATAGGTTTAAAGTAGAAAATAGGTAAAAATAATATTATCATAAAATAGGTTTCAGTTATTAACCTTCAAGATTCGTTTTCCAATGAGTTCAAGGGACAGTACTACTAATATGGTAACTTTGTACGTTGATCTGTATATTCTTAACTAAAAGTATTATATTCGCCCTTCATAGACGATATATTTTTTACACAAACGATTTCAGACTTAAATACATTTATTTTCCCAAATGAGCCACTGTGGGCGTTTTTTTAATCGTCTCTAAAGCGCGTACCAATACATTTCTACGTCCGGCACCTACTATGAGCCCATAAAATAATTCACTTAAACATATGGTATGTTTAAGTGAATTATTTTACACAATTAAATGAAACTACGTGATGTAGTATTATTTCTATTTCTTTAAGTTCATTACCACGACCTAGGTTTCGTTGTATTACAACATCTTCAGGTGGGCTATTAGCAAAGATTAATTGTGAATAATGAATTTCTACAAAATTAACGCCAAATGTATTCAATATTTGAATTATTTTATATTATTTTAGTGCACTTTTTAACGATGTGAAAATTACTTCATTCGCAATTTGTTTTAGGAATGGGAAGTCGCATTTTACTTAATCTATTTATGTAGATTATAGTAGGGACTATTATAGTAGGGAGGTTTAAATCACTAGGTAGATGTGAGGATAAATAATACTATTATTTTATAAAAATACGTAATTGTTCTTTTTAAGTCTTATCTAAATAAAAATTTCAGTGTTCGATCTGTTGTTTCGTTCCTATAATTCTGTACTAAGAAACATCACAAAAATCTATCAACGTCATCTCCCGTGGCTGGCTCGATGTAAAGTTGACGTGGCTCCTCAAACAGCGGAGTTTATTTAAGTTCACTTTTCAGTAATACGGAAATACTTCTTGAAATACAGATACAACTAGAGAGCGTAAAGGTATTTCTTTAAATAACATTTTTCAAACGATTTATATTTTTATTTTCATAAATATTCATTTATTAAACGTTAAATTAGGTTTTAAATTTTTGGTGAGATTTGTATAATAAAAATAAATATCGAAGACTGCCTTTAAACCGTATTAGGTCGGCAACTAATATAGTTCTACGTTTCGTTAGAGCTTTCTGGAACATTTTAGAGGTTTCTCGAACAGCTATGGAAGGGAATATAAAGAGATGCGGTATTCAATATTGTGTTCAGTTGGCTACTGAATTTCGGCGTGTAAAGAATGTTAGTGTGGAAAAGAAACTAAACAAAATATGGAAATTTAATGAGGAGAATTTAAAGTTCTCTTGCTTTTTGGATTTCCTTTAGGGTGAAAAGGGAGCGAAATAATTCGCGACGCGTATGTAATAATGGATAAATATATTTTTCCTATGACACAGCCATGTATTAATTCCAAAAAAAAGGAAACTTTGGTCTATCTGGCAATCTTCATCTAGAAAGTCAGATAGACCCAAATTTTCTTTTTTGGAATCTAGATTTAGAAAAATTAAAAAGCCTTATTAATTATTGAACCAGCGGTTAATTTTATGTTATCTGGATATAGAGCTACGGTCATGCTTTGATACTTTAATAGAAAAATAATTTTATGCTTTGGAGAAGGGTAAATATTATCTTTGGCTACCAAGTGAACTAACACTAATAAATTGAGAATGTGGCTTTATTAGTTGCCAATTTAATAACCAACAGAAATATCACGAAATTCTTAGGAAAACTGTATGATTTAAAAAAACATAGGATATATCCATTTATATTAACTTAATCTCGTATAGTGAAAAAAGTTTTGAAATAAGTATGGTAGTGTCTGATATTCCCCTTATATAAACACAAAGAAATTCACACTTTCAATATTGGTATGGAATTTTTAGTGTTAAAATTGAGTGGTAATATTTTAGCATTGAGCTAACAATGCATATATATATATATATATATATATATATATATATATACACATATATCTATATACATATATATATATATATATATATATATATATATATACACATATATCTATATATATATATATATATATATATATATATATATATATATATATATATATATAATGGTTGGTGTGATTAATTGGTAATTAGAAATAGTCGCCACACGATTCAATTATTATTGTAATAACCGAATTAGGTTTTCGAAGTGGAAAATTTATAGAAATTAATTACTGTAAACGGTCACATTGATCACCAATTAGATATGTTTATATATTATAATTAATAACGGGTTCCAATGTGGATAGAAGAGAAATGTAAAGCGCTGGTAATTTTGAGATTTTTCAATCTTAAAATTATAGAAAAACCTTAGTCTACCTAAGGTTTTTCCCATAATTTTAAGGTTTATCTAAGGTTGGAAGTTACATCTGATAAATTCTTGAAAGTAAGCTGAAAAAATATTAAAATATCGAATTGTTTGAAACATATTCGGACGGAATTTACGGTCACAACAAAGCGTAGATAATAATGGTATGTTTCATAAAATGGTATGTTTCATATGTATTTAAAAATACATATGAAACATACCATTTCTAAGAAAACTATTAAGATCGTGTCGGCTATATGAAAGAACGAATATTTTTTGTAGTATCAAGTACTAGGAAAGTCTTCTTTCTATTGATTTTGGAGCCAAATTTAATTTAGCACTAATTATTTCGTTTTACTTACAGTAAGGTAGTTTGTTGCCTATAGGTATTGTATATAGGTGCTATATTTAGTTTCAGAAATTTGTGACAGTTCTTGTGCGAGCCTTGTGTATGCGGAATTCTAACTGAAGTACAGATATTTGCGGTGAATTTACTTCAAAAAAATTCCATCCTTAAGAACTCGTTAAAAGTTATTCTTTAATTCTGCGGAATGAATGCGCGTCATAAAACTTAATACCTTTTTGTTGACAAAGTCCAAATTTTATTTGTTTAATATTGTTTAATAAATATTTACTTAAATATTTAAGTAAGGCCGTATTAGTCATTTACAACCACGTATACATAAAATAGGAATGAAATAATAATGAATTTTAGGCCTAACACCAACCACATCCACGAATTTGATTTTATAAAAACACGTATATGTATAATGAATACCGTATTTACGTACGTTGACGAATTTCCCATCTGTTTGCCAAATATTTATATGGCTGAAAATGTTTAATTTAGTTGTGGTTTAAGTTAAGAGCTTATGAAGAGAAATTAATCACAAAACATTTTAAGAGGGGCACAACCGTTTCAGAGATGTGATTCCAAAACAGTGGAAACAAGCTTATGCGTTGCAACTTGATAAATTAATGGTATATTCTGTACTGAAATTTTGGGTATTTTTTATTTTTAAAATGTGACATTAAATTTGAAAAATGAATTACATATTTAAGCTTTCCTTTATGGAAATATACTATAATAACTCACTCTTATAAGCATATATATTACCAGCACTTATAATTTCGTTATTAATATAAGAAAGAAAAAAATAAGGGTACATTACATTTTTATTAAACTATTCACAAATATTAATATTATTATTAATCGTGTAAACTTATATCTAGTATAATTTTGCAAAGGCGTGGAAATATCATGTATTACAAAAGCAAAGAGATCCAGTCAGTGTTATAGTTTTACATACAATTTTAAGTAACCCTTTTATAACCCTATCTAGTAAACCTGTTCTGTTCATAAATTTTAAGTTCAATAATTTCCGAACTTGAGAGTGAGGAATATATTTCTTACGTATTTTTTGCGTTGAATTATTAAAAATTACAATTTATTTGAGATTTTTGTGACTAGTGTTTTTAAATGATATTCCATACGACACACGAAATTAGAACATAAAATTCCAGTACTTAATTTGTAGCTTCCAAAAATTTTCATGTATATATATATATATATATATATATATATAGAAATATAAATAGCGATAGAATAATCATATTATTCGGTAATTATTAATAATTTATTGAGTTGGTTGAAGGTGGTTAAAGTAATAAAACATGATGATTTGCAGTTCAAAACGTTTTTATTTAAATACCAAAAATAATGAAAAAATAAAACTCATTATAAAATAAAATCTAAAGATATTCTAAAAACGAATCAGCTACTGAGACTAAAATTATTTTTGTCGAACTGAAGGTTGTTACAATCCTAATTATGAATCACAATAAAAATCACATTAAATGTCATTAATGAATAGTAGAATTAGGTATGAGGCTGAAATAAAACTATTCTTTTGCAGGATCGGTTTTTGTGACTTTCGGAATTGCAAAGAATGTCTGATTTTTTGCATTCACAACGATTTGACTTGCATTTTACAGAACAATTGCAATGCTGAAAGTCTTGTCCTTTTAAATTTGAGTCCTTACGAGCATATTCTCTGAGAGTAATATCAGTTTGTGGAACTTCGTCTATTGAAATAAAATTTTCTTTACAATTTGTAAATTCGTTTTTAGAATTCAATTGGTTTAAAATACTATGCTTTGTGCCTAGCTTATAAAGGCTTTGTTTTTAAATAGAAATAATTACAGCAATTTTACGAGGTGTGTAAATTAAGTGATGAGACTGATTTTCTAGTGTTCGATCTGGTAACACTGGAGACGCGGCACATAGAGAGTTAGGCACATAAACATCTGATACACGTCCAGTGCAAGTTTGAACACGCCAGAGTTGTGGCGCTGTCCGTAGTAATTTTTTGTGAGAAAGGTTTTTTAGGGCATTTTAAAAATGAGTGACATCAATTACGAACAACGTTATTCGGTTTCAGACTTGGGCACAGTGCAACGGAAATATTTGAAAAACCGTGTCAGGCCTATGGAGGTAGTGTTTTGTCGAGAGCATAGGTTTTTAGGTGGTTTAAGTCGTTTGCAGAAGGAAGGGAATCGATTGAAGACGAGCTTCGCAGTGGAAGGCCTTCATCTTCAAGAACCAATGAAAATGTTGAAAGAATATGCGATCTCGTGCGTTCAGATCGTTTGACAGTTCGAATGATCGGCGAAGAGTTGAATTTGACTCACACCACCGTTCATCAAATTTTAACCAATGAATTGGGGATGAGAAAAAATTGTACAAAAATGGTTCGATGCGATGTCTATTAATATGTATTTGGCCATTAAAAACATTCCAGTAGTTCCTCCTTTTTCGCCCGTCTTGAGTTCATGTGACTTATTTTGTTCCCAAGATTGGAAATTCACATGAAGGGACGTAATTTTGGGACATTAGAGAATAATGCTGTAAACGACTAACTGAAGTCTATTCCAGTATCCGAGTTCCAGCACTGCTATGACGAATGGACGAATCGTCTCCAGCGCTGTGTGGCTTTCCAAGGTAGTTATTTTAAAGGGGATAATGTTGAAAAAAATAGTCTCATCACTTAATTTACACATTTCGTATTTCTGCCTCGGCTCGATCAAGATCTGATACCCACACTCTAAAACTTTGGCCTAATTTTGCAACTAAAAATGTAGTATTGGAACGCTTCAACATTTGATCGGCTTGCTGTTCCAGCGATTGTCTAACAGAATCTCGAACCTCTTGAATTTTTTGTGTAGATGCATCAATAGTCGCATTGATCGTATCCGCAGAAGGTAGTTGATCTGCATTAATCTTACTCGTGAAGTTATGTATATCCAAAGCTCCAGATTCAATCATGCAAAGCTCCCCCCGCACCTACCTACGCTCAATTAATTAAATTTACCATGCGTACGCGGGAACTATTGATAATAACCGGTAATTATTACTAATTTACAATTTATCACACTAACCGTAATGTATTTATATATATATATATATATATATATATATATATATATATATATAAATACACCTTCAAAGTAACTGAGTGTTAAATTTATCAGTATGTTAAATTTCAAGTTCTTGCCCAAATGGTTCCTAAGAAATACGACTGTGAGAGACAGACAGACGGGCGAACAAGTGAATGGTCTTACAAGGGTTTCCTTTTTCTTTTGAAGTACAGCATCTTAATAACAGTTTGAAGATATAATTATGAGAACCAAAAACAAAACTCATATACGTTTTTGAAGTATAACGTATACAAACTTGGCGTTCTTCTAATATAGATTCTGACACTTAACAATGATTCGGAATGGATGTAACTGGATAATGTCGTAACCACGGTGCGGTTACAGGAATATTAATTAATGAAATTTATACGCTTTTAGGAGAGTGCTCCTGACACTCGTTAGAGCTTACGCATGTGACCGCCGGATGTACCGAAAACAGCCCTGGGTCGCATTATAACGCGCTTCACTTCTCTTGCGAGATACAGATTATGTTACGTAAGACTCGTGGCAATTCGCGACGTTCGGGCCGGCCATTATAGATAATTAACCGTAAATATACCGAATAGCTTGTTATAAGTAAAATTTGCAAGTTGTTTTATCAGAATCGACGTGTTTATGTTCCAATGGTTTGCGGTACGTGACACACCAACTATTTCGATACGCCCGAACCGCTTGGCATAATATTTAATAATAATAATGAGGAACAAAGATGCATGTCGATCAATTGTTTAAATTTCCCTTTTAAGTTTAAAATTGAAGGAGATTTTTGAAGTAAAACTTCTTTACGCACGCTTGACTTGGGGAGTAAACTGGTGAATGCGTGACGAGAGCGTTACGAAAAGTGTGATCGGGCGAGGCGAACGGAAGTTGAGAGGAAGATATAAGTTAGTGAAGACAGAAAGAGAGAGAGTTACGTTTCGTATATTACTGTAGGGACAAGAGAGAGAGGTGTGAGCACACATTTTCTTTCTCTCTGTCTCTCATAGCCAGTTATGCTTCGTATATCTAAGACACAGTGCAAGCCTATTGTCTGTATCACACTGCAGGAGCAAGAGAGAGCAGTGCGCGCGCACATTTTCTTTCTCTCTTCCTCTCATAGCCAGTGCATGAAATATATATATATATATATATATATATATATATATATATATATATATATATATATATATATATAATATATATATATGCGAGTTTGCTAGCGTTACGCGAACGGTGATTTTTTTATAATTTTTTTTATAAATTTTGATTATTTTGTAATTTCATTTCGTTCTTGAACAATTTTATAAATTATTATTTTGTTCAATACATTAAATATTCTACGTTTAAAGTTAATAAAATTGTAAATTAATTTTAAACTTCATATTTTGTGAATTTGAAGTTTTACTTCAGCCGTGTGGTCTAAAGCACACTCGTTTTTTTACAGGTTTTAACATTGACCAAAATATTTTCTTTAATTTTCTACAAAGTACCAACTTATGTAATATTACTTGTGTCTTCTGTACCATTATCCTGCTTTCGTGAAGTGATTATTTCAAGTAAGTGATTAGATTTGATGTAAAAAAATCTATAGTAACCATGACTGAAATTTATTTGCGGGTACAGTATCTATAATTTTTTTCCAAATTGTAATAAACCGCAAATATTGTTTCCGGTGCATGTGTGTGCGTAAGTGTGCCTATGCGTGCGCAAGTGCGCGCGTGTGTTCTGACGAGCTGTTCTAACGAGAGAGTGTGCGTGCTTGGTACTACACGCATGCGAAAATATAAAGGTAGATTTAGTAGGAAAAAGAAATCATTCTCACGTGGACAGTTACTTCGTATACTTAACCTGTTTATGTATTTTCGTTTTCATTAAGTGTTTTTTATAATTCCAAAATTATTGCTGACGTTCAAGGACCAATAGACCAATTTAATAAAGAAAACAATCAAACACGAGTGTAAGTATTAAATGTTTTATTAATTTAATCAATTAACGTTTGTATTGAAATATTTATAGTAAGAATACAAAAACATAAATCTCGTTTTTCTTTGTCTATTCTATAGTTTTTATATAGTTAAACATTGCAATTCCAAATAATTATTTTTAATTTTAAATATAAATAAATGTCTATTATTTATTACTGTATCGATATTATATCAACTAATAATTAATAATTGAATTTTAAATGCACCACCTAAGAAGTTTGTGTTCTGTCATGTAACCTGCGGCACATCAAGTTTTTTTTCTAAATTTTGGGATCCAGGGCTAAACTTTCCAAATTTATTCACATAGGGAAATTTTTCTAAATTTTAGGATCCGAGGCTAAACTTATCACATTTATTCCCATATAGGACTATCACTAGTCGCAGTCACATATAAGACAAAAGTAAAAAGCAAAATTTAGTCGCAACTTTTTTTGGAATTAGTTAACAAGCAAATTTGTAGTTCCAAATAATTATTAATGTAATAAGATTTTTCTGTTTGTAATACCATAATTACAAATTGGTATAGTATTAGAAATTATTTTTTGTTGAAATAAATAATTTTAAATGGTAATAAGAAAAAGAAATTAACCCTTTTACCAATAGCACAAATGAAATGAAACTGCACCTTCGAGCACACAGTAGTTGCGTTCAAAATACAGTCCGGGTTTATCTGTGCACACATATAACAAAAAAATCGTACATCTCTGTCACGATAAATTAAATAATAATTTTTTTACTACCATTTTATAATGATTCATTCTACAATTATATATGCTTCATCCAATAATTGTACAATGCTTCATTCTGTTTGTCACACTCAGAGATTGTTTATTTTTTTCCTTATGGTCAGGATTTATTAACACGTGTAATCTCAAGATACATCATAAAATTAAACGAAAGTCAGAATAGACAATGAACAAATAGAAACGTCAAATATAAATCGGGCCCTCCAAAGGTCACATGTACTCGCTCTGTGGCATTGACAGCAACGGGTTCGACAACTATCACTGCGTAAATATACTGAGTAAATAACTGAATATATTAATGACAATCATATGCGGAACATTCATTTAATGATAAGCAAATAATCTGTCTATCTAAACCCATCATTAATCAGATTGTAACGACCCACCTTATTCCATAAACTATTTACATATCAAGTCTTCAACTGTTTCTTATCATGTTGGGATAGTGGATGATGATAGAGAGCCATATCGAATTAAGAGGCCAAGATTCTCTTCTTTGTGGTACATTTTATAGATTACGGATAGTCTATGTTGTAACTGAGATATACGTATAATGAGACATATATATATATATATATATATATATATATATATATATATATATATATATATATATAAATATATATTATATACATATAGTTAAATTGGTATTTCGTAGGGCAATCAGCTTCCATAAGTTCCTGAGTAAAAAATAATATGATTATAATAAATAAAATTTTCTTGCATTTCATTCTGATCTCAAGATATTAGATTATTACAAACTTAACTAAAGAGTTAAACGTAGTGTACTGCACACTGGGCGCCGCGTGGCATAATTGCGGTCAAACTTGTCATGTGTCATCAATTAATTAGAATTGACTTCAAACTTATTTATTCACTATAAGCTGTACATGCAAGTTTAACATATGCCGAAATAAACTGACATAGTACATAATTTATGTTATAACGTTTATTATGTGATTCTGCCGCAAATAAATTAGATTATATTATATTTAGCCACAAGAAGTATCATTTTACACATTAGTTCGTTAGCTTTGTTGTTTTATTATGGATTCTTATTCTTCCATTCTTTCGCCCGTTTATCCATCTGTAAAGGTCTCATTGTCTAAAATTCTATAGATGATCCATTAGATAGAAACCTTAATTAATATGTAGGAAAATACGGTAATTTAAAAACAATTTAATGATTTTCTAAGTTTACCAGTTGGGGTTGAACTTTTTTCGCGCACCATATTATGGGGAGTATCATTGGATAGTCGTTTTAAATTGAGGTTGAGCTCCCTTGGAAGTATTTTTTAAATTTTGCTGTAGATAGTATTTAGTGAGTGTCTCATTTAAACTTTCTGAAGATAGTATTTAGTGAGTGTCTCATTTAAACTTTCTGAAGATAGTATTTAGTGAGTGCCTCATTTAAACATTCTGAAGATGGTATTTAGTGAGTGCTTCATTTAAACATTCTGAAGATAGTATTTAGTGAGTGCCTCATTTAAACATTCTGAAGATAGTATTTATTGAATGCTTCATTTAAACATTCTGAAGATAGTATTTAGTGAGTGCCTCATTTAAACATTCTGAAGATAGTATTTATTGAGTGCTTCATTTAATATATTTTTAAGATGCTGAATTAATAGGTTTAAGAGTTGATGATGTTACTATCAAATTTCATCTACTTTTATTATAATGGCTTAAATCACTTAGTAAGCAAGCCGATTTGAAATAATTTTTAGCCATGTAGGTTAATGAATACATTTTATGCAATGACGACGAAACCTCTTATTTTGACACACATTATACTGTTTTTTTTTTAATCGCTTCGAACGAGAATCGAGGACAGATTATTTTAATTACCATTGATATGTTAATACTCACACTGCAAGAAATTATCGATGTCGTTTTTTAAATAGAATGTTCTGTTTTTGAAAAAATCGATAACCAAATTTCGTCAAGAATTGGTCCATCGATTTAGACGATAGACTATGGGATATACACACATTTGCACGCCTACACATAAATACACCCATATTTTATTCAGTGTCACATTTCTTACACTTTATTAATGCAATATAACCATTTTGCATTAAAAAGTTCAGTTCAAGTAAAGATATGATTACAATATTTCATTCATTTCTTACGTCGCACGATAACGGTGCCCGGTGGTTAACGGGCACGATAACATGTGAATATGATTTCTCTCAACGCGCGTTAATATTATTTTGAAGTTACTTAATTATTGATCAAAGTTTTTAAAATTCAATATATTGTGCGTAAGTTTTCAATGAATACGACGAATTAGACTTTCTTGCGATTTATATAAGACACTGTACCAGTTATCTCCGTCCAATGTCGTATTTAAATCTTCAAAATACGTAAGGTAGAAAAAATAAGTAAGGAAAAAAATGCTTTAAATATTTGGAAAATTATTATAAGGGTTTATTTTTCGATATTTGAGTTGAATCGAATCGAATCTCGAATGGTATTCTCCAACTTACATGGCAAGAAAGCCGTCAAGTGCGTTTGCGAATATGCACGAAACAAGATTCCGCAGTTGTTTTTATCTTTCGAAATTATTGATGAAAATTAACTGATATAATTTTAATTTTAATCAATTGCTGGCACTAATTTTTTTTAATATTTTTCAAATTTAATTTAAAAAGGAGAGGGGGACCACATAACCCTTAGTGTGGAGCTTAGTATTTTTGAAAAGTCGCTTAAAAATTAAAAGTGATCAATGCAACTTTAATTTTATTTTAAAAACCTACCTAATTATACCACACCCGATGTGGTGTTCAAAATTCATGCACAAAACCTATAGAAACACTGACGCTGTGATACGGAAAATCGGACGTACATGACGGAATTCTGAGGGTACTTTGTTTGACTATCGAACTCCAAAACAATGGAATTGTTTTATTGTTTATCATGTTTTTGTCAATTTCATTGCATTTATAGAGAAACAACTGTAGAAGCAAAAGTTTACGTAAGGTGCCGGTGAAAATCTGTAGTTTAACTAATTAATCTAAAATTGTACAGACATATGGACAGGGAGAAGCTTTTAGTACTTTGAACAATAGTGACAGATATGATTAATCCCGCTCAACGACTAATAGTACTAGGGCTTTACCAACAACATCGGGCGATACTTCCTTGCCAGCAAACTGATTGTATTTCTTAATGCGTTGTTCCAGAATACAATGAAGGCGTTATTAATCGTTACGTTGGCTGCACAGGCGAGCTGCCTCTCGTTATTCTCGAAGTCATCAAAGCAGTCACCGGCGAAGAAACCGTTATCCGTATTCAGCTTTGACGATGTTATTCCACCCACCGCTAGCAAGTTTCGGATCAACGGGATAAATGGAACGTGGATATCAGGTAACAAGCTTGATTGATGAATATTTTTAAATAGTTTTGTTATTTGTCGTCTCAGATTAAATATGTAGTAATCAAGTTTCCAGCGAGAGAAGAGAAAATGGTAACCACATTGCCACTAAGAAAAATTCGCATATCTTTTGTTGATGATATGCGAATTTCAGTTCAGATGAGAAAATTCCTTTTTCTTAATACCAAATATTAGTTAACATTTAACTGGGGGTTATTAGTGCTTGTTTATACTATATATTTTTAATACTGGCATTGATACCGTATTTAACTTAGCCTATACTGGGATATTGCAATTCCGGTATTAACCGGCTAATTAAGATGATAAATAAAAAATAAAATAGCTCTTTGATTAAGAACTAATTTTTTTCAGTGTTTTAAATTATTTAAAATTTGACATGTAAAACAAAAGTCTTACACATACTTGATTCAGATAGAGTCTTTAAGAAATAATACTCTTCTTGATGTTTTTTTAAATTCAATTAAAACAAATCAATTCAGTTTTATAAAAAGGAACCTGCAAGTATCGAAAAAATATGCAATTTCTTCTAATATTTCTTAAACCGCTACTTCTCAAACTGAAATCAAAATTGATGACAGTCATAAATAATCATTATAGTCAATTTCTATTAATGAGAATAAGTTAAACTGAAATCATAAACAATCTCAACAGTTTGAAGAATTAAAGGAAAAAGTCTTTTGAGTCTTGTATATTAAATCTCTTATAGTTAATTGACTATCATGTGCCAACCAGAGTTCATGATCTTTAATTTTTTTCCCTATTTTGGTTACAATACTTGCACTATCTGTTTTAAAATTAATAGATGAATCATCACGGTGACGCGAAGATTCAATATAAATTCATGTAGCCGACCGGTTGTTCATTTGTTTATTTTTGTACTTTAACGTATCTAATTAATACATATGGTGGATTCATTGCCACCAGTCCATAGCCAACTAGGAAGTCTAGTATAGCCAACCAGTCCAGCCCCCTTCTACAAGCGGTCGGGAATCGAACCCGGCTCCTCGCGGCGCGTCCTATAATAAAAGGTCGTATGCTTTGTGATCAACCTAACGCATCACGGCGATGACCTATTAGATATTGCAAACTCACAATTACTGGCATAGATCTCGTAATTTTTATAAGCCCAAGGTTTTTGTATTTTTTTGAAATAAATCTGTCTTGGGCACGTTGATATCAATTAATCTATTATTGTTTGTGGCTGCATATTTATCAAAAGTTACAGAAAAAGTGCGTTTAATGCTCGGAAAATTGTACTCCGATGTCTTAAAAAGTCGAGTAAATGCCCCGATTTCCAAAGTTTACTCACCGGTTATCCGTCCCATGCTGCTATCTTTGATGCAACTAGTTCCATAGAATCAGAAGTTTGCAAATGATTTCTGGCTTAAGTGCTTTAATATGTTGAATGAAGAGCCGAAAATAACAATTTTATGCACCACTCTCGATTCTTGGATCGATCCGTGTAAAACTGAGGCAGGAGAGGCACGGGTTTCATTGGATATAGTAATTCCACAGACACCACATGATGTGATCAGGTTGCATAGCTAAAAAGTATGTACGAATTCGAAAGTTACAAACTAAAAATACAATAATTATGGCATTAGCCAATTAATATCGGCATCGAAAAAATTCCAAATCATTTCGGGTCCATAGTATTACGGAAATTGGTGGATTTAAAAATTAACCAGCTTTGAATCAAAATATAGTTTATTTGACTTATAATCTTACTTTAAGCTTCGTGCGCGTGGATTTTTTATTTTACATGAACTGTCACTAAAACAATATTAACAAACATTTTAAATTTTACTTTAGTGATAATGACTATCGGTCAGATCTATTAATATACAACTTTATTTCATCAGCTCGTGTTCCTCTCCTAGGTACCTCCAGCAGGGTTTTGTCTGAAGTTTCATTTTAGACATAGACAGTGGCTCTCCCGATTAAACAATTGGTTACCCTGCGGTCTTGCACGGTTCTTTTTAATTTAAAGCTTCGATGCTTCCATTGTTAATCTACAAGCACACACAGTAAGCACAAGTACACAGTTCGGTATTAACATTTTTAACACCGTGATGACTTATCTATGTTATGAGGTTGCTATGTCATGTTATGTTCGATGTTTTTTTTATTCCCGTGAGTGCTTCAGGAAATGTATAACGGTATTAACAGTCAAATTTCTCAAACTTCACGTATCAGGGATTCAAAGTTACATATATATATATATATATATATATATATATATATATATATATATATATATATATATATACACACGCACACACACACAAACACACATACACACACACACACACACACACACACACACACACACACATATATATATATATATATATATATATATGTATATATTTCTTTTTTTGAATTTCATGACGTAGGAAATGGGATTAAAGGAGTTGGAAATGTGTGAACGCTTTATGGAAATGTATTGTTGCCATCTTAATGATTAAAGAATAGAAATTAATAGACGAGCAATTCGTAAAAAAATAACTTTAAAAACGTTACAACGAGAGATTAAAATATCACATAGTGCCTGAGAAGCGAGAGAACAAGCTATAACCGCTTTCGTTACTTTAAACGTTCTTTTCATTACTCTAAAGTAGGCGTTCTTTGTAGCTGCGATGGATTAGTTAGTTATTTCGTAATTGTGTTATTTGAAATATGATTTCGACTAATGATGTCTTTTATCCTATTTCAGACTCAGAGTTTCTATATTATGCTGGAGCCGATGTTTACACGTACGATGTCGTAGCAAACAAGAGCAGCATCCTAATTTCGGGACACTTTTTGGTAATAGTGATTTATATTTGACAATATTAACTTTATGTTATTTAATTGTTCTTATAAATATACGGCAGTAGACGTATATACTTGACTGCCATCAGCTTCATCATAATATAGGAAATTCCTATATTATTACAAGTAACTTTTAAACGCCGGTGTACGATCTAAAAGCTACTTATTTCAATGATAAATAACTTATTTTAATTTGATATTTGCACGAGTTTGGTTATTTTCTAGAAATGTTGACAGTTCCAGAATATTTCATCATTCGACATAGTTAAACCAAAATGCATACAGTTAAAGCTATCGCCAAGCTGCCAAATGGATTTAAATATACATTAAATAGGGCTTTTCTACTTTACAAGTTAATGATCACTTGGTTGAAACTACTGGTTAACTACAATTGATTGAAACAACTGGCTATCACATACGCAATCATACACGTTAATCATACATCATCCACCAATAGATTGGTGTAGAACAAACAAGAGATTTAGCACGCAACTTCGAGGAAATATAAAAATGAAAATGCTGGGCTGATGAAATATCAAGAGTGTTATTCGTCGTAACTTGCTTCCAGATGGGTCTACGATAAACGTAGAGATTTTCCATTAAAATTGACTAACTAATAAATTATGTATTTAACAGGTCGTAGTATATTTTCCACATAATAACGCTAGTTTATGTACCGGGAAATATGCTCGCGAAAAATAACAGGACTTAGGCTTGGTACTACCAGTACATCCAAATCATTCTCCCGGCATTGCGCCATTTAATTATTATTTGTTCAGAAACTTAAACGATGGTTTACAGAAAAATAAGATCTACGGTATGAAATACCTATTTTTTTAATCAAAGCACCATGATTTTTTCGTTCAATTTGTATATTGTCAAAATGTAAATTGTTACTGCCTACCGGATGGCGACAAATTATAAAGATGGTAAACATAAACTTCAAATTTTCGTTATAATTTGGTTTTAAAATATTTTTTGACAACAATTCGGGGTTCAAATTATGTCTAATTATCAAACCCAATATTAGAAATATACATTTGTATTATTGCGTTTGCTAATAAGTATAAATTATCATTCATTCGCCCCCATGTTTTATTTTGCATATACTTGTTTTTACGACTACCAATATTTCTTGTGTACATACATACAGGTATACAAATGTATAGTAAAATGCACTTTACAACGTCATACCAACCCACTTGGTTTCTCTGTATGCTGCCCATTGTATCGATAGATATTTCCTTTTTATTCGCAACAAATTCGCGAAACATTAACTTCTAATCTAACACGAATCCACTATCCATAAGTTAATCTTTTATCCCATCCTCAAGTCTTTTGAACGTGTCGATAGGGTGAGAAGGGTCGACTAGCACGTTAAAGACGTAATTAATGATTAACCACAATCGATACAGTCAGATGCCCCTGTTCACTGTCCTGTTAAGCCGTAACATTAAGCAACGAATTAGTTTTCTCGACTGCTGTATTTACTCTACCGTCATTTATTTCAGTTAGCTTAATCAGTTGCATTAAAACTGAGTTTTTTTACAGAAAAGTTTGAACGCGTCTATGGATTCCCTCTCATCGGACAAAAAGTTTGTGGCTCTAAAGACCAACGTTCAACAGGTGAGTCTTACAATTAGTTAATGATACTGTAATGTACCAATTACAATAAATATTGTCTCATAAAGTTTGAACGAAGTGTATCCATTGAACAGAAACTATATACCCTACGACGGTCGTGTTTAAATATCTTCATTCTTGCCTATATTAGAGCATAGATAATATATTTCTAATTAATAAGTCAGCCCATCTTTGCAATGGAAAAAATTTCCTATATTTTACATTTCTAGATCTTCAAATTTTCGTCCTTTAGGGTAACATTCAAAGGGTACCCATAGAGTATAATAAATAGTGATATTGTATTTATTTATTAATTCAGTATTGAATTAAAACATTGAAATAAAATAAATACTGTCATCTAGTGGAGAAAAATAAAAACACATTTATGATGATTGTAACAGTTAAAGAAAATAGCTCAACCGATTTCCAACATTACTAGACTATATTGCATGCATAATTTTATTTATAATTTTTTTTTGTTTGAAAAGAAATTTGCTTTATTTGTACTTCATTTATTTCGTCTGAATTTAATTATAACTTTTGTTTTAGGTATTTCGTCGATCAAACACATATTCCTGCACTATATACGACTTTAACACACGGTATGAACAAAGTTATTTATTATTTAAATCGACTTCATTAAGATTTTTATTAATTTTAATTAGTCACTTTTAGCTGCTAGTTTGGATATTTTCTAGAAATTTTGGCAGTTTCAGAATATTACTTTTTTAATTTTTTTGCAATGTTATATATTTAATACAATGATTGCCTTTACATAAATAGTGTCACTCGATGTCAACTTTAGATTAATTAAGTTATAAAGGAATAACGAATAATCTTAAAATGCGGCTATATATTTATGTTTCAACATGGTTTAAGGAAAATGTACTTCATTATGAGTTTTAGGTTCACGAAAATAATTCCTGCATACTTTGCATTCCTGCCTGCATACTTTGATTTCTGTCAAAAAACTGAAAAGAAATAGTTTCGACTGATACTACTTCAAATGTCAAACAATTAGCAATCGTTATTAAGTAGTACTTTGATTGCTTAATCATCAAAGACATTAAATACTTTCCAGGCGTTTATTCAAACTGTCATCTGGTGAGCGCATTTCGTTGCTAGTGTGGGGTCCTGTTGGACATTCTCTAGCTTATGTGAAGGACAACGACGTGTACTATCTTCAGGAGTTTCTGGAGACTACAGCACCTATCAGGCTGACAAATGATGGCGTGCCCGGTGTCATTTACAATGGAATTCCTGATTGGGTATATGAAGGTATGTGTGTCTGTGCGTTTAAACACTACTTACTAAAATTAAAGGATCACCGAATATTTTGAAAAATTTTAGGTCGTTTTTAAATAGCTGTAATTTAGCGAAAAAAATGTTCCAATAAATCGATATTTTATAGCTGATATTTTTTTAATTTTTAATATACCTTTAATATTTTTTATCAATTGCTGTTATAGTATTATAGATTAAAAACTAATATTAAAAAAAAATAAATATGTATTTTTATTCTAAAATTTACCCTATGCACACGTCTATGATATTTCCTTCCATTTAGCTTTTCCATTAATTATTTTATGTTTATAAGTAACGTAGTTATTTGTTGTCAAGTAAAAATTTAACTTTTGACTTTGATTTTTCGTAATTTATAAGGAAACGATGGCACAAAAAATATATGAGTGATTTCAAAAATCATAAAATATATCCTTTAAGAAAACATGATTTAATTTTTTAAATATTATTTTCTTAGTCACAATATCTACTTAAAAATTATGTCGAAGACTGCTATTTTAACCTTTTTTAAAAACCACAGTTTCACCTTTCCAAAAATTACTTAACCACGTGCAAAATGGTTAATAGCTAAAATTTTATTTCTCACGTATGTGGTCAAATCTATATAAAAAAATTAACTGACGTTCCTGTCATAAATTTAACAACTTAGTTTAAGTTTGCTTTTTTATTTAGACTTGAATATTTTACTTGATCTCAAGTTTTAACTTAGACATTAACTGTGAACTAACATATATTGAAAGACGTCAATCGTATTCATATTTGTTTATATCATATTTGTTAAATCATATTTGTTTTAATAAGACTAGTTATTATTTTATTATACGACCTACTGATAGTATTCGATTTAAAAACCCGCATGTTACTGCAGAATTTTGAAATTAGCAATGACAAAATAAGCGAACCTAAAACTTTCAACGCGCAAACAGCCTTGGGTTTCAACAGATTAGACTACTTGCGCATGTATTGTCATTAAGGCAAACTGAATTAAGAAATAATCGAAAGTAATCTTAGCCTTGTTTTTGTTGAAATGTCAAGGAGTATTCCTTAAAAAAAAATAAATTCACGTGTAATATTTTTTCGGCAACATAAAAACTGTGACACGTGGAATTAGGATTGTTTCTTGTTTTAATATGACTATTGTGCATATGACCTCCGCTTTCCAAACAGTGAGACATATGATCAGACTAAGGCAATCAATCAATTTCATGCAGAAAATCCTGTATATTGTTGCACACACACCCACACATACACACACGCGCGGTTTGTGTGTGTGTGTGTGTCTGTGTATAATGGCCTATTGTTCAAATGACCTTACACTTAATTTATTTTTATTTCTTACAGAGGAAATTCTATCGTCATCCCAAGCGGTGTGGTTCTCCAAAGATGGATCACATCTTGCCATAGCATCTTTTAATGATACTTTAGTTGACACCGCTAAATACCAAATTTACGGAACTCCGGGCGACCTGAACCATCAGTATTCTGAGATCGCTGATATTCGATATCCAAAGGTTAGTCGCTTCAGTCACTTAATCATAAACTTTAAATGATTATTACCAAGGAAGAAATGTAAATTAATGACAAATTAAATACATTGAACTTTCCATTAGTGTATTTAAACATAACTTTAAAGAAAAAACGAGAATGAATAGCGAATGGAAAGTAAACTAAATTTTTCTTGGAGCAATGTTGTTTAGGTTTGGCAAACAAATGCAAACGATGTATTAAGTAGAAACGTATTGATTTCCACATTGGCTTTTTCATTTTTATCTCGTTTCGGTTACTAATTGACAGAATTTTGCTTATAATTGATGACTCCTGTGTGACAACGTCCTGACCATCGACTAAATTGTACAGGAAGTATTCATTTTACATGGTATTGTATTATTTAATATTTATCATAAGATTTGCCTCTGGAATTATTAAATGTAGTCGTTACTGCACCTGAGTATGATTTATTCAGAAGTAAAAAGACTGATTTAGATAAAATATTGATAATAATTAGAATAATAAGATCTTACTCGCATGACATAATATGTCCGATTACTCGATCCAAATAAGTTTATTCGGAGATAGTATTATGACAATTTAAAGCAGCTGCCTTGCCTATTTTAGTGATAGACAGGGTGAAGTGTTTTTATAGATAGGCACATTAATGGAATTAATGTGAATGTTTTTAGAAATAATTATCTTTGTTTAGTTGACCTTGGGTCAAAATGAATTCGATTCTACGCTAAAAGCGATTCCACTACTGAAAGTAAATCGATACTTTGTACGCTTCAAGAAGTAAGAAGGTCATTATTTCGTAATTACATTGTTTTTATCCGTTTATAAAAACTTATTTTTGCAAATTCGTAACTGTTTATGTTATGTAGTAAAAGACGAGTGACATTGTGTGGTGATATTACGGCAATAATGTAAAGTGTAAAAGTTAAACCACGATTTTTAGAGGGATAATGATAATACAAACGTTTGCTGTTAAGGTAGAAAGCGAAAGAATCTATTAAACTTCTGCTTTTCTTAATGATACGCGAGAAGATATATATATATATATATATATATATATATATATATATATATATATATATATATATATATATATATCTATATGTGTGTGTGTATGTGTGTGTGTGTGTGTGTAAGCGCGTGCGGGCATGCGCGCGAGCATGCGTGGGTGCACGTGCGCGTGCGCGTGCACGTGCGATTGCGCATGTATGTGCGATTGAGCGTGCGTGTGCGTGTGTGTGTATTTGAGTAAGTAATAAGGTAAAGTACAATAAAGAAGGAATATTTTTTAAAATGAATTAAGACGAGACAGGGGGCGATATGGAGAATGTTGCAAACTATGGCTATATATACAGATTTCCGAAGCTAGGCAAGAACTCTTATATTTTAGGTTTGTCTTTAGGTCCGTTCTAGTCCTTTAATGTGAAATTATTTCACATTACAGTCGCGAATTTTTAATTTTTGTAAGTACATGATCACACTCATGATCTCAAATATTGATGGGAAATGGAGGAAATAAAAAGACATTTTTCTTCTTTTCCATTAGAAATGTTTTACTTACTTGTTTTTACTTGAATTTTATACACTGTTTATTTGATACATATTCAAACAAGTTTCCCTACATCGCACCATCTCTGAGTAAACACTTTGTAACTGAACGGATACCGAATTGATTCCATAAGTATTCTGATTTTCCACTTTTGGAACGAAAACTTGTAATTTAGTAGCATTGTGTTATATAAGACATACTAAAATGTATTTCTTTTTTGTATTATTTTGATGACTAAACAATTATTTAAAAAACTATACAATATAAAACATGTTACAGATTAAAGCTGAAAATTCGTTATCGTTTATTTCATATGAGAAATTTTCTAATGATTATTTTAGATTATGTCAAGTAGATTTTGTATGCCTTTGTTCACTTCTTTAAAATATATATTTACATAAGTAGATATTTCTGTGTACGATATGTGTTAGACTTATTTCAGTAAATAATCAGGATAAAAGACAAGAAATAAAATGTTTGATGGTTTCTAAAATTTATCGTAATCAAAATAAAAGTATGTTAATATACAGGTGTAATTCTTCGTAGCCCATTATCAGATTGATTTCCACGATTGCAGATTATCAGATTTGTATAGACAAAACTCATTAGCAAGATTCTCGTTTTCTTCCTTATTTCTCTAATTTACATACTTTCTATCCACCTTCAGTCTGGCCGCACCAACCCCACAGTTCGAGTTCGTACCGTGAGTCTGAAGAAACCAATAACTCCGGCGAGCTATCAGAATGTACCGGCACCGCGTGATTTGATCGGTGCCGACCATCTACTCGGCAGCGTTGCTTGGGCTTCCAACCACGACATAGTAGTTTCTTGGCTGAACCGCCGCCAGAATGTTAGCATTATGCTATCGTGTGATGCTGTTATGGGGCTCTGCCGACAGGTACGTCTCATTCGAAACTCTATCACAAATTATAGAAGAAGAAGGTTAGTAATTAATCAGAATTTTGGTCCCGAACACTTGTTCTTGATAGATTTATATAGTCTGATCAAATTATTGATACACTACTAATAATCCATCTTTTATCAAGCAATTACCCTCAGTTGTAAAATTATGTAAAATATTGTGTAAAGAGACATCCGATACTAAATTATTATAAGAAGAAAGTATAGCGATAATACAAAAGATTATAATTTTTGGATATTCAACAGATTTCAGACTTCATACAGATTTCGAAAATCGACTATAGTTTTCCATTAATTTCGGTGATGTAATTAATATAGTTTCCATAATAACGTGACGTTATTAAAACTGTTTCAATAAAAAACAAATTATTTAAAACTGTTTTCAAAAAATTATTTCAACAAACCTATCAGCTTCATTTTTTCCCCGGTGTAGTTGATATTGTCGAAAACAATCGGTGAAATTATTTTCAGTGCATATAAGAATATATCTATAACTCTATAGACATTTTAAATCGATGATTACAAAAATGTGTGAGGAAAAAATAAGAGAATATTTTAATATTACAATTTTAATATTATTGTCTTTTGTCTTTTAGTCAATTTAACATGTTATTTTAAATTATTTCATTTAATTTTAATTAAAGAAGTTATAAACATAATGTATCCATAGTCAATATTATGATCACAAATATTTGATACACAATTTTTACCTTTGTCCTGATTTTTAGGGTTTCGTAGTGAAACCATGATCTCTCATAACATTGTCACCCCCATCCGTCCGTCTGTCACAACCTTATAGTTTCAATAAATATAAACCTATGTGCACGGTATTATGCAAGTGCTTGTACTTGCATAATAATAAAAAGATATCAAATAAAAACTAGCAAAATGTTATACGTAGTGAAGGAGACTCTTTTTTGTACACCTCTATCGATTGGAATGTAACCGGAAAGGTCATTCAAAATTAAATCTAATCAATTTCAATTCTTCCAAAATATCAAACTTCGAAGGGTCTGCTTTCCCTCCTCTAATGTTCAACCATGGATCTAACAAGCATCTGATTAGAACTTTTAATTAAAATTATTTCAGTTAATTTGCATCGATTATTTTAAGAGATGTAGACAATTACGAGACCTATGTATGCGTTTTCTGACACACGTTTCGTCTATTTTATTTTAGAAAAATTATTATCTTTACAACAATCTTTTATTTCTCTTATAGACTTTAAATTAAAATTTCATAATTTTAATTAATATGTGATGTATTCATACTATATAGAACAGGTTGATCAAAGAGTTTAATTAATTTATTATGTAAAATAATATAACAAACCAATAAAATCTACTATAAGAAACATTGGATTTCTTCACATATTTATCTTAATACTTCTATATTGTATTTTTAAATTTATAAACATCATTGGTAATACTAAGAGTTGTACAGTATGAAAAATGCTTAACATAAAAACAAATATTCATACAAACAATTTTAATAACAAAAAAGAAAGGAAAACTTCTTTTCATGTTCAATAAAATAATTGTTCATTTATTGTTCTGAAAAATTTCAATATCGAACACAAACTTTTATTAAAAAAAGAATTGTTCATTTATTGTTCTGAAAAATTTCGATATCGAACACAAACTTTTATTAAAAAAAGAATTGTTCATTTATTGTTCTGAAAAATTTCAATATCGAACACAAACTTTTATTAAAAAAAGAATAGTTCATTTATTGTTCTGAAAAATTTCAATATCGAACACAAACTTTTATTAAAAAAAGAATTGTTCATTTATTGTTCTGAAAAATTTCAATATCGAACACAAACTTTTATTAAAAAAAGAATTGTTCATTTATTGTTCTGAAAAATTTCAATATCGAACACAAACTTTTATTAAAAAAAGAATTGTTCATTTATTGTTCTGAAAAATTTCAATATCGAACACAAACTTTTATTAAAAAAAGAATTGTTCATTTATTATTTCGAAAATTTTTAATGTCGAATGTACCCTTCCATTTCTTTCCTTACTGTTGTAACGATTTTGTTAAAAAAATCAAAATTCAGTTCCAAAAAACAATAAAACAAACTTATTTTTTTTATAATGTGCAGGAAAATTTGCCGTGAAAAAATTTATTATTATATAAAATAGAATAAAAGAACTGAAAAATAATTCGACATATACGTCAAGAATAATGTGATCTTAAGAGTTTTTCCTTACGTATTTTTGTTCTTACAACTTATTTTTCCACTCGCTGTACCGTGACCCCAATAACATCATAACATCGTAAACATCGACAAAAACGGCCTGCAGTGAGGTTTAAACTTGAATATTAAAACTTGTATTAATTTTTTCAATCTAAAAACGGTTTTATAACGGTATACGGTAAGTTATATTTATTACAATTTCCTAACAAAATATAATCATTATATGTCATTCTATGTGATCGCATCCGACGATTACACAATCCACCTAATAATAACATATCTCAAACTTTTAAGTTCAATATTGAAAAAACAAAAACTACAAATTTCTGGTAAGTTTCGTGGGATTTGAAAATATAAAAGATATTACCGATTATCACTAGTACGAACAATGGTAAAACTGCAAATACTGCATACGCAATACACTCACTATAAATGTAACTCTAACATACTGTGTACCATTGTTCGTACTAGTGATAATCGGTAATATCCTTTTATGTTTTCAAATCCCACGAAACTTACCAGGACTGTGTAGTTTTTGTTTTTTTCGATATTGAACTTTGAGATATATTATTACCATCTCGAATAAGCTCTGTATAGAACTGTAGTCACGTATCTCATTCATTTAGTTAAAGTCTAAGTTTCTCTTGGGAACTGATTTTTGAGATCATTAGGACTTTTTATGATATTCGCTGAAAACCTCAAAGACTGTAAAATTACTCTTTATTTTCAGTTGTCTTATGTCTCGTTATGTTATAAATGTTAAATCCGATATGGTACCCAGCGAAGACATCATGTCGTCACGAGGACAATAATGAAAAATGAGATGTAAATTAAGATTCCTTAACATAAACGTAAAGAAACGTATGGAATATGTAGAAAATATTAAGTACGTGAAATGTATTTATTTTCTTTACATCCTTAAAACCGAGTGACATGCAGACAGGTGAAACATAAATTGAATTTTTTTACAACAGTTCAACAAGGATTGCAAGTTTTGATTTAAAATAGCCGTGAAGTGAGTAAGGGACTGTTCACTTTATTATTTGTTATTATTGTAGACTGAGAAAACTACTCTTACCATAAGGTTTCCAAGAGTGTACTCTTGGAAATAAATTAATAAACAAACCAGTTAAGCGTGAGTAGAACCTGCGTAATGAGTGTTCCGTGCAGAAGAAGGGAATTATAGGATTTTAGCTTTACTGAAATTGCGTATTTGGTAGGGTTTGTATAACTAAAACAAGTTGTTTTAAAAAAGTGTTTTAAACAGTATTTAAAACATTAAGGAAAAAAAACAGAATTTAAAAAAAATTTTAATTGCGACTCACTTATTTCCTAATGATAACTAATATACATTTAGGATTTCAAATAATTCGAATTAAATTAAAAAGTTGGATCTACAAGTGTCATATTTGTCACTAGAATTAGGGATTATAAAGAAATTTTCCACAAACAGCCATAATTTTTTTATTACTTAATTTATTCAATCAAACTCAAACGGTAAAAATTGTAATTACTAAGTTACTATCATTAATTAACCAATAAACATTTTGTGTGTCAGACAAAGGCAGTCTGAAGATGTGTCGTTAAATCTATGGTATAGCCGTTAATATGGCTTTTTAATGACAGCCACCATTCTAGGGTCGGACGTGATTTACTACATTGTCTTCAAATAGAAATTTATGAAATGGATTCGTTATTGCCCTGGATTTTACAACATAGAACATCGCCTCTTTGTGATGGGCATCAATAAATAATAAAGCTTCAGAAATATCTTTTTTAATTAGATTTTCGTCCCTGTCATTAGGTGTTTGATGAAAAATAGATTGGAGAAATTGTTAATTGAATCATGAATTGAACTTCCATAAATCATTCAGTAAATACTCGGTCTTACGTCGTCGCACATTCTCACTCTCGAACTTATTTTTAAGGTTTATCCGTGCTTCAGTCACTTCACCAATACAACAAGATGTTTTCTGGGAAATGTCAAGTGTAACTGTTATATCTTTTAGTTTTCTGTAGAGGGCCTGCGCTTTTTGCTTTAGTGCCATTCACTGTTAACGACATCAACATATCTATAGCAGTTGCATTATTTAGGCATATGTCTGACATAACATGCTAGTTTAAAAAAAAAAAACTTTTAGGTAATCAGCTATTGTGTTCCACCTGATCTGTTCTGGTATAATAATTGCTTTTCCAAAACAACAGCTTGTTTGTATTTGGTAGACGCAAAGTGTGTATTTAAACTATCGCAATACAGAATAGACCTGGTTAGTAATATCCTTTGTATTTAAGTCGTGCGCTAAGAGGTTTAAGATGTGAGATGAAAAGTTAAAGTTAGTTTATCTTAGCCTTCTTGTTGAGTTTCACATTTCTTTCACAGTCTTCTGAAGGTTCACATTTTTTTACTGTTGGAATTGCTGTTTTCAGCTGTGTGGCTTTCGGTGTCAGTGTCTATTGTATCTATTAAATGAGTGTTATTCGTCAAAACATATGTGACACAGACATGTGCCACAGGTATCATAATGACATATGTGACACAGGTATTGCTCCAACCATCAACATGTCATGTTTACAACTTTATTTTTCAGTACATCTTTTCCGTTTCCTTGATTTGGATTGTAGACACCATCGAGTAGATTATCAGCAATTTGTTTGCGGTATGCGGTATGATTAAGTTCAAGGAAATTTTACATTCAGGATGGGTGTTTCCGTTCCTTTAATTTTAGGGACTACGGGTGTTTTACGTGGTTAAAAGGCGTGGTAGTAGCAAACATATAACGAGATAATTGTAGATTTATTTTTCTTCTTATCTTCCTGATTGGTAGTAATAGTAAATTTTTTTTATAGTAACGTTCATTTTGCTATTAGCATAGATACTTTTAGATTGAAGAATGGCAACAAATTTTACAGATGAATCATCCGAAATAGTCTTCCTGGATTCCAGCAGATCTCAAAACCTTCATCACACAGTCCTGGGACTCCTCGGCCTCGTCAAGATTTGAATTAGTGTTAGAAATATTGCTACATTTCTGGAAGTGTTCCTCTATTCTTTCCACAAGTCCAACTAGCCATTGATTACATTTTTTCAACGTACCCTATTGGTCTTCAGTGTAACATTTTCTCGAGGGATTGATATGAATTGTTTTCCAAATTGGATACTTTTTGCGCCCCGGAGCTGACATTTTTATTTTTATGAGATGCTCTGTGCTGTGCTAGCATCGCCACAAATTTCAAAACTGAAATGGAATATCAGAAAGATAATCCATCCTATATATATTCTCCATCCGTAATACGCCGTCCCGTTCCGTCCGAAGTAATTTCCTGCAATGATTATGAATACTTTTAGGTATTTCCCCTACTAAGAACGAATATCGGAACATACAGAACTGCTGAACCCTTTATGCTCAGTATCGATGATAGATTACAGAAAAAAAAATGAAATTCTGATCGATTTTTGGAAATGTTTTCTCATGTGAGTATTAAAATAAGCTAGAAATTAATCATATTGGGCCTGTTCGATATGAAATTGATGACTAATTACTCAAAAGGAAAGAAAACATTGTTTAAAATATTTTGAACTGGTTTTTATATATAATTAAAGAAAGACTGTATTCTTTTCCAATCCTGATATTAGGGATTAATCATACTTGTCGCATTTTAATTACAGAAAATTGTCATTTTGTATTTCGATGTTTACTCCTCTTTTATTTTTATCAATTCGGCTGTCGTATTAAATGAAGATAAAATGCATACAAGTTTAGGTAACTTGTAGAAATTTTAACGCTTCTGAAACAAATGTGCAAGCGAATTCGGGTTAACGTTAATTGGCGTAGCTAATCGTTATACATCGCAACCGATGAGCTGGCGTACGCGCGTTTAATAGCACGTTGTACACGCGCCGAACATCTAGGGGACGGGCAGATATTGTATCATATAGCAAGAATATGTTCTTTAACACACGTAAGTAGGTAATTGTATACGATCGCATTCTTGCATGCTTACGCATGCTATCTAATGTTTTCGCAGCTGAAAGCAACTGATACACGTAAGTGTGGCCAACACTATATGACAAATCGTGAATTGATGCTGACAAGTGTGATTAGTCCCTTATTTTTCATTCATTGGCAAACTCACATTCACACATTAAGTGTGTACCAATCGCGCGCAATAGGTGTTCGGCCTGTCGGTATATATTGTTCGAGTAAACCTTACTTTGTTTACATTGTAATATCTTCATAAACAGTTAAAAACGGAAAACATTTTAATGCAGTTTAATATGGTCACCATACAATCATTATTTTTTCACTACACTTTTTATTAATTAAATTGTTTATAAGAAATTCGTGATGAAGCTTCAAAGGTTACATGTAATTTTCCTTCAACGTTGACCTCATGACATATATGCAATAATTTTTCAAGGTTTTTCTGATTAATATTTTCGGGGGTCAGGAGGATGCTATAATAAACTGTGTTTTTTTTGTTTGTTTTTGAAGTAAGACTTCTTTACGCACGCTTGACTTGGGGAGTAAGCTGGTGAATGCGTGACGAGAGCGTTACGAAAAGTGTGATCGGGCGAGGCGAACGGAAGTTGAGATAGTTGAGGAAGTGGGAGATGGGAAGTTGAGTTGAGATATAAGTTAGTGAAGACGGAAAGAGAGAGAGAGTTACGTTTCGTATATTACTGTAGAGACAAGAGAGGTACGAGCACACATTTTCTTTCTCTCTTCCTCTCATAGCCAGTGCATGAAATATATATATATATATTTATATATAAATATATATATATATATATATACATATATATATATACACATATACATATATATATATATATATATATATATATATATATATATATATATACGCGAGTTTGCTAGCGTTACGCGAACGGTGATTTTTTTATTATTTTGTAATTTCATTTCGTTCTTGAACAATTTTATAAATTATTATTTTGTTCAATACATTAAATATTCTACGTTTAAAGGGAATAAAATTGTAAATTCATTTTAAAGTTCATATTTTGTGAATTTGAAGTTTTACTTCAGTCGTGTAGTCTAGAGCACACTCGTTTTTATTTTGTTTTTACTTGCACATATAAATGGGTTCGACAACACATTTACGTTCACGTGGTAGGCACGTTACACGTCAGTATTGAACATATTTTTAGCGATTCACTTATCTCACTTTAATAAAATATTAAAATTTGTTTTCTCGAAATAGGTTTAGGTTATAAAATTAAATAGTTTTGCCAAATTTCAGCTTTCTGACTTTCATGGTTTATATTTTGAAACAGAGGAACAGATATTTCTGTATAAGGTCTAATAGAGATCATCTAAAATATTTTAAAATCAAAACATGTTTCAAAAATATGTACAAACATCTTTATGGATTGTATTCTGTGTGGATTACATGCATTCTCACTTATTATTTAAATTTCTTTGATTGTTTGACAAGTTCTCTCTCGGTTAGGACTGTTCAAAATTATTGTATATGTAAAGCAAATGGGTTCTTTTAAAAGTTCTGACTATAAAGAAAAAAGTTTTCTGTCAAAACCTTGTATATGTACACAGACACAAACACGCGCACACACCCACACTCATACACACATACGCACTCACACACACACACACACACACTCACACACACGTGTGTGTGCGCGCGCGCGCGTCTGTGTGTGTGTGTGTGTGTATGTGTGTATATAATTAGTGAGCGACCGAAATTTCCGTTTCGGTTTCGGCCACAAATTGCCTTTACGCGAAACGTGCGTTCATGAATTATCGGGTTGCGTTCGGCTGTACTCGGGCGTTTATGTCGCAGGCGTTTCTTGGCCATTTGACCTTCAGTACGCCGACGAACCGCGTCTGACATGTCACATTTTTGTTTTCGTGCGTATTAAATAACGGTTTTTACCATTTTTTACGACATATTTTATTTAATGTTATTCTGATTGAGTATTGAATTCAAAAGTAAAATGAATCAGTGTAATAGTGTTTCTTTTAACTGACGGTAGATGAATTAGATCAAATCATAATTATTATTCATGGCATAAGTTCTTATGTAATTCGCTTTTGTCATTACAAGGTATATAAATAAAAAAATATCTTTCTTAGATGGAACCTATAAATTCTACTGAACCGGTAAACCTAGAGAATTTAATAAAATTTCCTGTAAAATAAATACATAGGTTTGGTATATACATAGATACATTTAGATTGCGATTAGTTTATACATAACTAAACAAAATTATTTACGTATATTTATAAAAACCGTAATATAATTAATTTAGACATATTTATTTACCGTTGAACTGATTACTAAACTTAGGTTATATAATATTCTAGGTAAAATGTTCCAAAAAGAAAGGAATCCTATTTGGCAGTTTTTTGAAAAGAATACTAATGATTTATCCAAAGCAATTTATAGACTTTGTAATAAATTGCTTTCATTGGCAAGTCATGAACCCAAGAAACAAATATTACATGGAGTAAGGCAACATTTAAGTAACTTTCATAGTCCAGAGCACAGACAAGTTCTGAGGCGACAGTCGGAATTAGACAACATAAAAAAAGTGAATCAAATATCCAAAAACGAACTAAATTCTCAATAGGTATTGTGTACTGATCAACCTACACTCGTTCAATCGACCATTCTGAATTTGTCTAAACCTAAATATGCACAATGGCCAGACGATCACAAAATTTCACGCAGAATAGATAAAGCGATTATGGATTTCATTATTGTCGACATGATGTCTTATTTATTGGAGAGTGGTGATGCGTTCCAACGACTTAATTTTACTGATGAAAATTTTTTTCGAACAATTTTACTGCCGCAAACTTACGAAAAGATGATAGTTAAAGTCAAAAATGTAGTCGCAAAATCCGAGTGTTTGAGTGTTATTGATGACACGTGGACAAACGCAAGCAAAACGTGTTCCGTTAACAGCTTTACAGGTAATTTCATTGTAAAGCATCAACGCCTTAAAGTTATATTGGCTGCAGCTGTCATGGAATAAAGACCAGTCAGTACATTGAACAAAAATGTACGGAAATTATTAATAAATGGAACTTAAATGGAAATATTTTTTAGTGTTCGGCGAAAATACCGTAAATATGGCTTGTGTTATGCGAACCGGACACTATGAATATATTGGCCCCGTATCACATACGCTGAAATTGATGAAAAAGAAATTGTTATTTGCAGATGAAGACATTAAAAAATAATTAAAAAATATCGAAAAATCACAGGTCACTTCCACCTTAGTGAGTCAGCGATAAGAAGAAAAAATGTTATCCCAAAACCAATGCGGGTGGCCAGAATATGCCTTGGTCCAAAATATTGATATAAAGTGAGACAGTACCTATTTGATGTCCCAGAAGTTTTTAGAGAAAACAAAAACGCAATAAATTTGTACACTGTCCAATATGGTAAAATAAATACACTTTGCCCTACCAAATCGGACATTGTGAAAAATCTGACAGAAGTATTGAAATTATTTTACGAAGCCACCCTGGATTAGTCATTAAATAACGCTTGGATTTCGATAGTTATATCTTTGATATTATTACTTAATTGGAAATTACAAGTTCGAATGAATGAATTACAAAACGAAAATGAGCGAATGACAATCATGAAAAATTCTCTACATGAAACCTTGAATTAAAAAATATCCGTCTTAAAAGAGCATCCATCATTAACTGCAGCAACATTTCTGGACCCACGTTTTTAATCGAAGTATCTAACTTCAGAAGCAGTTGACATTGCAATCAGAGAAGTAATATATTGGGGTGCAATGATAACGGAGCGTTAAATGGAAACATTATCCCTTCATCTTTTGCAGAACCGACACTGCTTGCATCCAATATTCAGAAGTAAGAAGAAAGTCTATGTCCACGACAATACCCCATGTGAGACTCAGACGAATACAAATGAAACAGAATAAGATGTAACTTCGGTACTGAAACAAACAATCCAGTGTTATTTGTCCGAGCCACGACTACAATTAATGCTGATATATTTTCCTATTGGAAATCCAGTCCTTACCCAACGTTGAGCAAAACAATGTTAAATTACCTTTCCGCACCACCAACTAGAATCTCCAGTGAGCAAATGTTCAGTGCTGCTGGATAAATATACGCAGATCGTCGCAGTAATTTGATAGGTGAAAATGCAGAAAAACTTTTTTTTTTTTGCTTACAAGACTTTTTAATTATGATTATTGATTTATTTTTAAGTAATTGCAACAATTTTTATTTACAACAAAAAAGCATTTCTTACATTATGAGAAATAAATTGTCTAAATGCTCCTTTAAATCTGTAAACTTCTAAATTCCAGCGAATTGTGTACATTTTTAAATCCAGCTTTGGTCGGTATCTACACACGCACACACACACACACACACACACACACACACACATATATATATATATATATACCTAAATATTCCTACTAATATAACAAAAGTAAAATGGTACATTATTTTCAGTTTTATTTCAAGAAATTAAATGCCACACGTAAAATAAAAGTTCATAACTTACTCTGTTCAGTACTTACGGACCCGTAAAAGACAAACGGATAGACAGCGGTGTAAACAAAAATACGATTCCTTACGCACTCTTTAGGCACGGAACTCTTGAAAGCAACATGATTAAAATATATTGTTTCTATTTGTATAACTACTGGTTCCGTAAAAAAAAATACAATTAAAATAACCTCTATATTTGCACGACCCCTAGTTTCGTGAAAAAAAAAAATGAATTTAAATAATTTTGATTGCATTATGAAAGTCGGAACTTTTTATAACTTTTTGATCGAAATATTGTAGGGAATCGGGTTTTAGATTTTACAATTAGAAATAATGAGATATAAGTATCTTAATATGTAGATTTTTGTTGTTGTGAAATAATTCTCAAACTTGATAATTATGACACCAGGGCGGTTATTTTTAAGATTAGTCTCAAAGGTATTTGTCAAAAAATTATGTAACATTCGAAAGAAATGCTTATTTTGAATTCATTGTAGTTAACGAACATTTAGGTATAACTAACAACATTAATGTTTTATTCGTTGTATTATGGAGTTCTAACAAATGCAAAAGCAGAAAAGTAGGAAGAAACAAATATAGCTTTTTGTTATAATTATAAATGTGTATTCGTATACGCATTTTAATACAACAAAAAAGAACACCGGTGAGACAAAGGATGGTGGGAGAAAGTTTCCCAATTAATTACGTTTATATTATACTTCCGTAACCGTAAGAAATTAATTTAATAAAGTAAATTATGCCGGCTTTGAATTCACCTAACCACACTGAACAGAATCATAACAAGTCGTAAACGTAGGTGAATGAACCTCGAGAAAACACCTAGGCGTGCACAATCTAGATCTATACGATTTTCCCCAATTTCCGCGTCCATTCAAACTGTGCCGGTTATATCTTTGACTTGGTAGCTAAATATAATTAACTCGCCTCACGCGAATCGTTATTAATGCTGAATGAAATACCGTATTTGTGTTTCGCCATACGGCGAAAGCGCTCATTATTTTACGTCCGCCGCGCTGCCGCCCCTCACGCGACAACGTTAGGAGTGCCACGCGCTGCTAACGGTGGCCGTAAAGCCCGTTTCATCATAATAATAACAATCGCACTCTTACTCAATCATAAAGTAAATGGCATATATTGTGTTTCTGACGCAGCGATTAGTGTGAAACATGCATTAAGCGATAAAGTTGGCAACGGAGAATTTCGAAATTAAATATTGATTCTGATTTATATGCGGGGATTTGGTTACATCTGTTTGGTAGAGGCTTACTTGTGAGGGATGGTTTTAGTATAGTTTTTAAATGTGCGTATTGTATTATATATTATGAGTATTTCCTTACTAGAGAGAGCCTCTTTTTTGGATTCAGTTCCTGTTTGTGGATTCAGTACATTGACATTAGACGAAGGGCCGAACCGGGATATTGTATTATTAGTGGGCACAGTTAGAGACGGTGTGTTAAGGCGATGATAACTGTCAGCGACTTAGAAGAATTAGATTTTCAAGCTCCGCCGCCTTTGTCTCGCTGATAAACTAGCGCCAACGCCAGGTGCTCGGCATATTAACAAACTAACTTACGGCTCTTTGAAATGTAAATATGGTTTTTAAATGTTACTTGAAGACGTATTTCTGTTCTATCTTTGACGAAAATCGTCAATTTTTGAGAAGTTTATTATAAACTCTGGGAATACGTAATATCATTATTTTAATATGAAGAAATAGGTCAAATATGCATTTATAATTCACTTTACTTTTTACTGTTTATATAGATATATATATATATATATATATATATATATATATATATACATATATATATATATATATATATATATATATATACACACACGTGTGTGTGAGTGTGTGTGTGTGTGTGTGCGCGCGTGTGCACGTGTGTGTGTGTGTAAGAATGTGTTTGTTTGTGTGAGTGTGTGTGTGTGTGTATACACAAATACAGACACATATGTTTATTTAATCGATTAACATTAGTTAACAATTAAATCCACGAATCTATAGTATAGCGGACTTAATTGTTAAATGTTATTAGTATTCTTTTCAGATGTACCCTTAAAATTTTATATTCAGCGGATTTCAGCGTAGTCAGAAAAAATGCAAAATAGACAAAATTATAAGTTACATATTGTTTACTTCCTCTTTATGTATTTTATTCAAATGTTATAATTTTAATTTTAAATTAATTAGTTACAATCAGATTTCCCGGGTTGGAAAGTAGCCGATGTCTTTTCCTGGCCGGCCAACTAACTTTGTGCAGAAAGTTAAGACGATCTGTTGCTTCAATGCGACGTGAAAGGATAAATTAACACACTTTGGAATTTGTAATATGTGTTGGCATTTTTATATTAGATAAGGTGAGATTTTCCGCGTTGAAAAGTAGTCTATGTCATTTTCTGGTCCGCCAACTACATGCGCGCATAAAATTACGTTGATCTGTTGCTCCATTGCGACGTTAAACAAGGAAAAATAAACAAATTTTGGAATTTTTAATTGTTGTTGATATTGCTCTATTAGTTAAGATGGAATTTCCTGGATTAAAAAGTAGTCTATATCATTTCCAGGCCCTTCAAATATATCTGTGCAGAAAATCAGGCCGATCCGTTTTTTTGTTGTAACATGAAAGAAAAACAAACAAACACACCTTAGAATTTGTAATATTAGTTGGTATTGATATAATAGTTACGATGAGACTTTCCGGGTTAAAATGTAATTTATACCATTTCCTGGCCCGCCAACTATCTGTGCACAGAAAATCACGTCAATCTGTTCTTTCATTGCGACGTGAAAGAAGAACAAATAAACACACTTTTGAATTGTTAATATTCGTCGGGATTTTTATTCTAATTAGGATAAGATTTCTCGGATCGGAAATTATTATTATTTGCCGGCCCGCCAACCATCTCTAAGCTGAAAGTCACGTATATCTGTTGCTCCGTTGTGACGTGAAAGAAAAAGGAACAAATATACTTTCGAATGTTTAATGTTATTTGGGAATGTCCTATTAGGTAGAATTAGATTTCTTGTGTTGGCAATGAGCGTATTTCACTTTATGGTTCATTAACTAATTTTGTGTAGAAAATTACATCGATCCGTTGCTTTATTGCGACGTGAAAGAAGGACAAACAAAAACACTTTCCAATTTTTAATATTGGTCTGATTTGTTGGTTTAGTTAGGATGGATTTCTGGGATTGGAAAGAAGTCTACGTTATTTTATGGCCCACCAATTATCTATGTGCTGAAAATCACATCGATCTGTAGCTCCATTATGACGTGAAGGAAGGATAAACAAATATATATTTGAATTTTTAACATTAGTAGGGATTGTCATAATAGGTAGGATGAGATTTCCCGCGTTTACAAGTATGTAATGTTATTTCCTGACTTGCCAGCGAGTGAGCGACCATCTCTGTGCCGAAAGTCAGTTGATTTTTTGCTCCATTATGACTTGAAAAAATTACAAATAAACACACTTTTGCATTTATGATATTAGTTAGGATTATAATATTACTTAGAATGATATTTCTCGGCAAGCACTGGAGTAGGTCTTTTGCCGGTGCGTTAACTACCACTGTGTAAAGTTTGTAAACACAAACACGAATTGATATACAAAAACAAACCATAAAGTAAAAAAAATGAATAAGCAGAAAGGATCGCGTAAAAAACTTTAAAGGTACAAACCCGAATAGTTAATAAAAAAAGATAAACTCAAAACATCCAAAATTTAGTAAACAAAATGGATTACGTAAAAGAAAATAAATGCAAACACGAATTGATATAAAAAAAACAAACCAAATATCCAAAAATGTATTAAGCAAAAAGGGTCGCGTAAAGAAAGTTTAAAAATAAAAGCACGAATGGACAATTAAAAAAAATAAATTCAAGACATCCAAAATTTAGCAACCAAAAAAATTACGTAAAAATGTAAATACAAACACGGATTGACAATTAAAACAAAAAACAAACCAGAATCATCCAAAAATTAGTAAGCAAAAAATATAAATACAAACACGAAGTGGTAATTAAAAAAATCCTAAAATATGTAAAAATTTAGTAAGCAGAAAGAATTATGAAAAAAATATAAATACAAACACGAATTGATATGCAAAAAAACCACCCAAAGTAACCAAAAATTAAATAGGCAAAAATGGCCGCTTAAAAAGTTTATAAATACAAACGCGAATTAATATAAAAAAGAAGAACCTAAAATATTTAAAAGTGAGTAAGCAAAAAGTATTGAAAAAAGGGAAATTACGTGAAAGAAAAAAGTTTAAAACATATTCCCGCGCAAACAAATATATGAAAATGTTCATATCAATTTTTTTATAATAAATTATCGCGAGACACAATATATATTCTGACGTATTTTAAAATATATTTGGTTGGTTAGAAAGTTTTAGTTACTTCGGGACTTTTCTAGAAAGATTCTCGAAACTTTTAGAAGGTTTTACTGTAAGGTATAAATAGGCCAAAGTGCAGTTAGTTGACAACAATCGGCGCCGAAGCTTTAAGTGAATTACATAAAGATAATGGATTAAGTCGATATCAAATACGGATTCTATTAATTTACCAATTTCGTCTGGGTTACAATTTAAAGGTTGCCACAAATAATATATGTCATGAGATGGGCGAGTTCACAGTGTCATAAATTTGGTACGCGATGACTAAAATTTGGTTCAGAAAGTTCAGGAATGAGGACTACGATTTTGAGGACGAATCTCGTACCGGACGTCCTGTTGAATTGGACGTTCAACAATTACGACGCCTGATTGAGGAGGATCCTCGACCGACGACTCGTCAATTGGCAGATGAGCTACAATACAGTTATGGCACCATAGAAACACATGAGAAAAGTTTCAAAATACGGTGTGTGGATACCCCACGAGTTGTCATCATATCACCTTCAGTACAGAGTTGATACTTGTCAACAAATATTGACATTGAAACGTATCTTCGACTGGCTGAATTAGTTAGTAACTGGCGATGAGAAGTGGGCTAACACAAACACGAATTGATATACAAAAACAAACTATAAAGTAAAAAAAATGAATAAGCAGAAAAAACTTCAGCAAAAGGATCGCGTAAAAAACTTTAAAGGTACAAACCCGAATAGTTAATAAAAAAAAGATAAACTCAAAACATTCAAAATTTAGTAAACAAAATGGATTACGTAAAAAAAAAATAAATGCAAACACGAATTGATATAAAAAAAACAAACCAAAATATCCAAAAATTTATTAAGCAAAAATGGTTGCGTAAAGAAAGTTTATAAATAAAAGCACGAATGGACAATTAAAAAAAAATAAATTCAAGACATCCAAAATTTAGCAACCAAAAAAATTACGTAAAAATGTAAATATAAACACGGATTGATAATTAAAACAAAAAACAAACATCCGAAAAAAAAACATAAATTCAAAACATCCAAAAATTAGTAGGCAAAAAGGATTACGTAAAAAAATATAAATACAAATACGAAGTGGTAATTAAAAAAGTCCTAAAATATGTAAAAATTTAGTAAGCAGAAAGGATTATGAAAAAAAATATAAATACATAACCATACACGCATATACGTTAACCATACACGCAAACGTCAATGACTGGGTGTCGGAGAAATAGGAGTTTCAGTATCCAAACCTGAAATAAGTAACAAAAAGATGATGCTCAGCTGCTGGTGGAATATCAAGAACATTATTCACTGGGAGTTGCTTCCAGAGGGATCTACAATTAATGCAGATATTTACTGTGAACAATTGGACCGATTAGCTAACAAATTGAGTAGCCAACAGGATCGATTTTATTTTCTACATGATAATGCTAGACTAGATGTTGCAAAACGTACTCGTGATAAATTAGAGGAGCTTGGCTGGGTTATACTCACTCATATATTTGGCGTTAATTTTGTAGAAATTCATTATTCACAATTAAATGAAACTATGTGATGTAGTATTATTTCTGGTGTGATATTAGCAAAGATGAGATGAAGATCTTTGCTAATAGCTCACCTGAAGATGTCGTAATACAACGAAACCTAGGTCGTGGTAAAGAACTTAAAGAAAGTAGAAATAATACTACATCACATAGTTTCATTTAATTGTAAATACTATTATATCAAAATTATATATAGCGTATATTCATAATTAGTTTAAAATTGTATGTGTATTGTTTACAACACGTGAAATTGTAAGAAATAAACAAATATCACAATTTTATAGTAAAAAAATAATTTATTAAAAAATATTATGAAGTCAAAAAAGTGATAGACAAATAAATTTTATTTATCTATCACTTTTTTGACTAATACATAAACGAAAATTTATCCACTGCAGCATTATTTCTTTCAACATCTTTATCGACTCCATCTGCAGGAATTGTTGGAGACGCATTCAAGCGACTTACTCCTTTGCATTGTAGATGAGCTGTAAAGCAATCTATTTCACTATTCCTGCAACCACTATTAAACGTGGCCATTAAATTTCATAGGCGCAAAAGATTATTTTTAATACATTTTTAAGTGTCGGTGGCTGATTCATTATAGTAGGTCTTTATGGTACACATTTAATCTTTCATTCCCATTCTTTTGATGTCCTATCGTATCTAAACCTTTTTTGTTTTATTGTAAATTATACGTCTAGGTAAGTATATTAATTGTATGTGTTGTAAAGATAATCAAAGTTAAAATATGCAAGAAATTGTCTGGCAATGAAGTTTATCTGTCAGGTGTCATGTCAATGTATTTTTGATGCGGATTTCATGGTGTATAGAAATAAATGAATCTTATAATTTTGTGTCAAAATAATTTGATTCGTCCCGTTTAAAGAAATATGAAATTTGTGGCTAAAATTTCATAATCCTTCAAAATTCTTGCCATCTTAGTTTTTAGTAAACGAATGAGATTTAGATATTTATTTTGAAAATTTGTACGCGAAAACAAATATTTTCTGAATATAACGTTGTTTATTTATATGAAGGTATAATGCTGAAACAAATAAACATGTACTGTAAGCTGTAAAATTTAAATCAACTTAAAAAATAACGTTCCACATGGACTCTGAAATGAAGTTAAACTGCAGTCAGAGCTGGTAAAAATCTGCAGCTTGACATTTACCTTCCTCCACATTGATCATTCATTATATTCAAGATTATAGTTCTACCTGCTTTCCAGGGATTTATACTTAACTCTCTTCGAAAGGAAAATCAAATTAACACTACAAAATATGCATTTCACTCCGTATGATCCCATTTAAACGGGATTATATTAAACAAAATTATCAGCTCCAATTTTTTAAAGGTAAACTTTTTAGTGTCTTCAGAAATTCGATAAAAAATTGCGATTGACTAATAGTGAATGAAGAGATTTATTGTTAGCAATCGGATCAACTAGCGACAAGTAAATAGTATAACCGAGTTGATTTTCTCCACGACTACTTAAGATATACTCCATGATAACAACCGCAATATGTACTTGACAGACATTGGGGAGGGTTTTGTTGGTACTTTATTCACCCGACATTGAGCCATTCGATTATTACTTGTTCAGAATTCGAAGCGACAATTTACATAATAAAAAAGTCAACAGCGGGGAAGACTTGAAAAGATCTTATGACATTGTTTGAATTGAAATCACCAGATTTGTATGATGAAGGTATATTGGAACTGCTTATTAGAAGGCGATAAATTATTGATAAAAATGATGAAGTTTGATTCCTTTGTCGCGTTTAAATTTTAAAATATTTTTTATGGCAGCAAGTTGGGGTTAAAAACTTAATAACCAATCGAATTCATTGATTCTTTCTCGGCTTGTTGAATGATTTTCATTTTACCACTTTAGTGCTATAAGGAGATGTAATTACCTCAATTTATGTTATGATCACGCACTTTAATGTTAAAAAAAAATTCTTTCGTAGCTCCGCCACAGAAAGGAGCCACAAGGCTGGATCACGCCTACGACGCCCATGTTCGGTGACACCCTCACCACGCAGTTCCTCGACATCGAGCCAGAGGCGGCCGGTACGACCGCGGACCGGTTCGAGCGCGTGACGCACAGCACCATCACTGTGGCCGGCTTATTCGCGGAGCACATCAGCAAGGGTCACCTTACTGCTCAGAGTATCGTGGGCTGGGACCAGTTGCACAATCATATGTGGGTAGTTCTTTTTATTCGATTGTGCACGTTAAGTAAGAAGGAAAGGAAGAATGAAATGGGAAAACAAGTTCCCGGTCACAAAATAGTAACTGCGTTTGTTCTCAATCCATACTAATTAATGTATATAACAAATGTACACATTTTTTTCTCCAAAAATGGTTTGTCTTAAAGTTCAGTAATTTTTGTTGCCAGCGTTTCGTACAAATTTAATAATACTCCATCGAATGGTGTAAATACATATAAGGAACTCCCTCTCATATGTATCCCCTTTATGTTATTATAATTGCAGACAAATAGACGTAATCTTTTGTAAAACAAAGTCTCGAAATAACATTTCTATTGTTTCTTTTGGAAACAGGGAATTTTAATTATTTTTCCAAAGTTAAGAAGAAAAAAAACATATTTTTATAAGTAAATGAACAATTACAATTGTAATGAGAGGAGCCATGAATATTTACATTTCCAAAATTCTTTCTGATGCTATTATTAAACTAAATAATTTTATATTTTAATTTCGAGCAACATAGAAGGCATAAAAGTTTGGTTAAAGCTTACTTATTTTTACCATAACATCGTCATTAGCGTATTGTTACCATCAGAATATTTATTTTTAATTATTTAATTGTTGCAATTCATTTTTCTGGACTGTTTCTAAAAAAATATTTTCAAAAATTGTTTTTTTGGAAAATCATTTTGTTTATCACATATTCCGCCTACCGCAGCTACTACCAAGCTTCGCCCGCCAGCGCGCCTTGGCAGTCGCAGCTCTGGGAGGGAGGCGAGCGCTCGCGCTGCCTCTCTTGCACTTCGTGCCGCACCACGCAGACCAGTTTTGCACCCGGCGCTCGCTTCTACGTCCGCGCCTGCTGGCCGTTGCGCGGCGGACCTCCGGTTATAACCTTCCGGGATGCCCAGGTGGGCTGACTCTTTCATTGTCTGATAGTTATTTATTTCAACCTGTAAATAATGATTGAATATCTCATAAATATTAAGGTTAATAATATTTAGGACTACAAGAGGGTAACTGTTTGGTTCATGGTTCACAGCATTTTCCGAATTGTTTTAAAATGAAGAAAACCCGCTCGTCAGTATCATTTGATTCCGACGACTAATTTGGAATCGGTTTAAGTTCAAATAAAGGTTTCGGTAAGTTTAAACAGTATTTATGTTTAAAAGATTATACGTTAATATTTACTTATACACGTATTGCCACCGCATGAAATTACACCCTCAAATATATTATAGACTCCGCCTTTTGGTTACAGTTTAATATTGATGGACCAAAATGGAGAAACTCTGGTTGGATGAGAGTTGGTGTATATTGATAGAGGTGTCTGATTTTAATTTAATATAGTCCTGTTTTATTAATAATAAATTAATTGTTTCAAAACAAGCAGGAGATTAATTTTATATATTGACAAATATCTCTACGACTATGCTGAATGGTTATCTACGGTAAAATATTTTTTTTTATTATAATTAAATGACAAGTTTAATTAGAATAAAAAAATAAGATAAATCTATCATCGAGTTCTTCCTGCTGACATATTTCCGTACATATTCATATAGTTAGAAATTTAACCATAGTTTTGAGCTTTAATTCTAACTTAGGGAAATTAATTTAATGTTGTGACTATGCGTTATAGAGCATACTTAGTTTAAGCTTCGAGTAATGTAAACAAAACAACTTCGTCTATAGATGGATAAGGAGATCTTCGTGTTCGAGTCCAATTCGCAAGTGCAGAAGGTGCTAAGCGAGTATGCTGTGCCCGAATACCAGAATTTCCTCGTGCCAGTCGGTGAAGGCTTCAACGCCAGTGTGCGACTCAGCCTCCCACCCAATTTGAATCGATCGCTGACATATCCGATGATCGTGAATATATATGCCGGACCTGGTTCCAACTTCGTACAGGATAAGTTCAAGCTTGGTAAGTGTTACGATATTTTTTTTAAAATATTCAAATATGAGACTCTTTTTATTTGGATAGTGATTATTTTTATAGTACAATAGGTTACTTGACTGATGTCCATTTTTTTGGAAAAATGTTTTAAAACTGCAGAGTATGTTTAAAAAAATCTTGTGATGAAAAAATAACGGATATAACAAACAATTAATCTAACTTATAAATAGGAAAAGTGTTAATTTTTTATTCCTTAAATTGAAGAAGTTATTATGAATTTAATTTCTACACAAAAAATAAGAAAATTATAATATGCAATATATAACTTAAACGCAAGATTTAACGAAATACTAAAAATATTTAATAAACCTTATAATGAATGCTAAAGAACTGGACAGTGACGTCACAAGCCAATTTTTAAGTGGTTATAACTTTGTAATGAAAAGTTCTACGTATGATATATTTATTTAATCGTTTTTAATGTTATTACTTATTCTATTTTAGTAATACAAAATAGAGTCAAATACCCTATTGGCTTATGTAACAGAATAAAATGACAGATGATGAATTTTACATGTTCATAGAGTTCTTGATTTTGTTACACGAGATCCGTTTTAATTATACATGTATGTAATTTTACTTTGAATTATATTTTTATTATTTTATGTTTTGTGGTATTTTTGATTACAAATAACCATTCAAAATATGATTTTGGGGTTATGAATTTCAATTAAACTTTTTGGGGGGCGGTTGTAGAGGTGTGTAATGTCTTTCTAGATATATATTATTTATCTAAATGGTAACATCACCCATAGCTATTGCTGTCGATTTCCGTGGGTAGGGAAGATACTGATATATCTTAACCTTGTCTGGATCTTCTATCTGTCTATATCTTAACCTTGTCTATACGCATCTATGTCTATATGCTCTATCACTCTAACTTATCAAACTAGTATACATAAATATAATTTCAATAATTGTATGATAAAATTTTGTTATTTGCGTATTTTTTTTTCTTTTGTTTTGTTCTGGTTTTTTTATTGCTTTATATTATTTTGGTGTTCAACAAAGGAACATAATGTTTGTATGTTGAATAAAAATAAAATTGGATTGAATCGAATATCTCTGCCCATTGATTTAAGTTCATCATCTACTTACAACTAGCATTCAGAGAACTATGCTTTGGACTAACCACATCTGATAGAACTTTTTGAATAATTTATTACATATGAAATAAAATTTAGTTCACTTTGATTTGATGTTATTGAAATATAAGTAATGCATTTTCAATCTGTTTCTTCGAACCTGAAATATGGAGGTATCTTTTTCACAGTTCAAACATTTTCAGTTTTACTACATTGCCAAAATGACACCCCCAACAAATGAAAAGCGGAAGAACCCCAACAATGAAAAGTCGAAGATAAATTGCAGGGTTTCCATATCATACTATTATTAAGGACATGCATTTCCGCTTTATTCATAGCGTTCCTTCCTTATAAATTTTCAACATCTCTTTTCCTTAGTGGAGTTCAAAGTGAGGCTCATTAGGCACGCAATGAGCCTTCCCTCACACGTTTATATCCTTACGCGGTAGTGGTTTCTGTATTTTTAACAAATTCGATGGGTTGGATTCTTCTTTTTCTTTTATATATGTAATGAAATATACATAGTGTGAAACATATAACTATTATAGCAATTATTGCTTTAAAAAGTTGTGTTGTAACGTTAACCCCAATATCTCAAGATCAAATTAGTTTACGTCTGTGCTGGCTTTTGAATCCTTATTAAGGGTCCATTACCGCGAATTCCAGAAATTAATGTTTTCCATAAAACGATGAAAAGAGGCGAAACATAGTTATTTAGGCTAATATTTGACGAATGGATACACAATGAAATTGATAATACGTAACAAAGCAAACTATGTTGATACATTATGCTTACAGTCTATATATTTTGCACTTTTTAAAATGCATTTAACATATTTTTTTAAATTTTATATATTGTATGGGTACCATTTGAAAGGGGTTGTTTTGGAGTTAGAGAAAACTAACGATTATGCTAGATCTTATAATTTTTGAAATATGCGCCATGTTTTTATGAAAGATATAGTAGACAATATATTTGGATCGTGAAAAAATAATATTAGATTTGATAGAAATACTATGTAGACTTGAATGTGTGTAAGTACCTAAATGTGTACCCTGTGTGTGTGTGAAAGTTTTACTCATACATGATAGGTTATACTGGTACTTGACAGTTCTGCTCGTACTTTTTTTTATAAATGCTACAGATACATGGGTTTATAAAGAAACGACAATGCACTATATTTTAATGCAACAAATTATTATAATAAAAGATAGCAGGCGCGTCAAGATAAAACAGTAAAAAATTAGCAAGTGTGTAATATATGCAACAATTGAAGGTTCCTTGAAGATCCCTTATTTTAAGAAAATTATATAATTATTTTAAACCTGTATATAAAGTTTATTGGAAAAATATACCTCTGACTGTAGCATTGCGACTGCTACACGTCGAAAGAAATGATTTGAGTATAAGCACATTCTGCTTCTAAAGTAATTATTTTATTATTATTAAATAATATTAAATTTATTAGAAATAAGTTTATGACTTTCTCTTTTTTGACTTTCTCTCCTATTATATAAATTCTAATTTAGCACCTGAAACGACTTTTCCAAGTTTCATACACTTATAATGCGATTCCCAAAATATTTCTAGTTTTGTATATTTATATTTCAATTATTTATTAGTGCTTACATCTAACGTATAACTGAAAAAGTATGTTGTATGTACGAGAGAAGGACGATGAGGGAGTGAGATGGGAGTAAACCATAAACAATAAATAAAAACGAAGAAAAGAAATACGGCAAAACATTCAGAAGTTTTAATGATTAAGTTCTCTAATAATTTATATTATCTAAACTCGGAATATGTATTACACTAAAATAAATAAAAATTAATTTATATTCACATGGTAGCAGAGCGTGGTTTATAAAATTTTGGAATTGAAACGTATATAAATAATGTTATTAAAAGAAACCAAAGTAAAGGAACGTTACAAGAACATATCAAGAAAATGGCGTACATGAAGATTGACGATATGTCAATACCAATTTTCGGGGCGTCAGTTTATTCAAATTGGAAGAAGAGAATTGTATTATTTTTAGAGTTCAAAGAATGTCAAAATGTTGTGGGTTGTGACAAGAATAAAAGTTGCTGAGGAAGACCAGGATGAATGGAACAAATGAAATGTAAAAAGCAAAGAAAAATTCGAATAAATTACTAGGATACATTGAAAATACTGACACAGTATATTAAATAATTCAGAAGTTTGACCAAATGTACGTCAGACAATCAACAGGATTACAAATTGTTAAAAGAAATAATCTGGACAATATTGAGTTACAATTTTTTCCTGATGAGACACTATTTTTCTGTGAATTTGAAAAAAAAAATTAAATGCGGTAAATGAATTAAAAGCTGCTGAAGCAATGATAAATGAACGAGAAAAACTAAGGCATATATTGAGAGCTCTACCACCATCATAAAGTTATGTTGGTGTTGCTGGAAGTCAAATTGTTTTACAATACAAATGAAAGTGAAATGCTTCCATTGTGGGAAATCAGGACGTTTAAAAAAATATTGGCAACTAAATGAATATAAACAACAAAAATTTGGTGGAAAATTCAGAGGATTCCAATACCGTAAATAAAGAATACGAATGTACAATAATGTTAAAACGAAAATGATATCGTATTTGAGGTCATATAAATTGTAATTATTTGAATACATTTTATAAAAATTAATTATTAATTGGTCTATCAAAAGAAATAGAATCTAATTACATGAAATGTTCAACATGTGTTATATGAGCAAAATACATAACATACATTTTGAAAACAATACCAAACGTCCAAATGAGAATTTTGAAATAGCCTATACGAATTTAAATGGACCACGAGCAAAGATAGGTTATGGTGGATAAAAATATTTTCTATCATTCATAGATGATTATGGATGAATGGCAAAACTCTATTGTATTAAATCAATGTCTGATGTAGGTATATAATTATTTTGTTGAATAAATAAATCAAGTAGAATACTTAGTAGATAAGAAAATTAAAGTATTAAGATGTGATAAAGGTAAAGAATATTAAAATTCAAATATATTTAAATTTTGTGGAGACGTGGAAATAGGTATTATTTCCTATCCACCTTTTGTTTATGAATTAAGTGGTGCAGCAGAAAGATTTAATGGATCTGTTATGGATATGTCAAGATGTTTATTATCGGAAGCAAAGGTAAATAATATGTACTCGCCAGACGTAATACAGCGACTGATTTAAAATATAGATCATTGACAAATTTGATTGAAAAGAAACTCCTCATGGGTTATTTTTCAAGAAAGGCCAAATGTTAAATATTTAAAATTATACGGAAGAAGAGTATTTGTGATAACTCTTGAACAATTAAGAAAAAATAGGATAATAAAATTAAATTAGAAACATTATTAGGTTACTCAGATGTTGAATACTAAGTTTTGCTGGAAAATAGTATAATAGGTGCTAGAATTCTAGATATGTTATAAATGAAAAAATATAACATGTACAGGTTTTAATGATAAGGAAAGTGAATTAGATAAATCTATAGAAACGTGTTTAGATGAGTTGTATCACAGTATTAAGTCAGAGTCAGATAACCAAAATGATAAAATTGAGGATGGATAGGGTAATTTAAGAGATATTAATGAGGCTGTATTAAGAAGTTCCTTTAGAGTTAAAAAGGCAAATAGTTACTATTATAATGACAATTTTTTTTAATTATTATATATATTTTAATTTTTCCTCAACTGCTAAAACATCCAATACATTTGAAGAAGCAATAACAGTAGTGAATCTAAGGCGTGGATAAAAGCTATGAACAAAGAAATAAAAAATTTAAATAAATATGATAGGTGGAAATTAGTTGATCAATGAATTATTTATGTAAAGTGCATATATACGAAGAAAAACAATAATACATGTAAAGCTAGGTTAGTAGCTAGGTTTTAACAAAGAGAGTATATTGTTAATATTTATTTCCCAGTTGCGAAAATATAAACTTGTACTTTTTCACGTCGCAATGGAGCAACAGGTCGACGTGAATTACTACGCAGATATACTTTGGGGAAGAGGAAATGTCATAGGTATAATACGAACCCGGGAAATCTCATCCTAACTAATATGATAATCCCAAATAATATTAAAAATTCAAAAGTCTGTTTGTTCTTCTTTCACGTCGCAATGGAACAATAAATCGACGTGGTTTTTGTGCAGAGATAGTTGGCAGACCAGGAAGTTATACAAGCTACTTTTCAGTGCGGACAGTCTTGTCCTAACTAATACAGCAATCACAAAATTTACAAATCATGAAGTATATTTGTTTGTTCTTTTTTCATGTTGCAATGGAGCAACAGATCAACGTGATTTCCTGCACAGAAATAATTATCGGACCAGGAAATGATACGTGCTACTTACCAAACCTGAGGAATTTTATCCTAATGTTACAATCCCAACTAATATTAAAAATACTGAAGTATGTTTGTTTGACCTTCTTTGACGTCGCAATGGAGTAACAGATCGACATGACTTTCTGCATAGAATTGGTGGATCAGGAAATAAAATATGCTATTTGCCAACCAATGAAATAAAGGATGCTAATGCCAATATTCCCAAATTATATTAAAAATTCGAAAGTATGCTTGTTCGTCCTTTTTTGACGTCACGTTGGAGCAACAGATCGACTTGATTTGTGTGCGTAGATAATTGGCAGACCAGGAAATAAGATAGAAGATCTCCATACGGTAAATGTTGTCCTAACTAATATAATCATCTCAACAAATATTACAAATTCCTAAGTGTGTTTGCTTGTTGTACTTTCACGTCGCAATAGAGCAACATTTCGACGTCATTTTCTACACAGAGATATTTGGCGAGCCAGGAAATGGCATAGGCTACTTTTCAACTTGGAAAACCTTGTTATAACTAATATAACAATCCCAACAAATATTAAAAATTCGAGATATTCATCTTTCACACCACAACCGAAAAACGGATCAACCTGGTTTTCTGCACAAAGATAGTAGACGGGTCAGGAAATGACATAGACTACTTTCTTACCGGGAATATTTCATCTTATTTAATAGAACAATCCCAATAAATACTAAAAATTTCAAAACGTGTTTATTTGTCCTTCTTTCACGTTACAATGGAGCCACAGATCGACGTAATTTTCTGCACAAAGATAGTTGGCAGGCCAGGAAATAACAAAGGCTACTTTCTAACTCGGGAAATCTCATCGTAACATATATGACAATTTAAAATTAAAATTGTAACATTTACAAATAAAACATTTAAAACAAGTGAAGAATATATAGCTTTTAATTTTGTCTATTTTGAATTTATTCTGACCTCGCTGAAATCCGCTGAATATCCAATTTGACGGGACATCTAAAAGAAATAGTAATAACATTTTAAAATTAAGTCCGCTAAATGAGAGATTTGTGGAATTAATAGTTTACTAATCTTATTTGTTTAAATAATCATGTTTCTGTATTTATACATACATAAATACACACACACACACACACAGACATATATATATATATATATGTGTGTGTGTGTGTATATATATATATATATATATATATATATATATATATATGTGTGTGTATATATATATATATATATATATAATTCTCATGCCATTCCCTAGTTTGTTTAAATATAAATAATGGAAGAGATGCGATTAGTGATAATACACTTAATATTGAATTGTCTGATAATTGTGACGTTCTGTATCAGGTTATGATACATACCTGTCGTCGAACCGTAGCATCATCTACTGCTGGGTGGAGGGGCGCGGCAGCAAGAATATGGGACTGCGCACCATGCACGCTGTAAACCGCGCTTTCGGCACCGTCGAAATTGACGACATCATCAGTGCTGTCAAGTAAGGGCATTCAATTATTAGCTTAACAGAAAAAAATTTATAAAGAGGCATCTTATTTCTTACCTCTATATCTAATTCGAGTAGAGCTTGCTGTGCTCCTATGGCTTTTTATGAGAATTATTACATTATTATTTTTTGTATTAATTTAGATAAGTATCCTTATTTTAAAAGGGCAATTAAGATCTAAAAACACATTAAAAAACGGTTTTCATAAGCCATAAAGTTCCTTATTACTAATGCAGTGGATTTTCAGTTATGAGAGAAAAAACGAGTCGGTAGAGATGCTTATTAATGTAATAGATAATAACGTTATTTAGGTGATTTTTTTATTAGTTTTGTTGTCCATAAATAAACAAAAAAATTCTACTAAATATGATCTTGTTAACTATGGTTTTCATAACTTGAAGCTACGTCACAACGTAGCCTATTAAATGTGAAAAACAAAGCTGTAAAATCTGGTAATAGTCTGATCCGAAGAAGAGTAAGTATTATTTGAGGTAAGTTCCTCTGCTTACTAAAAATATTATTGCGTGGAAGTAATCATAGGACAAATGATTATGGTACTCAGAATCTAGATATTGTTGTGGTTCATAAAATATTCATGTACCCGGAATGGAAAAAGAAAATTTCTTAAAAAAGTATACAATGTTTCTCAGTGACTTTTACGTAAAATTATTTATTTCGAATAGGTGTTATGTTTTCAATGATCCTTATATATTAAACAAGCACAAATGCAAGTCTCACCGATAAGAATTAAACACTTTAAATTCATTTTCAACACAAAGTCGTTTTCGAAGTATTAAATCTCGACCGTTATAGTGCGAAATCTAGTATGGAAGCGCAGTTTATCTTTGACGCGAACACTTAACTTTAAAAAGCCTTGTTTTTCGTTATTTTTTTTAAAAGTAACATTAATCTAGGCGGCACAGCCGGGACGGAGCAAGGCGGAGCTCGTAAATCGTCGGCGCTTGGGGAGACAATAAGAAAATTAAATCTTACATCCCCTTTCCAGCGCCTCGCGACGCGCGACCCGGCGCTTTGCATCGCAATATCAACTGATTTAGGACCAACGTCTATTTTCGATGCGGAGTGTGAGAAACTTTAGCTATTACGAAATAGAGTTGTAAAGAGAGCACTTTATTTGTTGATTAGTTGATCGTTACTTTGACTGCTGCAACCTACTCTATATAACGATGGCGCAACGTTATTTCCGGTGCAATAAACTCGATACTTTCGTCAAATTATTAGGGGTTTTATTATTACTTTTTTTTAGTAAATCATCTATCTAATTTAAACATACCTTATATTTCATTACACGAGTTTTTAATAAATCCCATGTGCATAAATTTTTTGGGGACAAGAATTCGAAAAATGGGAGAAAACGAGTTCTGCTTATTCTCCATTCGTCTTTTTAAGGCGTCGTCTTCCTACGAAGGTTGGCGATCATAATCAATAACTATGATTTGTTGACAGCTGCTCTAAAAAGAACACTTTAAGAGCAGTTGAACCATTCTCTTAAGTTTTTATACCACAACACGTGTCTTCCTATTGCTGTTTTCCACTCAACAATAACTTATACAGGTCGGTGTCTCGCATCACACGGCCTAGACAAGGCATTTTTTTGAATTTTTATTTCTTAGGTTAATTTAGGTCTTTCAAAAATATCCACGGAACTTCTTCCTTACCTGATTAATGTTGTAATTTCTTTTCCCAACAATATTCATCTTAGCCTATCATTCTTTATTCATTGCTTCGTTGCATGGCAAATTGATCTTAAAGCTTTTTAACAAATGTTTCTTCACACGTATGCACAAATATATATATATATATATATATATATATATATATATATATACGTATTTACATACGGATAAAATTTCCTCAGAGAAAGAGATCAAAATTTTGACAAATTGTTTTTAAAGTAGTGTAGGCCGTTATTTAAATTGAGAAAAATCTGGTTGATTTTGCACTAGAAACTTGCAAACAATTTATGATATTTGCGGTCTTTCTCAGGTCTGCAAAATAATGTTTAATCAATATTTTGTATTCGAAAATTTAAATAATGTTTTGTAAATAAAAGTTTGATAGTAAACTTCCAAAAATAAAATTGATTGCCCCCGGTCCTAATTCGTTACAACGATGCGACGGGTATGATACGATGATTGAGCGGGAAACAGGAAGTTCGCGTCGATCTCGCTATTCCACGTGCCCCCTTTTCTTTGTTACTTAAATTGTAGTCAAAAAATTATAATACAGATATCAAATAAACTTTAAAATTTCCACTACCGCATTTATTTCGTTAAATTAAAAAAAATGTTTAGCAAGAAAAGAGAGTCGAAACAAGACTTTATACGCCTTTATATATTTTAGAAAATTGAAGGAAATAGTATTACTGTAATGACGTAGTAACTGATTCTTTTCCAAGGATAAGAATTGTGATTCAATTTTCTTGTCGCTTAAGAGGCCTATCACAAAATTGCGTTCTGAAAGATAACTCTGAAACATTGAAACATGGTGATAACTCTCTCGGCGTCACGAGTTCATGTCGCTGTGCTGTAGCTACGACTAAACGATTTTTATACTTTTCAACTATTAAGTTATTTGTTTAATAAGATTTATTAACAATGATAAGTAATTCAACAATCAATGGAGGGACTAAAGCTGGTAGGAAAAAAATCTATAAATTTAGATTATACAGGATGTAAGGGATATGTTGGCGAAAACTGAAAAACGAAGACTGAAAAAGCAGTCAACGAAGTTGAACAACAATTTCAATATTTTTTATTATAATATATTCATTATATTTATTATAATATCTGTCTGCAAATTAAATATTTTTGTCTTTGTAGAAACATTTTGTTCATTTTTAAACTGCTTACAGACCGGATGGCAGTACGTAACCTAGTAAAACGATCTCCTATTATAAGTTTACGTTCAATAAGAGGGATTGTAGTATCTTTTTGCAATTGCATATTTTTACCATTGTAGTTCTGCAACAAGTGGTTGGTACACTCTATTTTTTGTAAAGTTACTTCCAGATACGGCCTGCTTCCGAGAATGTCCTTGTAGGTGATTGAGTCACCGTCAGCTGTTAATACACTGTACATAAGATTTCTTCCCTCTGTTGAGTACTTAAAACCTATAATCAGACTTTGCTTGCTCCATACTGGTGGGTAATCCAGAATGTTTTTTTGTGTAATCGTGAGTTCCTGGTGATACGTCTTTAGAAAAGGCGCGCGTGCAGATAACGCAATATTTGTTACGGATTCCAATGTGCAGGACCTTTCCGGTATGTTTCCCAATGATTGCTGCACATCTAGATAAAGCTGAGTAATTCGTTTTATAAGATCGTTTACTCCAATATGCATAAGCTTCTACTGTTATCATAGTTATTTCAGCACCATGGATGAATTTTTCGTAGACGATGACGGAACGTTGCCAGAACGCATCTAAAACAAAAATGTGTTATGAAAATTACAATATTTAAAATAAATAAAATGTATGCTATGTACTCATATGTAACGGAAAAGGTTTGTTACCACATCCTCTAAGTCGATATTTTCTGTATCTGTGGGAGATGAAAATGATTTGTTGGCAGAATAGTTACTCTTCTTGAAACATTCCCGTAAATTATTATATAAATTGTTGAACTAAATTGCTGAAAACTAACATACGAAAATAAGATGTTATAGATTAATTGAGGACAGATGTGCCTTGCTTCATTTCCTTTTCATAATGTAAATGTATACGTTTTCTTTTTAATACTTTTTTTCTTCATAATCTTATCGATTTATTATTTATTTATGCACTTTATTGTTTCTAATTGATACGTATGGCGGGTTATTGCTACGAGAGCAATCTCTTAAAAAATTCCACTCGCGTCCCTGTGGTGCGCTGGGCTGCCAAAGGCGGTATGTCCAGTTATCAACCCAACAAACGACGGCGACGACTGGCTAAAAGTTGAATTGATCTATTGTAGTTGATTTCTAGTAGAGTATGAAGAAATTGACGGCGCTGCTAATTTTATTGTACGTGTTGTGGTAGATAGCGTGTCTATGTACATATACCACACGAGACAAAATATCAATTAATTAATTTGAAATTTCCATTTAAGAATGCAATTAGAAAACGGAAAGCGGAATAAAATGTAAATTTCAAAATTAAATATGTGCTAAAAAGAAATAACGTTCTACGGAAATGCTTTTTGTTATCAAATAGGTGAAAAAAGTTTGGCGTTTTTCCCTTTCAATAAGTAATGGAAAAAAATCATAGGCAAAATTTGTAGTAAAATATTTTTTTTATTCCATCATAATATTACTTTCACTGTCTCTTATAAAGAGTTCACTTGCACATCGTCTTTATAACTGAATCATTTCTGTAAAGTTTTGGTAGGAAACATTTTATATCTTTGCTGGTCTTAACCCTGGGGCGAGTAGGAAGGAAATATTGAATTTCCTTTCATGACTTTTTTCATAAATCGAAGGTAGGTTTTTGGATAATTTAAATGCAAAATATTTAATTTCCATGCACTCTTTCTGATTATTATTTTTCCTTTATAATATCAGTAGTATATGTAATCAAAAACATATATGTAATCAAAAACATATATGTAATCAAAAACATATATGTAATCAAAAACAAAATTCATAAGGATTTTTGGTTTTTAATTTTTTACCTTTTATCTTACAGTACAAATGCACGTTTGTTTGTCACGAACGGATTTCGCCCTCGCTTAGTCTGTGGTATATTCGTAAAGTTGTTGTATCCATTTTAAATCGATTGCCGAATAAAATGTAAACGTGTTGCTTTATATTTACGTAAGATGGTAAAAATTTTAAAATTATAAAAAAAAATGCTACACGTTTTTGCATATAGAAAAAACTATTGCACTATAGAAAAAAGTTCATTAATAAACATAACTGTACAAAAGTTACATGACGTTTTTTCCATAATTTTCTTCATATTATTCTGTATAAATTATTTTATTGAAAAATACATTTAAAAATAATTCCTTTTTCTTTTTTTATTATTCAGAATAACGTGCAGAATTACTCCTATGAAATTATGTCCTAAGGAATATTAAATATATACATGTATCAGTGTAAATCAGATAGTCAGGCAGACGTGTGATAATACTTTCTTTTATATTTTGTAATGATGGACTCTTTCTGTATTTAAACTGATTCTTAGATATTAATATTGCTTAATATTAAAAGCACAAGCATTAATTGAATATTTTAACAAATTTTGTGCAGGGTCCTCACAAACAAGTACAGTTTCATTGACAAGACTCGCGTGGGTCTGTGGGGCTGGAGCTATGGAGGCTATGCCAGCGGAATGGCGCTCGCTGGCGACGCAACTCACGTCTTCCGCTGCGGCGCTTCCGTCGCACCCGTCACGAATTGGATTTATTACGGTCGGTAAAGAAGTGATTAATTAGGCAATTATAAAACAATGTTAAGCATTCCATGCTGTATTTATCATATAAAGGCTTATTAATCATTTTATCCTTTATGAAAAACACTTAGAATTTCTGCTCAGTTAATAAAATATACTTTAAATAAAGTTTATTTAACTAATGCATATTTTCAATTCAAATTCAGGAATGTTTCTAATAAGGCCCAAAAATCTGTAAAGAGTGGATAAAACATATTTTTCTTAATTAATATAATTTGAAACATACTTCCACAATTAAAATCAAAGCTGTTTCCGTTTTATTTTTCAGTACAAGATTTTTGTCCTTATAATTTTGAAAGCTGTAAAAAATTAATCATTATTCTGATATCGCAGTTACCATTATTGTAATAAACAATTATATAAAACATTGTAATATTAGCTTTTTTAATAAACTAGAGGTATTTGTAAGTACTGCCTCGATTCTAGAAAACACATAAGTGAAATGCGAGTAAAACAAATAAATACTAATTGAAAACACTCGACTGGTTCTATATAGCTTATTTACTGATAACAAATACAAAATTACTTTATAATATAGCACTTTTTACCCTTTATATATTACTATATATTAAAATTATAGTAGAAAATGAAATGTACGTGACCAGAGATCCCTCAGAGCGCTGTTCTACTGATATTTATTTTTGTCTTTAATTGCGGTCTGGATCAAATTCAATCAGATATTGAATTGAAACGATTGACTCTATGAAATATAAAAGATGAGCAAATACTTAATACAAAATTGTTTATTATGTACTGAAAAATAGAAATTTGATTGTCTTTGGACTAGCGATTTAACAATCAATATGTGGCTCGGTTTGTTGTATTTTTTATATTGCAGCTTTGGAAAAAATGAAATATGATTGCCAACAATTGCTTTTGTAGGGAAAAACAGAGATGCAGACTAAATAATAAGTTTGAAATGATTTCATACTGCACAAAATTAATATGCTAGTATTATTCATAATTTATCTTGAAAATTCACAAAGTGTTTAGCAGTTTTAAAGTGACCTTATGAACGTCTTAAGGAATTACTCTGACCTGATAAATTTATAACCGGGGAATAAACATTTACTTGAATAAAAACGATCAGCATATGTTAGTTTTATTTTTTTGACAATGTCCTCATAGTCTTTTCATTATTATGTAATGGTAATGTTATTAGTACGTATTTATAATTTTTTATATATAGTACATATGGCGGACTTATTGCTACATGAGCAATTTCTTCCAGTCAACCGTAAGTATTTACGTATTAGTGCGTATAGTAATATATAGTAAATAATAAATTGTATTGATGTGGAAATCAATTAATAATACGCTAAGCTTGTTTGCAGTTTTTTAATGTTTATTATAACAGTTCTCTGCCATTCTTAAAACATTTAAAGATTTTAACATATTTTTTACTCAAATTAACCCTTGGCACTAATACGTTTAGTACAAAATCAGAAAAAAATGTTAGATAAAACACAATAATAGACTTACTGTCTACAATGACTGACCCGATGATGGAGAAAATTTTAACGAAGACAAAACATAACTAGGAATACTCTAAGCAAACTCCGGCACCGTTCCCATATAAATTTCTTCACACTTACAGACAGTTACATGCGATAATAGCAAAAATGAATCATATGACGATCATACGATTCCTTCGTTAATGGATGTTATCCATAAATTAAAATAGAATTAAATTTTGCTCTAATTTTTCTAACATAAAGGGGTTACTATGGTTACGGGGTTATGTGGCAAAAAAATAATAAATCGAAACACTTTTCCAACCACAGATTCTATCTACACGGAACGTTATATGGACCTGCCGAACGCGAATCCTGCAGGATATGCGCGTTCAGATTTGCTCTCACGCGCTGCACTTCTCCGCGGTCGCCGCTTCTTCTTGCTGCATGGCTCTGCCGATGATAACGTGCATTTACAGAATGCGATGGCGCTCGCGAGAAAACTTGAGCTGCTCGATATTGACTTCCGACAAATGGTGGGTTTGAAGAATTCCATTTTGCGGTCTATTTAAATATTTATTATTATTACTTTTTCAAATAGCAAAATGAGAATTAAGCAGTATCCATTCGTCAAGTTCTGTGTTTTGTTATGAATTTTAATTGCCCTAAATTTGCCCTCGGTTGGTTTTGATTGTTTAAATTTTAATTGATTTTTTTTCAGATTCCTCTTGAAAATATAGATGAAAATAATTTGCAGCATTTTTGAAGTTATACATCTTTAGGCGCGTTATGAAAAAATGATGAGAGTGAAATTTTAAGATTCGTCACATAAAAGTTACAGTATGAAGTTGCAGGGATTGCAGTCTCGAAACAAAAGCTACCAACAAAATAGAAATAGAACCTCTATTAGTCGCGCAAGTTGGCACCATCGTCGCCTCTGTTCACTGTTTTCATATTCATAGTATTTATTTTCCACATGTTTCTAGTGTCTACATTCACACATGTGTTTTGGTTTCATATAAGTGCGATTTATATATGTGCTGATAAATTATATTCAGTAGTGATTTAAATTCAATATTTTGATCAATATATTTACTATTCGTAAATATTAGTGAAAAAATTGTGTTTATAGACTTTTTCAAGTGCTCCAAAATAATTGAGGTTATCTATCCGTATGTATTATTTATTGATATAAATTAAAATATTATTATTTAACATAATTAATACTAAATATTATTAAATTATTAATGTCAAATATTTATTATTGGTTATTCAATATTTTAAAAGTAAATAAATAAATTTAATAATAAATTCAATTTGAATTCATTGAATTTAAGTTTATTAATTTTTTAAATATTGTTATCATTTTCTTACTTTAATATTCACTTTTCATTTTTATCAAAAAGTTTTCATTCAATTTGTTCATTTATTTTTATAAATATTTATTATTTTCATTTATTCAATTTAATAATAAATATTTAAAATTAATATTTTAATTTGATGTTTAATTTTAATTTTTATCACAAATTTTTTATTAAATGTTTTATAAAATTTATTTCTTTATTTTGAAAATATTAAATATATTTATATATAGAAAATGAATTAACTTAAATTAAATTTTTGCAATTATTAAATTTATTCATTTACTTTTAAAATATTAAATAATCAATAATAAACATTTAAAATTAAGAATCTTTTAATAATTTAGTACAAATTATGTCCTATATATTTATTATTCTCTAAATTTTATACATATAAACGATCAAACGTTCGAGCTGGAGGAGTTGCCATTTATCAGAATATGCACACTATTAATATCATTACTCCAAACATTGATATGACTGTAAGACAGGCGGAATTGGCAAGTTCAACAGTGACATCAGTGGGTGAGTTTTGTGCAGCTGAATGCAAAATGGAAGATGGCAACAAAATTGTTTTGATGGTAATTTACATTACTCCAAATCAAAAAATGGACGACATCATTCATTTCTTGAAAAGATTATTATAGCCATATACAACAGCTGGAGGAGAATATCTTGGTAGAGGAGAAGACAAGTTACCGATATTTTTAAGTGGGGACTTCAACGTCAATTTTTGCCGTGAAGATGCTTGTCACTTATTGATTTCCTCCAAAATGACTTGAATCTAGCCATGAATAATAATATTCTGGTTTCGACAACACGACATGGCACTACCATAAATGCTGTATTTGTACATCTCAACGCTGTTAATACAAGACTTTTTGTATCATATTTTTGTTATCATAAGCCACTGATAACTGAAGTTCCGATTCAGTCATTACCGGAAGATGCTATGGCAGTGGACATAATTTAAAAATAACATTCGGATAATAAGAGAATTTATGTTAAACTTAATGTAAGAAAATAAATATTTATTTATTTAATTTTTCAAATTTAAACTGAACTTTATTGACTGTGTTGACTATCCTTTTCCAGTCCTTTTATTATTTTATTGTAATTTATTATTTGCATACAATTAAAAACTATTTTTTAATGATGCCAAAGAAGTATAACTTCTCACGCGCGTATATAAGTACACGCACCCTTTTTTTATTTTGGTCTTTATTACGGAGAAGTAAATTATTGAGATTCATTTGAAAAATGACGATTTATTACCCATTTTCTAAATTTTCTGCTTTATGGATTAAAATTACGTTTAAAATTTACTCGAATACTATAAAAATAATTTCCATAAAAAACTTAAGGAAAACACTGAATTATCAGTAAAATATTTTTTTCTTTTGTGAATCGTGTCGCTTTCATAATGCCGCGCGATGTCCGGTGTGCCTGCAGTGAAGGACGCATAACCCTTACGTCTAAAGTTGCAATAGTGCATCTCATGAATGGGATAAGATACGAAAACAAATTTGATTATAATTGTCCTATCTCGAACTTAGGAACCCACGATAGTGGGCTTGCTATATCATTTTAATAACTTCTGTATTTCTCCATCCCATCTAAAATAAAAAATGATATGCAGCGCTTCGTACAAAATTTACACTGACATATAATGTTAATTTTTTCACAAATTTACTTTTTCAAAACAACAATAGACACCGTAATTTCTTTATTTCAAGATATTTTTTGTATAATGTGTATTCGGGTAGTTACAAATAAAATTTTATAACTTCTACATAGTTTTATAGTATTTAGACAATTTACTAAATTTTTTTTCTGTACTTAAACTCTTCAGGCCACATCCCTGAAGGTGCGAAAGTTGGGGTAGACGATTGTAGAGAATTTTGAAATAATTAAAGTTAATTTATATTTACTCTCCCAAATAGAAATAAAGACTAATTTCAACGTTTTTGGAGAATAGGAAACGGTAAATAAATTATTACTAAAAGAAGTGAAAAAAAATGTGGTCATAGTTACATTTTGCCCGGCAAAGCCAGGAAGGGTGCTACATTTAATAGATAAACTTAAAAAAAAACCTAAATCTCTTTTAAAAAAACATTTTCGAGTTTTCCTCTGTTTATTCTCATTATTGAGAATAAACTTCAAAATTATTCCGATAATTTCGTTGAAATGGTTTTTAATGTTTTCTTTAAAATGTATTTAAAAAAATTTCACTATCTTAAGAAACAAATAATTCTTTATTCACTTTTTACTTTATTTTCCTAATAATATTCGGCAATGAAAGAAAATATAGTTTCCAGAAAATAAATAGCTTGCCTTTTTTACAAATACTACTTACAAACGCTTAACATGAAACTTGGTGTTATTTATTTATTTATCTACTTTAATGTATATAATTGATACATAACACGGATTTATTGCTACGAGAGCAATGTCTTATAGCCAACCATACATACATGGTGTTATGGTCGATGTAACTGTATTTTCATTTTCAAATTGTGATTACCCGCAAATATTTCTAAGAATAATGTAGAGAATTAATTTTTAAATTTAACTTACTTCATACTTGTAAAGATAGTACTTTGTAAATATAGTTGATCGTTAAAAAAAAACTATATTATGCGGATATTGTGCGGTTAGATTACACCAATTTAGATATAATATTTTGTCTTATGCTTATTACCTTTTTTTCAGTTTTATCCTGATGAGGATCACGGCATGCGCAGAGTGTCCCGTCATCTTTACCACGCACTGGACCATTTCTGGACTGACTGTTTCCAGCTAGATCGGACAGATAATATCACAAAATTAGGATAAACGACGTGTCGATATAAGGCCATCTGACATTGGACGTAGGACATAAATTAAGCGCAATAGCGAACCGTAGAGTTTACACCATAACTAAAATAAAATATTGTATAAGTTACAGATACATGTTATTATCTCGTTTTAAGCTTTTATTTTTATGATTTAAAGGCGACAATTGTTTCTGTTCTCCGGTAATGGTTTTAGTAGTACCATTTGAAGAAAGTAAGTGAAGTATTCCTTAGTGGCTTAATTTTCTCGACTTGTGCGGTGTTTTGTAATGTTGTCACTGTGTTAATTTTAAATAAGAAAATAATTTTAAGAGAAAGAAACGTCGATAAATTCCGTATGTGAAACTAGTTTAACTTTATAACTTATGGAATTGTTGATATATTTGTCAGCGTGTCAGTATTTCGTGTAATTGTACTTAATAAATATAATTATGAGACCGTATTTTTATTTACATTCTGTTATTTTTAAGAGTTTCCTGTTGAGCCGACAAAAACATAGATAGTGAAAAATAAATTCATTTATAACGCCGAACAGAAATAGAAAGACTAAATTTGATGTGTTTTCTATTAGAATTATAGGTTTGTATTTTGTTACAAATATACAAATTTGAACTTGCAGAGGGTTACGTTACAAAGGAATGTTAAAGAGCATATTTGAAACCTTACGCGTATATAACGCTTCAGTAGCTATTTTTAGAAAAAAAAATGTTTTTTTTTAAGTAGGTTTATATAATCAAGCGAATATTTCGTTAGTTTTGTTGTTTATTATTATTTTTTGATGTACAACTATTTGTTAGTTCCGACCGGACCTATGAGATGGAACTACTTGGAGGCTACGTGGTGGCGCCTGCATGTAAGGAACTAATAATCGTAGAGCTAATCAAAATTGTGTCTTTAGATTGTCAGGTCTAATTTACTACTCAACTCTTCGCATGTTGACTATTGACTGCAGTAGCATTACGAAATTTAGTTAAATATTACATGATTTTATATCCTAAGTTATTTTATGGGGGAAATAAACTGATTTGTATTATCGATAAATATATTTATTCGTATCCGTTTACGTCAATACCATTATTTGCTTGAAAAAATAAGATATATTCTTTTTTCTCAATTTACATATTTGTTCATAATTCCAATATTGGTAAAATTAGTTCAACATTGGGAATGGAAGTTTATAGTGGCATACTTATCACATTAGCCGATTATTTCAACTTAGATCCATGCCGAAGTGAAAACGAAAAATTATTAAAATTTTGAGCAAAAACTTTGGCTTGCATCTTTCATTTTACAAGTTGAACGTTAGGAAGGTCCTGGATTGAAGTGGTAATTACGTTTAAATAATCATTGCAATTGGTGCGTTATTTTAATAATATTTTCGTATCACAACTCAATAATAGGAATAACTATTAACAATGATGCTATGCTCAGTACTTCTAGCAATACTAATAAGATAAACAACTTAAAATAAGACTACACATTACATTAATAAAAGGAAAAACACAAAAACCCAGAAGTATAACTCTAATTAAGGGGCCATTAAATAAACAAATGGATAACGAACTCCTAATTCTACAGTGTTTATTGTAAAACAACGAATAGATTGAAAAACAACGAACACTGCCCATTTTTTCAATAGAAAGAAGAAACGGGCAAGCAAGCAAAGTGTGTGGGGCAGGAATAAGAAACGTTGAAAAATTGCACTTATTTAAGATTTCCTATAAGGGGACCCCCCTCTTGGAATTTGATTTCAGATTACCCGTAAAATCGTTTGAACCTTTAATTTTTTTTTCTTCGGCACGAGCGTATAAGTTGTTTCACACCGTGCCCGTTTTCAAATATATTATTCCTGCCGCGGCCACTCGGGTTGTCTCAGGGCCCCTCTAGGGACCTATAACATGGGTGATGTTACTCATACAAAAGAGGGGATCTTCGAAGGTCCCTCAATAGTATCTCGTAACTACCGTTCAATGCTTCTACCCAACACAGCTAAAGATTGTCCTTTCATAACGAGCCACGTAAAATCTCCATTTTTTCAAGGACTCACTTCTCGAACGCTCTAATTGAATCAAAGATCTGTCCGCTCTCAACCAAGTCACTATGTATAAAAATACCACGTCCTAAAGAATTGCGTGTATCTTGCTACATTGTCGCATGATTTCTATTAAAACTCTACGTGCATTACTGTGCTCATCGTAGACAAATAAAACTTGTTCCATGTTCTGTGTATCAAATGATGAGACTGTTGCTTGACGGCCAGCCGATCTTTGTGTCTGTGTAGATATAACAACATTTACAGCTAACACTTAGTATTACATATTACAACCAACGTCATGTATTAGCATTTAAGGGTTTAATATACTTTTAGTGTAAAATAGATCACAGATAGGTTCAAACATTAAATCTTTTGTAATAAAGAGTCAACCCGAGGAAAGTATTTTATATTTCATAACCAAATATTTCCAGTATTTTGGAACGAAATTGAAAAATTTATATATTTTACTTTCATTTTTACATATATTTTAAGGACGCTAATAAACTTACAGTTTCGTAGTCTTACAATTTCTATAGTTGTAGACTTGTGTATTGAACATTTTGCAGGCCGCAAAATACAGCAAGTAAAATAGCTTTTTCTATGCCTTATGTAGGCGACTCACGCGAGTGATTATATCTTCACGGATGGCTCATAAATCGACGTATCACCTTCCATTCTTCTATTAGAATGACTGCTAATTACTAAAAAAATTGCTACCTTAGTAGGTAGTTAGGTCATCATTATCGCAATAGTATGGAAAATTATAATGTAGTATATCTCATAAATTAATATTATGTAATTTAGCATAAAATGTTTATTTTTTGTTGTAATCAATTAACATCCTGTAGTGTATATTTCATGTAAGCATTTACCTTGTTATATCAGAAATATTATAATTTGGTTTCTAGTTTGTTGAGAAGAAGTGGAGAGATGTCACATACTATGTTTTGTAAATACCATTTCAATGAAACATTCTCAAATTTGGTCTGAAATATTGAAGCATACTTTAGTCATCATTGAACTCACTTTTCCCCCATTTAAGGAAAACTTTGTTTCCTGTTTTATGTTCTACTCAGTAACTGTTTTGACTTTAATTATTACATTATTCGACGTTATGAAGAGTTCCTTCAAAAATAGAAATTGTGACTGTATTGGCCTTAATTATATTTCCTTTCAATCAGCATAAAAGTCTGCACAAAGGGAAAATTTCTTCTGATCTTACCAAGGAAAATCTATGAGCTGCATATAAATTTGCCTAAATATTCACTCGAATGTTATGCAACTTTACTAATTCATACCTTCTATTAATTCCTCTACATTACCTCATTTGAATCAATACTGTTGTCATATGTGGCGTTGTCATATTTCACAAGACATTTCGTATTATTTTACAAGAAATTTCAACATTTTTAAATATATTTTTAAAGTGGCTAATAACCGTACATGTTCGTCCATACGTTCATCAATAAGTCTCTCGCAGTCTTACAGTTTCTATAGTTGTATAGTATAGAGATCGTGGGGTACTATTTACTAAAATGTTTTGGAATTATCAATTGGCCCACACTTATTTTGTTATACTACCACTCGTGTGCTCAATTCCTGCCTCTTTAAATATTAGCTAATGATATTAAAGTACAATGTTAAATTAGCTGAGGTCAGTTTGGTATTTTTCTATTAGATGAAGACAAAAAATCATTTAATATTACTAAAATATTTAATATGTTGTGTGGCCGTTCGTCTATGTTTAAATAACCTGTACGTTCGTAGACTTAAGAAAAATTATCGCTCATAAATTTGGAAAATTGTTTAAGTGCGGTTTTCAAAAGTTTGTTGGAGTTTACAAAAATCACTTTCGCAAATTTTGCCGCATTCAGTTATTATTCACACTCAAAATTAGTGACGTTGCTGTTTTTAATTTACAATGATCTTGCATTTATTAGAAACGTTATTCATACTTATCAACTTAGCTAGAGTCAGACTTGGGACGTTTTCCAAATTTGTAAGCCCTTATGGCTCCATTGAATCTTATGGTTAAAATTAATTTTGCTATTTAATACAGATTTTTATTTTTTGAAAATTATTTAATATAATAGCATGAAATTTCTTATGTCGTCGACGATACGAATAAATTGTGCTGAGAATATATCTCATAAATAAAGGCATAAACATATGGAGAAACAATAAGAATATAACTTATAGACGAACATACTATTTATAATACAAGAATCATTGAGAATCAAAACTGTAACTTTTATTTCAAGCAGTTCAAAGAGAAGAAATAAGGTAAAGCAAAAATGTTCCTTAGAATAAAAAGTGAGTTTCTTTACATTCTCTGTATACGGAAATACCTCTGATACTATTTATTTAAAAATTAAAAAATCACAAAGGTAATGACACACACACACGCAAACATGCACGCACGCACGAACGCCCACTCGCCCGTCTGCCTGCACGCCCGCACACGCGCACGCACGCACGTACGCACGCCAAGCAAATAATCGCGATATTAATATCGATTTCACTGGCGGTAGCAATACGCCGCAAAGTCAAGGCGAGGAGCGTTCGGATTGTACACCGACCAGAAGTAGTCAGTGAAAGCTTCAACTACCGCTAGATCGCGAACGACAGCGCCATCGCATGAAACTAAGTCACGAGCGATCAAGGTCAGTACCACAAAATGCACCTGTTTCAAAACTATAATTCATGCGCTTTATTAAAGCACGATCAAGAATGTGGTCCGAGAGATATTGTGTTATGTAGACAAGATAACAAGAAACAAAGATTTTTTTCTCTTAATCAGGTATATGATGGAGACCGCGAAGACGACGTCGATAAAATAATTTTAACATTCATGACCACAATTTTCACGCGGGCGGAACCACAGATAACAGTTAGTACAATAAGTTAATGAAGTTCGGCGCGCTTCATAGATAGATATTCTCTATGCCCGCGATTCCGTTGTAGAATATCAATTATTGTTTTGTTAACGCTTAATCGATTGTCGATAATTTATATAAAAACTAATATAAGAAGTAAAAAGATTTGTGAAATAATACCTTAAATGTTGTTTAAACTCTTTTCAGAGCAACACAATATCATTTTATTTCGCCCTTCCCGATATTATATAAGGGGTTTATAATAAACACATTATAAAACAACATTTCTACAGCTGTTATATACCACAATGGTGAAGTTAAAGTTTGAGTTTATCATAAAGGCAAGTGAAGACCTAAAAACAAATTTAATTTGTATAACCTCAATAACTGATGTCAATCAACATACCTATATAATCCCTGAACAATACCACCCAGTAAGATTGCATCATGCACTTATAAAAACTGAAACGTTTGAGAAAGTAAAAAATAAATTACAAAGGAGACATGAGAAAAGACAAGTATGGATTTCAGTAATACCAGAAATAAGTAGTGCTTATATAGACGAAGACAAGAAACATGTAGTGTAGACAAGAAACATGGGATATTTGCTGGAAGAAAAACCAGAAACACTACAAGAAGCACCTTCTACAGGACTTTCAGACGAAATTTATCTAGAATCCTAGAAAATTTTACTGAAATGAAGAAGGATACATTAAAATACCATAATATTAGACATTTGTCAGAAAAAATTTTAATATAAAAAATTAATAAAAAAATTACAAATGTGGATGACTATTTTTGAAATAGAATGTACTGGAATTGGCACAAAAGAAGACACTCCTAAAATTGAAATACCCAAGTTGTTTTTGGAGGACTTCGCTCTTGACTGGTACAGTTACATGCTCATAAAACATACAATGAATTCAAAATGGTCAATATGGAAACAAAGTTTGTGTGAAACATACGCAGACAAAGGATGGTCGCCAGTCAGGTATATAATGTTATTTAAATATAGACAGGGCTCATTAGTAGAATACACCTTACAAAAAGGAAGACTTTTATTGGAAATAAACGAATCAATGGGTAAATCCATTCTAATTGACTTCATCGCTACGGGTTTACTCAATTTTATAGCCGATAAAATTGACAGGGATGATCGGAAGGATACGGAAGATTTATTTAATAATATCAAAGGCTTAGAATATTTAGTAAATACGAAGAAAACAAAAGATTTCGAAAACAAGATTAAAGAAAAGAATATAAACATTAAACCATGCAGAATTTGTAAAAAAGACAACGAAGGAAACCGATACCACCATGAATCTGTATGTTGGTTCAAAAATAAAAGTAGTGAAAGACCAAATAGAGATCAGATAAGAAATGTGAATAATTCTGAATTAGAAATGGAATTAAATAATTTAAATCTAAAAAACTAGTAATTCTACCATTGATCAAAATTAAGTTATTATTAAACGACACCTTGGAAATTTTGGGGATTTATGACTCAGGATCAAATGTATCCTTAGTAAATTCAAGACTGTTATCTTTAAAAAATAACGCAGTAAATAATAATAATAATACATCCTTAAAAACTATTAATGGTGTAAAAAAGCTATAAGAATAACAATTTTAAAAATAAAGATTTTTCATATTAGAAAGAATGTTCATGTGTTTGTGATAAATGAAGAGAATTTTGATTATTACTTCTTGATTGGATTAGATTGCACACTAGTTCAAAATGAAAAATTACAAATTACACAAAATTTATATAAAAACGATGTATGTTTAGAGGTCCTAAAAATATAAATGAAACAAATGATAAATATAAAATAAACTTTAATGAACACATGGAAAAGGTAAACTTTGATATTTCTATAAATCATTTAAACCTTTAAAAGCAGTCAGTGATAGATGAATTAATAAATAAATATAAAACTCTGATTGCTAAAGATAAATATGATATAGGCACTGTGAAAGGCTTTGAAGCTCACGTTGATTTATTAATAGATAAATATCGTAGTAAAATACTATACAGGTGCACTATTGAAGATAACAAAGAAATAGAACAAAAAATATCAAAATTGTTACAAAGAAATTTAATCGAAGAATCCTATAGGCCTTTCGCAGCTCCAGTAACATTGGCTTTTAAGAAAGAAGAAGATGAATATTATGTATAGATTTCCGTGATATAAATAAGCTTGTGGTTCCTCGATCTCAACCTTTCCCATTAAACGAGGATTTAATGGTAAAAACAAGAAACTTCTGGCCAATTCCATTGAAAATTGAGGATAGAAAAAAACAATGTTTATTACTCAAGAAGGATATTTTCAATGGACTTATTTATCATTCACTCACTTTGGTTTAAAAACTTCTTCTACTATTTTTCAGAGAATATTATGTAGCATTATAAGAAAACAAACTATTGATAGGGATTTCACTATGAATTTTGATATTATGTAGATGATATTTTGATATTTTCTAAAATATTTAAAGAACACATATAACGTTTATCACTGTTATTGGGACCAATTTTAAAGAAAGGCTTTAGATTACAATTTTCAAAATGTAATTTTGCACAAGACTCTGAAAAGTATTTAGGTAATGTTATAAAAAATAATACAATTACTCCGTTGAAGGATAATTTAATTGCTATCAAGAATTACCCTGTTTCAAAAACAGAAAAAAATATCCGACAGTTTTTCGGAAAAATTATTTTTTTTGGAAAATATTTGCCAAATATGTAAGTTTACAGATTTACCAATATATATTTATACAGATGTCAGTATACAGGGCCTTGGAAGCAACCACAAGAGGATGGAGAAGAAAAACCTTGTGCATATTTTTGAAGAAAATTAAATAATATCCAAAAGAAAAAAAAGCCATATATCTAGAATGCTTAGCAATAAAAGAAGTAGTAAAATATTGGCAGCACTGGCTCGTAGGAAAACATTTTACTGTTTTCTCTGATCATAAACCTCTAGAGAAGATGAATATTAAGGTTAGAAGAAAATTTACGGATGAAGAACTAAGAGACCTGACATATTATCTGTCGCAATTTAATTTTGAAGTAATATATTCACCAGGAAAATACAACTTAGGAGCAGATAGTTTGAGCAGGAATCCTGTATTAGAATTCTATGAAAATCAAGAAGAAAGTTTGAAAATTGTAAATTTAATTAAACTAGAATAAATAGAAACAAGGACATAAAATAGAACAATAATAAACTAAAATTAAAAGATAGAATATGCTATAAAAAGGTTAGAAAAAGAGAAAAAAATTTACTAACCGAAGAATTTAGTAAAGAAATAATAAAAAATGTTCATTATCATTACTGTCATATAGGTATACAATAAATGAAAAATAAAATTAAACCATTATGTACAGCAAAAAAATTAACTTACAACATAAAAAAACTTTGTGAAAAATGTAAGATCTCACACAGCACACACAGACACACACAGACACACACACACAGACACACACAGACACACAGACACACACAGACACACACAGACACACAGACACACACAGACACACACAGACACACACACGCACACACAGACACACACACGCACACGCACACGCACACGCACACACACATACCCACACACCCACACACCCACACCCACACATTACATCGCAACCATTATTTAAAATAAACAAATCGGATTTGTTTGAGAGTTTATACCGGACCTTTCAAAGTTATAAATCTCGCGTTTTTAATGTCATTTGGATCTCGTTTTCAAGTCGATGTTGCGTATTTCTACTACTAGAAAGCTTTTGAATGCGTGGATAATGACATTTTATTAAACTGCCTTGGAGAATCTGATTTCTCTCTTCGACTATTGTGTTTCATCGTTTCGTATATTGCGGACATAAAGCAATACGTATGAGTAGGTAATTTTGTATCTAATTTTTATTTCACGCGATCAGGAATCAGCCAGGGTCTGAATCTGGGCCCTTTATTGTTCACTATTCTGGTGTGCATCATCGGTACTGTGGCTGAAATTTCACACTGCCTTCTATTTGCGAATGACGTGAAGATTTTTTCTGCTATTTCAAGTTGCTAAAGTGCTATTTCGATGCTATTCTCGCGTGGAACATCGCGAGCCTCTGGTGTCTGCGGTTTAATTCAAGCAAATGCTCTGTAATAAGTTAAGGTTGAGAGCGCGGTCCTCTTGAGTGTGAATGCACTATTGGCAGGACGCTTTTATGCCGACATACTGAAGTGGTTGATCTAGGAATTTAATTCGATTCGCGCTTGACTTTCCGTGGTCATTTGGCAAATGTAGCGAAATGGCCATTCAAAAAGCTTGGGTTTTTGTTACCTACTGGTATTTCTGATATGTTTCTTTAGTACAAAGCAAGTCAGAAGCCAGCTTCATCATTTCTAACACATACAATTAAATACAGCCCGATGATTGAACGTGTCCGAAAACCTTCCTTCGATATTTGTACTTGAAACGATAGGATTGTTTCCTATTTCTATTTCTTACCGATTTATGCTGCGTTAACCATACGTTGCAGCATAGAAGAGAAGTTTCCTTTATGACATTTATTTTCATTTATGGTTGCACCAGAGAGTGATGTGTTTGTAACGAGTTAGAATATACGTGTTGAAGTGTGTCACCGCTCAATGTTATAATGTTAATTGAATTTATGTAATTATTCTTTTATTCCTATTGAAACGCAAAGGTATAAAACTGTAACATTTCCGTAATTCTATGTAAATAAAAATAAAAATAAAATAAATAAAATTATTTTATTATAAAATGTCTTGTAAATGACGTATTAAGTTTGGATTTAAATTATTTATGTTAGTACATCGAACATTTGCTTGAGCATTGTAGTCTATAATGAAATACATCTGTAAAAATAAACACTTTGGCAATGAACTGTAATCCTTTATTAATTAAATTAAGTAAATTAACAAAAATAATGCTAGCACAGTGAAGTTACGTAGCAGAGAGAAAAGCATAGCTAACAAAAAACAAAAACTACAATCTAGAGAAATGACATATTGCCTCTATGTTTTATTAGGTGCTTGTTTGTGTTCTATTTATATTCTATCATCCCCCTCCTGAACACAAACCCATTACAGTAATGAAGAACTCGTGCTTTGGACGCGGCAGTGCCTTGGTTAATATATCAGCCACCATATCGTGAGTATTCTTGAACTTTACTGAGATTTATTTGTATAAAATGTTTTCTCTTATATTTCACAGCTAATTTAATCAAATACCTTATTGACGAGCATCGGACGACAAGTGCGTAGATTTCATGATAATCAACTCCTTTCATTTGATGGTGTCCTTAAATAACTAGTCTAACTTTGTAGCGTTCGACATCTCCATTTTCATTCATTTTTGTTCTATTTACATGGTATTATTTTCTTCCCATAGGGTATCTCCACCAACGACCAAGTATTATTTTTTATTGATGATTCATACTCTTCTTGCATGGCTCGTTTCCACTCATTTACTTTGTTACAATTAAGACCTTCTTCTGTATTTTGTGGATCGCAGTTAAGTAAACTGGGTTATCTTTTCTGTATTGCAATTCCCGGCGTAGTTCGAGCTTTAGCTGAAGCATCGGAGGAGATTCCAAGTTATCATCAGGTATGTATGTTTCGTCTGCAGGATTATAGTAATAAGGTGACTGGTTATTGGACTTTCTCAAAAACTTATAATGGGAGTTCTCCGTGAAGAATATACATTTTCATGAACATTGTCAGGCTTTTTTTCTGTTAAAGGTAAGTTAGCCACATTTTTCTATATACTTAATACATCTGTATGAATTTGTTAGGAATTTCTGCATTAACATTTTCAATTATTTTTGTTTCGGGTGCAGAAATGGGCAACATCTTTCTTTTTATCTGGCTTTAAGGAATACTACATCTTTGCTCATGACCGCCTTTCTACTTTTTGGGTCTATCAGGCGATATCCTTTTGTACAATCAACATAACCAACAAAAACAAATTAGCTTGATTTTGCATCCAGTTTTTGTCGTTTTTCTTTCGGTACAAGCACCACTGCTTTGCATCCAAATATTCTTATGTGACTTAAATCTGGCTTATGTCCCGTCCATATTTCTTCAGAGGTGATACAGGAGAGTACTCGAGTGGATGAGTGGTTGACAATATAAGCAGCTGTTGTCATCGCCTCTGCCCAGAAGTCTATCTGTAAATCAGCATTAAACAACATATATTTGGCATGTTCGATGAGCGTACGATTTATTCTCTCACTTAAGCCATTCTGTTTGGAGTATACGGATTCGATGTTTAATGCAATATCCCATTTTTCTTTAAATAATTATTCAAGAATTGGTTTTTGTGTATTCTGTACCGATATCACTTTGCAACACCTTTATTTTCTTATTTAACTCGTTTTCTACACGATTTTTAACCTCAAAAAATATATCATGTACTTCTGCTTTACTCTTAATAAAATACAGAAATACCTTACCTGAGCGGTTATCAGGAAAAGTTGTGAAATACTTTGCACCTCCAATTGATGTAGTTTGCATTGGATCACACACATCCGTGCGGATCAACTTTAGCAATTCCGTCGCCCGGGAGCTGAGGTTGCCTGGTTTGCTTGCGCTCTAGACATGAAATGCAGACACAACTCTTATTGGGTACTGACAATTTCACGCCAGTTGTACGATTTGATATCATTAAAATTTAGGTGCCCCATGCACTGATGCCAAAGGTAGGTATCTGACTTTGCTGTCGCCGTCATTGCTTGAGTTCGACTATTGCTGATATTTAGTTGATAAGTATAATTAATAAGTTTTGCTGAAGCCACCTTCTTTCCATCCACTTTTTCAGATTCATGTTTAAATTTTAGAGTTAAACAAAATTTACACGGAATTATTAATTGCCGTATATTTACTGATATATGTAATTTTTAGATCGCAGTTTAAGGCAGAGTGTCATTTAATTGTCCAATAGATAAAGCATTGGTGGTTGTTGTTTGGTCGAGATTAAAACGGTCGGGATTAGATGAGGAATAAGTAGTACTCGATCTATATCCGAGCCATTTGAGCATCTCGTTTCGCACTGATATTGATGAGCGTGTTTCTCTGTCAAACAGCTGATGTAAGGTACGTTGATCAGATGTCTCTTTATTTCTCCGATAAACATATCCTTATTTAATTTGTACGCTTACATTTACAAAGAATTATTTATTGTTGTTAAGTGTAACTATTTACAAAACTATATTTAGAAAAACATAATTTTGTAAATAGTTTCTTCTATCAATAGCAATAGCTCATACATTTACTGAGAAAGTTAATTAGATAACAATTTATAATACTATCTAATTAATTTTCTTAATAACAAAAGGAATATACTGCTGATTCAGCGTTTTCCTCAAATTTTTTATGAAGGTTATGTTTATTACAATGCAACTTTGAAAATTTATTTCATGGTGTAGTATCTGTAACACGGTTTAAGGTCTGTAATGCTCTACATGATAAAACAGTATAGCGATAAACAGTATTTTCGCATAATTTTATCTGTTTAGAAGTACTGGATTGGTGTTAGCAAAATATATAGCTGCTTAGAACTGCGCAATTTTCGCTGTACAAACAGGGATTTTTAGGGAAACACGTGAGCAGGTAAAATGTATGTTTTAACACTATGTCATCAGATGATATCACGTTGATATCATGTGAAAACTATCGGTCAAATGCCGGAAAAAACGAAATTAGGGAATAAGATTAAAAACAATTAAAATGTTCATATTTTGCTAAAATATATCAAGTTCTATTGATAAGATCTCGTCAGAATCGACGTGAGAATTATCAGCGTATTCACAATAATTTTGGGCGCACATGGGGTTAATTAGCACTTTTATACCGGTAAATGCTTAATGTGCAATTGCAAAAACACAAATTGTAAAATATTAAACATAAAAAAAACAATAAAAGTATAAAAGTGAAATAAGTAAATAAAGGAAAAGACGTTAGTAATTTCATATTTAACGATCATTTGTCACCAGGAGAAGAACTTCTAAATCGATTTTTTTATGAAAATAATCTTAAGTAGCGACTATTTTTATTAAATATGTTTTTTTTCCACAGATTTTATAGTTACTTTTATAATTAATTTGATGAATGAACGGGTCATTTGAAATAATTTCCTTTTATTAAAAAAAGATACTTGACTTTATTAGCCAGATATTTCTACCGAAGACCTACCAGATATTTCTACTTTTTAGTTCGACTTTACTAGCCAGATATTTCTACCGGAATAGAAATTTGCGTCTATTAAATAAGCTTCAAGTAGATATCAGTCATTATGTCAACTTGTGGTGATATATTCTATAAATTTTTAAAATACTAACTAATATTGTAAATGTAAAAATCTGTTTATTTTATCCTTCTTTCACGTCGTGACAAAGCAATAGATAAACAAAAATAGCTAAGAAGTCCATAAATAATCTAGGCTACTTTTTATTTGGAAAATCTTTTTTTTCATTCTTATTCGAACCACAGAATGTATAAAAAAATGTATACAAACGAAGTAATGAAGCAACGCCACAAGGCAACAACGAATCGATGTGATTTTTGAAACTACACTGGCGTTACAAAAAGCAACACAATCACTCCTTTTTATTTCCAATCTAGACGGAAATGTTTTTTTTAACTTCATTGTATTACAAAGTCACGAAAATAAAGTCTTAATACTTAATTTCCTTTAACTATTCTAGATGGCATTGCGTATTTTCTCCCTACAAATTTGTAATATAACTACACGAGCAAAGTCTAACCGAGTAAAAACTAGTTTCTTTATATCCCCATGTGCGCCCAAAATTCTTGTGTCATTGTATTGTAAAGCATCTGTTTTTTTGTTTATATATCATTTGTACGGTTTCAAGTTTCCCGCTTTTAAATATTTTTAGTTTTTTTCCGATTAAACAAAAAAAAAATGCGTCTTATCAGTAAGCATCGTTTCGCAGAGTTACCAACTGCCCGGTTATAAACCGATATATTTGTAATATATTAACAGAATATATATATATATATATATATATATATATATATATATATATATATATATATATATATATATATATCTATACGTAATAGGTTTCAATTACATAGGTATTAAATAAATTTCGTGTTTAACCCTCAGTTTAGGTGGCCAGTGAGGTTGACTTCGTTGACCTGAGATTATTTTGATATTGCCGAGATCTATGTATCCACTTTAGTAATCGAATCATAGATTTGTAAATAAGTTTCACGAATAAACCTTGATCTATGAAGAAATCCAGTTTTTGTTCAAAGGCTAACGACACGGGACTGAAACAAATTTGTTCAATAATTATTTTACATATGGGGATCATATGCAATATATCTTTACAGTAAAAATGTACGTACACAACTAAAAGTACCGCAAAATTTACATTCTGATCAATCTATCTGAACGTTACATTGACAGACATTTAACATTCAATATTTGACTGCCTATTTCAGGGATTTGAGGGAACAGAACATTGATGTCGGTTACTTTTATCCAACACGTATTTTATATGTTAGATTATCATTTGCAACTTCCTAAGTGAGTGATGAAACAGACTCTTAGAATTAAACACCGAATTGATAAAATAGTTTCAATGTTTATAAATTGCACAAAGAATTTGGTACGGATTTACAAAATAGAAAAAAATAGCGAAAAAGCAGAACGATTGATTAGCGAGTATATATTTTTACAAAATTGAGTCATGGAATTCAACAGAATCAAATTAGATTTAGAAGTCGTAATTATTTTGTAACATTTAATTAGTTTTAACCACTAATTGACCGGATTGCTTACATCCGGCTTACCCGGGACCACTTCCGAAATATCACCATCACAAAAATTATGAGCTTCAAGGTAAATATAGCTTTTCCTAACTTTGTTTAATATTATAAACGTTAAACAGTGATGATATTCTAAGGTACAACTCTTCGCTTTTTGTGAGCTGCGATTTTTGCCAGCAGAGTGAGAAGCAAATTTGAATAAAGAGGAGACCATCTACCTGAGATCTATTTGTAATCTTTTATACGCAGGCTATGGCTTCACAAGGCTTCAACGTATTGGGTACATACATCATCTCGACTTTCTCTTTGCTACTATGCTTGTCTTATCCAAGTGACATACGCCGTTTAGTTCTGCTTCTCACTCTTGCTAGCAGCCACATGTTTTTATAACATGGTGTGCTATTCAATGCCTTTTTAAAAGAAACACATTTAATTTTGTTAAAATTACGATTGAGGCAGAAATTCCACATGTTGGGTTTAGTGACTCAGTCCATACGAAGTTAATTTCTAAAGATATTGCAATAGTTAGATCACTACGATGTTTTGTCTATGCTATCATCATATTCTAAGGTAGTTTTTAGGATCATAAGCAAATCTCTGCTTGTCCAGATTTTACGGTACTGATTTTTCTGAATGTATTTTTTGAGAAGAGAAAAAAAACATAAAGTTTAAAAAAATAGACGAAGTTAAGAATAAACACAAAAATGGACATCAATAGACATCATTGTATACTTGCTACATAGTTACTGTATTTTCATACCAAAATTTCATGTTATTTATTGGAATAGTTTATGGACAAAAATGATTTGCGTGACTAGGGTAAAGATTTTTCAAAAAAATGGAACTAATGTTTTTTAAAAAAGATTTGTCACGATGTTCTCTATTAAACAAATTGAACCACTTTGAACGGGCTACCTGTATCAAGGTAAAATATAATTCGATAAATGTTAGACAATTTTGGTAATGTACGAGTAATACGTAATTATTTCCAAAAAATTCGTAATTTTTAAATTTCTTTCAGGGGATGGATACCTGAATTTAATTTTAAAATCAATATTTAAGGGTGTCCTTCAACAAAGAGTAACATTTATTAATCTTACACATTATTTTCTCCTTTAAGTTGATCGGTAGTGCTCGCACCGATTTTAAAAATAAGTAACTTAGTTATTTATTGCGAATAAGTAGGTACCTATTTTGAGTTAATTATTTATTACTTTTTAGTATCTTGTTTTTTTGAAGTCTGATTTTTAAAAGATATTTTATATTAGAATTTTGAATGATTACTTCCACTTGAGGAGTTCTGTTCTATATACATGAAATTCAATATCAGATTTTGCGAAGTAATAACTAAAGTGATAAATAACCAGTATCAAATATATTGAATCACGATTGATTTACTATCATTCGTTAAGGAGTTGCATTATTTATCTTCAGAACTCATCATCAGACCCTGATCTGGTCGGTGGTGCAGTTATTTTGCAAAGTAAAACTACCAGTAACAAATATCTTGAATTACGTTTGATTTACTATCATCCGATAAGAAGTTCCGTTGTTCATCTCCAGAATGCATCATCAGACTCTGGCAGGGTCGATGGTGTAGTTATTTTGCGAAGTGATAACTACCAGTAGCAAATATCTTGAATTACGTATAATTTACTGCCATACGTTAAGGAGTCCCATTGTTCATCTCCAGAACTCGTCATCAGACTCTGACCTGGTAGACAGTGTAGTCATTTCGTAAAGTAACAACTACTACTAGCAAATATCCTAAATCATGTTTGATCTACTAACATCCGTTAAGGAGTTCCATTGCTCATCTCCAATATTTATCATCAGACCCTGACCTGGTAAGTGGTGTATTTACTTTGCAAAATAACAACTAGCCGTAGCAAATATCTTGAATCATAGTTGATTTACTGCCATTCGTTAAGTTCATCGATAATTTCTGGACTTCATCATTAGATCATCGTCATATTTATATGGAACTATCTCTAAAGTATCCTCTTAGAAATAAAAAAAAAGAATCATTGAAATCGGCCCCCTTGGTAAAAAATTATCACTGAACATACATAAAAAAAAATTAATCGCGTGCGACTCAGTGCACGTGACAGAAGTGAAACTTCATTGGCGATTTAAACCTCGATTTGTAAGAATATAGTAAGAGTAAAACAGCACAAAGAAAGAGAGAGAGAGAGAGAGAGAGAGAGAGAAAGATAGAGAGACAGAATATACGAAGTGTAAATTCATAAAATGTACTTGATTGTAGATGATTTGTGTAAGAAAACTTGAATATAATCCATTGAGAAAAATTAATCAAATGTCATTATAAATCGACGTAAACATCTAATAAAATCTTCATGTAAATTTACATAGACAAATGTCAATTAAAATAATCACAAAACACAATGATAAATATTAATAACACAACGTATGTGTGGTATCTCAGATGTTCATATGTAGCATCTGAGGTGTACATCTACAACGCCAGCTCGCGCGACACTACCTTATTCAATCGCTTTGTATCGTTGTGTATACGTCACTCTCTTTTACTCTACTACCATGGCATCAGTCTAAATAGACCTCTTTCTCTTTCTCTCTTCCTCATATTTTTCTTCACTCTCATGTTACGAAATGTGCCTAAACGTGAAAATTTTACTTTCAATTCTAGTCCACTTATCGGTTAACGAATCGTCGCCTAAGAAGTTTCACTTCAAAAAGATTCCGACGAATTGAGAACCTCCTCCTTTTTTTTAAGTCGGTTAAAAATGGCGTGCAATAATTAACTTGTGTATTTGATATGCCACTACTTTAAAAATGAAATTAATAGCAGTTCATTCAGTATTTTATGATTATTTCTCATAAAATCTATGATATGTAGTATCTATAGACAATATTCAATTGAAATCTGTTTAGCCGTTCAAGTTTCACGCTTAAACGAACCGATAGATTTTCGGTCCAACAGAAAGACTAATAAACAAATTAATAGACAAAGTTAAATTAAATGGTTTAAATGACTTGTAATCTTCATTATGTTTCAATAATCAAACTATCATACCGAATATCCGTCCATCTGTCAAAGCCACGCAGTTTTTACAATTTTAGATATATTATCATGAAATTATTCAGGTAGGTGCTTTAGATAGAGATTTGCATTAAAATGCTTTGAAAAAAATCTTTACTTGGATCGATTTTTTTGGCGCACTCCATTGAACAGAATTTTATTGAAAAGTTTTTTTGCAATCTAATTGAGGTTCCTTAGACTATTTTTTATTTCGAGGCTACGTTCGTGAAATATTAATTTTTGAAATGAAGTGAAGAAAAATATTAAAGACATCTTCAAATTTTACTTGCTAAGGACATGAAAAATGATTTCGGGCATGTTTCTCTAATAAGTTTATTTCGTTGAATATATACCTCTTTTTTGTATCTGATCTACCTGTAGTTGACCGGATTTTTATAGTTTTTTATTGTAAGATGTCCCTTTTCATATTCGAAAGTCTTGGAAATCAACATGCGTATAGACAAAAAGATTATTGAGAAATAAAAACAAAAGTCTCATTAGTGTTAGTTAAAAAAAGGACTAGGATGTAATTTATTATTGCAAATTCTATACGTTTGTAAAAATCATATAGCACTTATCCAGCTATTAGCGAATAACACATATCGTGCGAGTTTTTATTACAGAGATTTTAAAATTTTGTATATTTTTCATTTCCTCATTGTCAATATAACTTTTAATTTTTAAACTTGAAAAACAAAAAGCTTGGAACAGATTTTATTCCAACTTCGCTTTATTTGATTTGTTTCCTGAAGCAGTTATCAAATATTGATTTTCGATTATAGCCACGGTCGCCGGCACAACTTATCGGGTCTTCGAGTTTGTAAGGTTTTAGACTTATTACGTAGCATCCATATATTAATTTAGTTTTAACACGAAATATGTTGTAGTTGCGCTCAATACATATTTTAGAACATTATTTACATTTAACATTTGTTTATTTATTTATAACTAGCTTTGTCCCGCGGTTTCATTCGCTTGGGATAAGTGGTGATATAATTTAAAAGTAATGTTTCTTGTAAAATATGCACATTGAAAATTATGAAGAAGTGACACACATACACACACACACACACACACACACTCAGATAAACACTATAATTTTATAAGCTGTAAAGTGAGTAATTTGGAAACAAATCATACCGTTAGGGACAAGAGCGTGAAAATTAGTGCAAGAGAGAGAGTTCGTGTATGCATGCCTGCGTCCGTGCGTGAGTACGTGCGTGCTTGCGTGAGTGTGTGCGTACATGAGTGCGTGCGAGCGTGCGTGCATGCGTGAGCGCGCGCGCACTTGCGTGTATGTGTGTATGTGAGTGTGTATCAAACGTTTTAAGGGCCTGAAATTCAAGCTCTCAGCCCATCTTAAGGATCCGAATTTTAAGGTCTCAGACAAGACTCTACTTTATAATACAAAGAGGGAAAACACACAAGCCCTACTATCGCAAGATATGACTTTTAATAAAAAGATCGAGAAGGCGACTCGACCCGACCTTCGGTACTCCAATACTCGCTTGCGAGCTCGCAGAGGTAGGAGGAATCCTTCTTCTAAAAGAACTTCAGGCACAGTTTATAGTCGTCATTAACAGTGGCAGAACTCTAGAGGTGTGGAGCAGGAGTGTGATGGTGAAGTTACTCAACAAAAAGGGATAAAAATCTTACATTAATTTTCATAATATTTTACATTTTCACAATTTAATGTATGCGTATTTAAAATTTCACGGAGACCGCTTAAATAATTGAGGCATGGAAGCTAGATAAATAAACTAATTCACCTTCGTATTTATAATATTAGTTAGCATTGGGATATTTTCAATATAAAACCACGTTTGCCGATACTTTTAACCCGATGTACCCCGGGTACAACGTTGTAAGATATTATAACACTATAATGTGTAGTTTCCTATGAGAAATACGCTTAAAATTGATTATTTGGGGTTTAATGACCCAATTGTTTAAAAAAAAATATAAATTACAAATTCTTTAGCGAACTGTGACGAAATTGATTTTGAATATACGGCGAGTGTGCAGATTTAAATATAAAAGAATATATTCAGACAGAGCGAGTTGTTATAGATATAGATATAAACAAAAGAATAATAGATCAGCAGATTTTGTGATATTGGCTAGAAACTATATTCGCTATATAGTTAGTTTTCTTTTAACATGTAGGCCTAATTACGATCATGCATCACAAAACAGTAATTGGGTATTTGACTAAATTTTTTTTATTTCATTAATCATAATTTCAATGTGCAAGCTGATGAAAAGTGAACATTTTTTTTATAATCTTAAAAATTGACCGAGTTATAAAAGTTTAAATTTAACCTTTAGAGGACGGCTGTACTGTGTTGTGAGGTCATTTTTAATATTGCACATTATATTCTACAAGAGAAAAAGAGACAGGGATATACCCAACTCTATCCGTATCTTCAAATTTAGAAGCCTATAACTGGCTTATTTTTCAATCAATTTTTGAATTTTTTTCAAGACTGGTTTTTCATTAACTTATATTTCACAATATTGTACGAAAAGTATCAAAATTTAGAATGAGTCAACTACCGTATTAGGTGTAGATGTTATAATCAGAAAAACATCTATACATATAATAAAATTGTAACAGAGTGAATTCTGTACATGCAATATATTACGATAATAGAAATCAGAAAACCTGTTTTTAGAAATTTTGTCTGTCTGTCTATTTGTCTGTACGTTAATCTGTTCGTCCATCACGCAAAATCTACTGGACGAATTTCGATGAAATTTGGTATTTTTGACATTTTTCCTGGATATTAAAGTATACTAAAAAACAAAATCTATTAGCGTTTTTAGTAATAGCAATGATAAAAATAATAATAATTTTGAAAGTGAAATTGGAATTTTAGGCGAGTGAAACCGTACGGCACAGTTAGCGAGTATATAAAATGATTAGTTAAAGTTATATGAGTAAATATAACAATAAAAGTTTTATTATATAATTATATTAAATACACGGAAGAGGGGTGGAGTTATCCTTATTGATTTCATTCGATTAATGAAGTTAAGTAACGCACCACCGGTCGGTGTTTAGTGGATGATCATCAATCATATATCTTAATATTATCTTTATGAGCTCAGTGTTACGAAAGGTACCTTAACCTTTTAGCCGGGGCCAGGTTTGATATTACATAACAGTTGTGAGAAGCTCAATAAGGGTCTGATTCTTTTAAATTTAGCTCAACAGCGGAACCTATATGTTTCCCTATAGATATAGGAACCTATAGGTATTTTGTTTTCTACTACAATTTCATAGTGATTTACAAAAAAAAGAAAGAAAGATGCAAGAAGGACAAGAGTCTCGTAAAAATTGTTGTAAGAAAGAATTAAAAAAAAACAATAATATTGGGCAAGTGTAATAAAAGTGTTCGTATCCAAGCACCGTTAATAAAATGTGAATTGTTTTTGGAGTTATTTAGAAAATTCTGGGATGGTTAAGCACCGATTAGCATAATGCAGATAGTAAACTTGCTTCGGGGAACAAAATAATGATTGTTAGAATAGAAATAAAGGCGTAAGTAGTTTGATAAAATTTTTGAAAGTGAACCTTAATCTAGATCGACATTTCGAGCCTACTATTGCAACTTAAAGGAAGTTAATAAGGCAGAAATTAAAATGCAAAAAAATATTAGTTTTAGACTTATTTAGACGTGGTTCGTTTTAATGTCCTTACGTACAAAGAGAAAAACGTACAAGTTTTTTTTAGGAAGCGTCGACGTTTTACCCTTCTTAACTTTGGACGCAAGGTCTATGGAAAAATTATAACGGATAGAGTATGGAAGTAATTTTTTGTTAATGTTCGTTTTCATTGTTAAATATTTCATGGTAAAGTGCCATAATGTTTACATAGCATTTATTCTGGAATGTATTAAGTACGACATAAAACATTTTTAGTGATTTGTCAATAACAAAAAAGGATCTAGCTAAATTCTAGTGATCGTGAAATACGATAACTCATTATCTCATAATGCTAACGACGTTCTTGAAATATTTTTCAATTACTATTTCTTTGAAAAGCAAGTCGATAAGTTCTAAACTAAGAAACGGTTGTCATGTGTTGGTCGTGTTATTTTGTTTTGTTTGAACTACACTTGGGCGCAGTCTGGCTTATAGTATACCAACAGATAAATAGGAAAATAATAGTTTAAGTAATTTAATTTTTTCCGAGTGACGAAAACACTTTCTTATTTCTATTATATAAAAAAGACTGGAAGTTGCAAAAATTTTGATTTTATTAAATATTTTTTTACATATATTTGCTTGTAATAATTCTAGTTTGTTCCATTGCGCTATATAAATTATAGCGGCGAAGATAATGATTTATCCCATTTCTTTATTTTGGAACAATGTTTTAGGAAAGGGACCGTTTTTTTATAGTGTGTCCTTAATTATTTCCATTAAATCATATAGAGATAGAGTATGATTCTAAAAAGAAATTGTTTTTTTCGCCTGTAAACTTATTAGCGGTAGGGTGTGTATCCAGGAATCTACTTACATAATTATGATGTTGTGAAACTTGTTGGCGCCAGCAATAAAGATATGAAGATCTAGGCGGTTGTAAGTGGAACATGTCTCGTTTAATGGGAAACTTTGGGGACTTTTGGCCTATTCCTGTTTTTTTTTAATGAGAATGCTGGTAAAGTACTCACTCAGTTTCTAACGTAAGCTCGAAGGGGAAAAATCGTCACAAAAAGAATTATAACAAGGTACAAGTTTTATATAAGTTTTAGAATAATCTATTATATACTTGGCACATATCGTAATCTTTGTTTTGTCCGCCTTGGAAAATATTTTTCTAGAGCTTTTTCCGGGACTATTTAGGAGACTCAAATGTAATTTTAGGATACTCAGGAGGTAGAACAGATACATTTTTACAATGTTTCCTTCGCAACACTATGCCATTACTCTAAGATAATTATTTTTATTAGGTTATCCCATTAGGATTTTCAACATGAGTTAATCCCATTTTGGTAAGAAAAAGAAAGATGCACTTTACAATCGAGCGTTTTTTATTGTTATAATGGTTTTTTCTTAACTATAGATAAAATATCATCCATTTCACTAAACGTGTAATAATACAAATATATGCATTATCGCGATTTATTTTTTAAATAAATTTAAATAGATAATATTAAATATATTTCAAAAAGTCGTGAGGTACAATTAGCCAATGTCATTTTTTAGCAAAATTTTTTTCCACAAAATTGTTTTTTTTACTAATATTAAATTATAGCGGATATTAAATGAAAAAAATGCAGTGAAACTTTCATATTTTGAGGAAAATATTTGAACATTTTTAACAAACTAAAAAAAGACCTTTTGCGATGTTTGCTGCTATGCTAATGCAAAATGACGCACAAAGAACTTGGAATAACACAGACATACTTAGTTAATAGAGCTTGTCATGGCGTTACTTAAAGAGCTTTCGCAGGATAAAAACAAAGAGGGCTCTTACAGAAATAATGGTGTTGTGTTGACATGTTTGCAAAGGTATTTATGGCGTAGGTCTTTTACTGTATTGTACATATTTGAAGGAGAACGTAAAATATTAAAAGAGTTAATGTAAGTGGATGAAAAATTATTAAAAGAGATTATTATCTTAATCAAATACTTTTTGCTGACACTTTTGAAATTTTATTTTTGATTAGAGTAATAGTCAAATGCTCTGAAGTAGAACTACGTATTTACCGTACTATAACAACTACGTATGAACTGTTAGACGCGGTTCAGTTCCAGCATACAATACAATGAAAATATCGCAAATAAAATACTTGAATCTTTGAAAAAAAAAACCTGACAAATTGTTTATGACTCCGAAAGTAACTTTGCCAGAAATGAAAATTTTCAGGAAAATAAGAATTAAGCAGCTGGCTTTCATATTTTGTTTGCAGAAATTGATCGTTTCATTTTTACTATTTTAGTCACTACTGCTTCAACGAAACAACATCGAGATAAAATTTTCACTTTTACTTATTTACGTAATTTTTACGTGTTAGACATCAAACAATAACCTTTTCAAATGTGATTTCTTAAAAATATGATTAAAACTGTTTTTTTTCAATATTGTTTCTTAACAGAATTCTTCAAAATCTATGAAAAATTGTTGTCAACCCTCACAATATTTTGAAACTGTCGGTCAGAAATATCGAAAATATTGATGATGTCCACGTCGATTAAAATTTATCAGGATTGCATTGGTGGCACATGGTTTTCTGTTATAAACAAGTTCATTGTTTACGTGTGCATCTATATATATCAGAAAATTGTAGAATTTTCTTTTTTGTACATTGAAGATATTTTTGAGAAAATGATTTAAGGGCACGTAATAAAAGTAATAAAACACAACAATATTGTTTTTGGAATATTTGTCTGTTGTTTATTTGTTTGAACACGCATCGCGTAAGAACTACTGATTTAATTTAGGTGATGTTTTTTATGAAACTCATTCAGGGGGTGGATTTGAAGTAACATGTAGTTTTGATTTCATCGGAATTGAGTTTTTGAATCAGAAGATATATAAATTTAAAATTTTCAAAAATTCATTTATTTTTCATCAGTACAACAGCAGAAAAGAAAAGTCTAGCTACTCTGTGTAGTAATTCCACAAATGCGTCATGTATCTCTATATACATCAATAGATAGCGCCACGTATATATTAAATCGCACAATGAAGTTTTTTATCCAAATATACAGGTATTTAAGTAAGCAATCTTAATGTGGGCAGAAGCATGAGGCCCTACGTCGTTTTTGGTCGTCTTTCGCATGTAAAATCGTCGGATGTTCTCCGGATTGAAATATTCCAGTATTTGATAGAAGTTATTTGGTTTCCTCAATTTATTTAAAATCTGGATGTGTTGTTAATATTTTATAATTTATTTACTTTGGTTTGTTCAGTATTAGGCTGTTAAAATTTGATTGTTACGTACTTAATTGCCTCCACATATAATAAAACTGTAAAACTAGTATGTCTGTATATTCAAGTTGTTTATATAAAATCATTTAAGGGAACATAAGAAAAGTTATTTGAAATTTCGTCTTTTTGTCTATTTATCTGTTTGTGTGTTTATATACGCATTACGTACAAACTACTGAACCGAGTCGGAGTCGAACTGAGACGAAATAGAAGTAACCTTTAGTTTCTATTTCATCGCAATTAGTTCACGCTATAAAATGACATTCGAATTTAATATGTTCAAAAATTCACTTACATTGCATTAATATAACAGCCACAAAGAAGTATGATAGCCATCCAACGCGTAGTAATTAGACAAGTGTATAGTGTGCCTACATAAATCAATAGATGGCGTAATGTATATTTTAAATCACACAATTAAGTTTTCCATCCTAATAAACTTTGGCGATATAGGCGTGGCCAGAGGTAAAGTGTGGAGTGATGCATGAGGTCTAAGTGTTTGAGTAAAAAACCCGAATGCGAGCAGACGCTTGAGGGCTGGCATGATTGTCGGTCGTATTCCGCACATAAAAATGTTCAATGTTGTATGTGTTTGTTACAAGTTTAGGTACTTTATTTCCTGATTTTTTAAAAAAATTGTATCTGTTGTATTTTTACTTAATTACTTTGGTCGGTTTTTATTAGGTTGCGGAAATTTGATCGTTACTTACTTTTTATTGTCTAAACACGTAATAAAATTGTAAAATTGCTGTGTATGCAAATTGGAGATATTTACGAAAAGAAAAGGTATTTCAGGAATATAACACAATAATTGAACTTTAATAATATATATATTTTAAGAATATAACAAAGAAATTGAACTGTTTCTTCGTTCGCGCATCACGCAAGAACAGCTTAAGGAATGAAATTTTTATTGGTGCATTCTGTTCGGCCTGGGGTAACACATAGGCTATGTTTTATCGAAATCGATCAACTATAATGAAGATATGGCAATTTGATCTTTCAATACATAGTATACTTACTGAAAGAATATTACTTTTGTAATTATTTAAAAAGATAAGACTGCGTTACGTATATTTATCTTGCAGTTAACTTAATAATATTTCCTGAGGATACGCATGTGAACGATATTGTATCCCCATCATCGTTAGTCAGTTATAACTATGATGACAAGTATTAATGATGACGAAAAAATTAATTAATTATTAACAATGACTACTTTACACAGATTTTTACTGTCATATTTAGTAAATAATGTATTAACACATGGATTCCACACAATACTATATTTTACTAATTAGATGTTTCTAGTAAAAGAGTCATAAACGATTAGGAAAACATGGTCCGACTGTTAATGTACTCGACAAACCAGCCGCATCTACGTCATTGGAATTGACCAACGATAAAAGTCGTTCAATTTTATGAACGTTAACAATCTTTCCGCACGTACGCTGAGGACAAGACATCGACAGTCATGAATTTTAAGGTAACTATTAATAGATTATTATTATAGTTATAGAAATATTTTAAATGTATCGATATTTGCGCAAAACAGATCAGTTGCCCCAGTTTCTTATTTACTTCACGTCGAGTAGAATTAATGTATTTTTTAGTATTTACGTCTTGGAACTACAAATCAAATATTTTATCGTAATAAAACACAGTTTAAAATTGTAAATCTATCTGCATTTTATCTATCGGTAGGTCGATTTATAGTTTTACACTATATTTTATTATATTTTATTATGGAGAAGTTTGGAAAATATCTACATGTCTTGGAACTACAAATCAAATATTTTATCGTAATAAAACACAGTTTAAAATTGTAAATCTATCTGCATTTTATCTATCGGTAGGTCGATTTATAGATTTACACTGTATTTTATTATATTTTATTACGAAGAAGTTTGGAAAGCAGAAAAGTTGTTTGTGTTTCTATTGAAGTCTGAATTTGCTTTCATATGATACATCATATACTCTAATCTCACTTAAAATTTACAATTTTTACAATACAATATTTATAATAAATTATTTCGTGAAGTTATGTTACTAACTGCTTTATCAAAATTATTGACGATAATAAAACTGCTAGGGCGAATGGATATAATTATCTCAATTTTGTGGTTGTGGTTGAAAACATTATAGCAAATGTATTGGAAAATAATTAACAAGAGTTATGTTAGTAAATGGCAATCGTTTTCTTTTTTGCGTTAATTACATTTTTTTATTTCCACTAAAAATATATTATACATAACAATGTTTAATTATGTAACGCTTTCTAGCCAAGGGACGGAATGGTTAGGTGAGCAAATTTCAGAATTTTTTACAACTGTCTTTTTACGATTAATGTATAAAATCACAATATTAAAACATACAAAATATATAACCTAAATTTTTTACAGCACCAACTATTTATCATCTGCGTTGCTTTCATCGCCTTGACGGCCTGCGACCTGCAGAACGTCGAAGACGATCTGAGCTTTGAGGACGAGTTTTCCTTCGATGAAGACTTACACTTAGACGAGGCTATCAACTACCGGCGTGTGTACAACCCCTTCTATCACAACTTCGGCTATCCCGGCTACCGAGGCTTTCCAGGATTTCACAATTTCATGGGCTATATGGGTTATAATGGTTACATTGACTACGTTTACGGACGGCATCTCTTCTAGAAGACTTCCGCTGTCCGATATTTTATTTCTTTACGTATGTATAATTTCATATGTGTGCTTCATTCGGTATATAAAATGGTAACTGGAAAAAGATTGTAATGAAATTATAACGTTCAGCTGGTTTTTGATGTTTATTTCTTGCAATGATATAAGGCACTAAGAGTTTATCTTCTCTTTATAGTGTACCAGTTTATAGTTAAGAAGTATTTTATAAGCAAGCAAAATTATAGAAGTAATTGTAAAGTAAAGTAATTGTAAAGTAAAGTGGATAACTATGCGAAATTGTTATTGGCTTTGATTAAATATATAAATATTGGTAACAGTATAACATCTTAATAAAATTCATTTTAAATATATTTACATTGTTTTATAATAAGTAGGGAGTGGATTAATGTTAAAAGCATAGTTTTTTCGTTAAAGTTTTTACTCCGCATCCGAAATTGAATATATTTGGCGTTAATTTTATGGAAATTCATTAGTCACAATTAAATGAAACTACGTGATGTAGTATTATTCCTACTTTCTTTAAGTTCTTTACCACGAGCTATGCTTCGTTGTATTACAACATCTTCAGTTCAACTGAAGATGTTGTAATACAAAGAAACCTGGGTCGTGGTAAAGAACTCAAAGAAAATAGAAATAATACTACATCAGGTAGTTTCATTTAATTCTGCATCAGAAATCAAGACTTGATTTTAAAAAATTATTTATGTAAATATTTTGTTTTTACACCTACCTTAGTACCTTTAATACATTTGTTAGGATTACACGATTATCTTCTGATAATTCGCTGTTGTGAATGAGTGAACTTAACTAAATTTTTATTGTTACTTTTCATAGTTATTCTTAGTTGAAATTGAGAGATGGTTTCTTGAGGTTCATAGGATTCTTAGCTGTAAATAACGACGGCTATTTTTAATGTTTTGAGGTGAAGTATAGCAAATCGATAAGAAAGTTATAGAAACAAATAACGTAAAGAGATATATGCTCTAGGCGTAATTAGTGAAGATGTGAGTAATACGCAAGCAACATTATCGATGGCTTTTTATCGAGTGACTTACTTGAAATTAAATCTATATCGCAAGAGTTATTTTTACGGTATAAATCAATTATTCCCTGGAGTAAGAAAGTAAATAAAAAAAATGAACTTTTATAAGTTCTAAAAACATTGTATAAATATTTTATTATTATAATTATATTTTAACTCTGATTCGAAACAAATGTTTCATTCCGTATGTGTTTTGAAAGTGATACGATATTTTTGGTGAATATATCATAGATTGCCCTTACTTATGACAACGATTAGAGTTCTGAGTAGTTTACGCATTAAGCTCCAGGAAGTGGGTGCGACTTAATGGAACAGGTATTTCGACACCTCAAATTCGTTTTGTTCAATCAAGAAACGATAATGACTTTGTGTTGTTCTCTTCGCAGACCGCTGTAATACTAATTAAATACGAATGACTCAATCTATATATAGATGTTAGTAATTTTTGGTAAAATGTTAAAAACTAAAATGACATAGGTTTAATTTTAATTAATATTTATTACCATGAAAATAAATAAATTAATTGTATATTTATTTTGGTCTTAACGTACTCTCACTGTACATTTTTTACACTGAACACGCATAGATGACGAGCAGAAGTATTGGACGTGGCGTTGGTGTTTAAAGATATCGTCCATAGGGGTAGGCGTTGTAGTTCATGTATCCGCTGTAGCCGTTGTATCCGTTGTACCCTCGGTATCCGAAATTGTAATACAGAGGGTCGTACGCATTGCCATAGTAAATTGATGCTGCGTGATTTAAATCGAACGCAATTACAGACTTACTTAATCCCATGTTGTATACACACATGATGAATAGGATGGATAAAAAAGAAAACTGAAAAAAAATGACTTATTAAATATGTAATTAAATATATATTATCTGATCACTATAATAATTTTATTAGATTTATTCTAGTTTAAATTTCTTTCTGGTAGCACGAAGGCTTTGGTAAACAATTTTTTTCAGTTTTTTTCATTAGAGGTTTTAAAAAATGTGTGAATATGTGTTGCCAAATATATGGTAATGTCTTCCGGGTGCATGACGACAACGCCATCTAGTGTTCGCAACTTTGTATGCTTTGTTCATGTTAAGTAGTTTGAAATTGTTTAGTGAATAATGTAAAATATTAACTTGGTTAGAATTTTACATTTGCGTTTTTTTGTCGCGTTGAAGAAAAATAAGCCTAATTTACATAATAGTGCATTTATTTTCGGTACATTTTGGTTAGGTTGTTCAGGTACATGCCTCGTCCGGTGATTCCGCGGCGCCGGGTGAAAATTTAATTTAATTTTTGTAAAGGAAAGAATATATTTGAAGAACAATATGTTTGGAATAAATAATATCCGTTTTCAGAAAAAATATTTTTCCTCCTGACAAATGTTAATTTTTAGACGTGCTTTTACGCAATTTTTAAATTTTTTTCGCTTTCTAATTTTTTTACATTTAAAATTTGTAAATATTGCTCGTGTCCGCATGTTTAGAGTAAAGTTACAAAGATTGCAATTAAACAAAACAAATATTACAAGTAGTTCTTTATGATTGTATGGAAAGTAATTAATATAATATACTATTAGTAATTAATATAAATAGTAATTAAATAATAAAATATTTTTTAAGACCAAACTGAACTAAAAATATTTTATTTTTTAGATAAAGAATGAGCAGCATTTGTAACTACCAAATACGATGTTGTCTGAATCTATAATACTAAATTTAGCTTTATTTTCTAGTACTGAAGATATATTTTTTCCTATCTTTCATTCGTAATTAGGTCAATACACAATTTTTTATTAGTTCAATACAATTAATCCAATATACGAGTTAAAGTCACGATGTTTTCTTTTTCCTTTATGACAGCTATCTTTTGACAAAGAATAAATATTTTGATTAAATTTCCAACTCGCAGCTGGAAATTTGTTACAATTCACTGCGCAACAGTCATTAGAATTAAAAAAAAAATCATGACTGTGTAACTCACTAAAAACATATGATTAAAATAAACTACTTCCAAACTAATTTCAATTCTTAAATTATAATACTTCTATAAGACTTTATTGCCTGTCCTAAAAAGTAAAAAAAGTGTATTTAACTTGTTTTGAAACCAAACTCTTCATATAGTATATTATCATGCTTTTGTTTTCTATCAGACACTGCTTAGTAGCAATCTTTTGTGGCGTTTGCGCATATGAAAATTTAATTAAAACATATCTGTGTGTACACATGAAACGTTTAAACACGCGACGTTTTCATTTGGTTAGTACCGCTATCGCGGGCAAAGAAAATAAACTAAAATAAATAAACAAAGAAAATACCTTGATATTCATGACTGAAGTCTGGTTACGTGGGAATAGAACAAGGGTACAATAAAAAATAAATGAAAGTGTTCTAAAATGCAACTTTATAAACAAACTTGTTTACAAACACTACGTGACTGATCACTTGCTCGTCTAAATCATTAGTGGTCGTGGCAGAACTCTTAATCGTCCCGAGAGACGTATATCGTTCATCTCATTGCGGGTTTTAGTTTGCGGTTTGGTAATAAACCCCATTAGTTCATCTGAATTATTCACTGGTTTATTGTTGTGTGTGTGAAGTGTCAGCAAGATGTGAATATTTTTTTAAACCGAAGAAGAGTGGTCGTTTTGAGTCACAGTCGTAGCAAAAATAAATTAATTAAATTTGTCTTTATATTTCTACTAATTTTTGCCCGCGGCTTCGCTCATACATATTGATATGCATGAGCAAAGCATAAAATATGCATATTTTGCAAAAATAAATTAATTCGCAAAAATTACATTTTTCTTTATATTTCTACTAACTTTCGCCCGCGGCCTCGCTCACGTATATTTTTCGTTGCGGATTTTTTCTCCAGTAATAATATTTTCGTTTTAAAATTACCTTTTATCGGAAAAAAATCATTTAGTAGCTTGAGCTTAACCTAGGTCGTTATAATTTCTAGTTCATTGGAAGTTTTAACTCTATTTATTGACTGAGTGCTAATAATTGAAAAGGGAATTTAGATTTCTATATTTAACCTAAGTATTACCTCAGGAAAAGTTTAATTCTTCGGTTAGTTTCTAATTAATGTTCAAACAAACAGATAAATATAAAGCGAAAAACAGATGGAAAAAGATTTAATAGAAAATATTCGAAACGAATAAAAGCTTAAATTTTAACTTGAATTCTGAGAAATTCAGTTAAAGTTTCTCTGAAGAATTCATTTAAATCGGTCTAGTAGTTATTGCGTGATATTTGAATAAACAAACAGATAGGAAGATCAGACAAAAACTCTGAAAAAACGTTTAGGATTCAGAGAAATTTAAAAAGCAAATTCTACTACTGTTTTCAAAAATATCTTTCATATACAGATATATCTTTGTTACAGTGTCATAACAGTATCCATAATTTCCAAGATATAAGATGGTATTAAACTATTTCCTCGTTACAAACATTTTGTCTCATTTATTTTTTCTTATATCTCGTATTTCTATTCTTTATCTTTGTTAATATACCTTAGTTCGTGTAAAGTTTTATGAAATATTTTTCATACATAACGAATCAAACTCGCGATTCATGTGACTATAACATCACTTATTAATGGTAGAAGACACACGGGTCTCCCTAATCCTGTAATGGACACATGTGTCTCCGTAATCCTGCAAAGTATAATTATTATTAACAACACCTGGTTTACGCCAAGGATCGTTATCAACTGATGGAACCACATTCTCCTATTCTTTTCGACGATGGTTACGGTAGTACCAATAAAAGCCGTTTAACGTGGAATAATTTCGAGATGATTTAAGGGCTGAGATGCAAAATTAATTGTAAATCCAAATTTAAACCGAATATTTGGTTTTACAATTAATTTTGCATCTCGCCCTTAGTTTAACGAGTTCAAGGACACACAGATTATACAGACAGCATCATTAACAATATGAAATAAAAATCTATATACTCGTAGAACTCGTAGGCTGAGGGATCTGTACCCAGGACGTTATGAAATACAATTGTAAAACTATAATCATAATATATACTATAATCATATACATATATCTACATGATTGTGGTCTAGAAATCAGTGAAGGGGAAACATTTTATTTTTTTTCTCGAAAACTATATATGTACCTGTCAGTCTGGATTATTTCAAGTTTTCAATTTACAAACTTTTGAGATAAGAGGAATTATATATGATTTTATACCATATTTCGGATCATAAAGTAAAAAATTAAGCGGATTAAAATTTAAAAAAAATAATTATTCCACATGTGTAAATATTTATTTTATATATTTATGAAACTTCAGAATAACTTTAGAAAATTAAGTATACAGTGACAGACTTATTGGAACATGATTAATCTTTAATTACAATGAATCAAGCGAGGAAAACAAATACTGGGGTAGACTGTAAATTTCTCGGTGAACGCTATGATATAATAACGTTTATGAAACAAAATAAGGATAAGGATTTTTACACAGATGTAAAAATGAAAAACATAGCATTAATATAGAAGCAATTAACATAAAAAATAAATTAATATAAAACGAGTAAAATAAAAGCAAAACTGCGACACGTTAGGGATGGAGGAGTTATAAAAACGGGGGATAGAAGAGATTTAGATCTGCAGTTTAGAAGGTAACATAATTCCAGTCGACTTTTAAACACAGACAGTGAGGTCGCATATTGTATATTTGTGTTCAGTTGATTCCATTAAGTAGCATGTATCTAACGATTCACCATAGAATGCAGTTCCATGCTAAGAGATTAGTTGATATTGATATTGAGATGTTCTCGTTCGTGCTTCAAAGATACACATATGAAGTTGCAATGAGAATATTAAGAATATTATAAAAAAATATAAAAGATGGAGATTTTATCCGTCATGAATCTCTAATTATTTATTTCGTGACTGATGAACGGATATATGATAATATTTTTAAGACCGAAAATTTATCGTGTACACAGGTTTTGTAGTCGTTATAATTTATTGAGTAATTGTTCATTTAGATTACGATAACGTACTTTGATTGGAAACGAATTTTTAAATGGTTGGACAATGTGTGTTTGGAAGAAAATCTTATTACTAACGTCGTTTACTTGAGGTTTGAGGAGATCGTGTGAAAACTTGATTACTCCACAGGCCGCCATCTTTTTCATTTGAAGAGAAAGAGATAATATGGGTGTTAATAAACAGCCGTAGTAAATCAGATATATACAGATATATATATATATATATATATATATATATATATATATATATATATATATATATATACACTTTCGACAGAAGTTTCTAACTTCAAATAATGATAACTTGTGATTAACTCGATACATAGAATTAATCGGAAGACCCTGTTTATTAGTCAACTGACTAATTAGATTGTAGGTTTGCATTCAATATCAGGAAGATATTTCATCGAAATTTCAGTGAGTGTATTTGGGGCTCTTTAGGGTATAAATAATAGTTGGAAGGCTGTTGTTTAACTATATGGCCTATAAAAGTAGAATAAAGGAGCGGGGAATTAATACTACCTCGAGCTATGTCAGCAATGTTTCATCGCTAGATGAGGTTGGGATAAGTTAGAGTAGGTTATAATATATTAGATCGGTGAGTATTTTCATAATTTCTTAGTAGGTGCTGATTGGTGAGTTTAGCGGTATCTCGCTGTAATGTCAAATTCAGCTCTTGATTAGATCCTCCATTAGCTCTGGGTGACGATGCACGTTAATGTCTTCAAAAGGTATAAAATGGTCCGAAAATAATCTAAAATGAGTTTTTAATGGATAAAGAAACTCTAAGTAAAGACAAAATCATTTTATTACGATTAAAGTCATACTTATCTATTTGTAGAACCTTATTAATTAACTAAGAAATTTCTTTGTGTCAAGAAAAGTGAAAGTGGAAGCTGTTGGATATACTTTTAGCTGCTAAAATAAAAAAAAATGTTTGAGGCATCGACTCTTTTACCCAATACATAGGCGCTTAGGCTTTAATTGTGCGTAATTAAAGACTAGTCCGTGTTGTCAAACATTTGAAGTTATTGCCAAATCCATCTCCAGGTATTTTTACATGAGCTGGAGGTTATATTTAATATTTGTTGAAATATTAAAAGAAACTACGTGATATAGTATTATTTCTACTTTCTTTAAGTTCTTTACTACGACCTAGGTTTCGTTGTATTACAACATCTTCAGGTGGGCTATTAGCAAAGATCTTCTTTGCTAATCTATATTTGCTACTGAATAAGTTGTAATAAAACGAAACCTAGGTCGTGGTAAAGAAATTAAAGAAAGTAGAAATAGTACTGCATCACGTAGTTTCTTTAATTGTTTAATATTTGTGCCAAAGTAATTCTTATGAGGTAAGAAGTTAATGAAATGAAATCGGTTCTTTATTTATGTTTTTTTAATTTCATAATGTAGGGCTCCATCTGTCGATTTTGGGTAGCTGTGTACTGTTTCCCAAGATAGTGATGACGAATTTTCCGTGACAAAGTGGCAGTGGCACTGTGGTAGTAATGTCGTATATAAAATCGTCACAAGTGTAACTACGTGCATGCGCAAATTTTAAATTGATTAAACTAAAAGTGCGACAACAAAAAAATGTTTTTTTTTGCATTTTATTTATAATGCAACTTATGTCTTGTTACAAGCTTTGTCGATGAGTGTTACTAGAATTAAAAGCCCGCTTCATGCATTGACGATGGCGACTTTTTTCACTGTTGCTTGAATATTAGGAAAAGTGACGAAAGTAGAAAATGTATGATATACGTATAAGAAAATAAAATTGTTAAACATATAGTGGATTTGAAATTGGTTTTCAATTGATTGAATATAATCCTCCGTTTATAACTTGTCTTTACTGTAAGTATAGATAAGATAGGTATTCACAGTATGTGTGTGTGCACTAACTTATACCATCTTAAAATATTAAAGGATATCTTCATTTTACATTAGTTTTTTTAACTTGAATGCTATAAAATAAAGCAGCGACTTCCTACTGTAATTAAATGTAATTCATAGATTTTCGATAGATATTTTACCAAAGATTGAGATCTACCACCTAGTTAGTAGAAGATATTTCTTGATTTCGCCATCGTTTATTTTGGGTAAAATTAGGATAAACTAGGTACGTACCTAAAATAAATGCAGCCCGTATTTTAAAACAAGTTGTTACCCGCGTTTTCACAAGCGAGATATTAGTTTTCCCGAGATAAAAGTTAGAAAAATTATAGGTATTGGACTATTCCCAATTTTTGCCAGCAAAATGAAATTAATTAATAAGAAAATCGAACAAAACTCCAAATACAAGTTCAAAAATGTCTATAAATTGAGTGTGCATATGCTCTATGATGTATAGAGGTAAGAATCATAAACACAAAATATCAAACGCACTTTGTATGGAAACCTACCTCGCCGCTAAAATGGGTGAAGAGGGGAAATATAGAATCATGTAAAGAAATTCGTAATACCAGCATTTAAACAATATTGTATTCTGTTGTGCAAGAAAGATTCCAGTGCAACAATTTGTGTTGCTTGAACTATGGTCTGTTTTTTGTTTTAATATTCCATTTTTTTATACATTACCGCGTTCTACGCGGTGTAAAAGTGAATCGAATATTTATATACATAAAAGGCAATGTCCCAATTGACATATCAACAGCCCAAAACGCTAATGATAAAATTTGAAATTTAGAGAGGGCATTGATTTTATAATGGAGGCATCATTTAAGAAGGGATTTTTCGAAATTCATCCCCTAAGGGGTGAAAAGGTGTGATTAAGTTTGTGCGGGAAAAATATTTTTATGGTAATTTTTACTTATAAGTGGGTTTTCATGCTCTTTAAAAAATTTCAGAATTTTACGAGATCCAACCTCTTAGCGGGTGAAAAGCTTAAGCTTGTATGGAAAAAACATTTGAGTAATTTTTACTTCGAAATTTGTATTAATATTTTTCAATACAAAGAATGAAACAAGTATTTGAGTATATTTCTATATTCAACCCCTAAGTGGGTGAAAAGGAGTGGCTGATTTGTATGTAAAGAAAATTGTGAATATTTTTACTTAAAAATTTGTATTAATGCTTTGCAATACAAATAATTTAACAAGAATTTAAGCATAATTCGAGTATTCAGGGTAAAAAGTGGTAGCTACATTTGCATGGGAAGAAAATTGTTATGGTAATTTTTATTTAACATTTAGTTCTTTTCAACACAAATAATGTAACAATTATTTAAGAATTTTACGAGATTCAGTTTCTAATTGAATGAAAATTGGTAGCATATATATAGGATAAATATTTCTATTGTAATTTTTTACGTGCCACTGGTGGGGGGAGGTCGGTTTTCGTCGTTATTATTATATTTTTGAATGCAAGCGACTACAATTTTTCCTTAGAATCTGTTTCGCAACGTTGATCAATAAATCTGCTGAATATCCGTCGATCAATAAATCTGTTAATATTCAAAAATTTTCGAAATTTTGTGCATTTGTTTAGAAGCCTTAAAAGACTAACATATTTAATAATATTATATATATTTGGGTCGAATTTATTACCTCCTTTTTGAAGTTAATTAAAAATTTGACTGAAGTTTAGAAAACGAATCATTTACGTGAATCGTTACTTAATTCCTCCTCATTACGAATCATATCTTATAAAAAACCACTCCGTGGCTTAGAGTCTTTTTATGATGTCAATATTAGGCGGCCATCTTTCAATCCCGTATGTCACTCATTGAGAACTTTTGTGTTCAAATAGTGGGGTATTTTGAATAAGAAGATATGGCGAAAGACCCGAAAGGTGCCCAGTTGAGTTAGATTCTCCGATTGATATCTTTCTCGAAGCTGAATTTACTTAATTAGATAGTTTATCGTAGTCAGCAACTTGAAAAGTAGCATTTTCAACACGTACAGGTATAGGAATGACATGGATGTTAGATATGATTTTTGTATTGGCCATCTTCATTTTTAGACTTGTTTGTTGGAAAACTGTTTATGTCTCTGAGCACTGTACCAAAGTCGTCGAGCGAATCCATCGAAAACCACTTTATCGTCGGCAAATTGAGGGTAAAAAATGTATATGCTATTAATATTGATGCCAAATTCATTCCAATGCTTGAAGACACATTCTGGCGCAGAAATGAAGACATTAGGAGAAACCACGTCTTAGACTTTTAGGCAAGGAGATGTAATTTTTCTGACATTTTGAATCTCTGCAGGTGGATCGATTTCGTATTCTGATTCTTTATTTTTTTTACTGTGAAAACACTGCAATATCCGGTGGTACAAACCGGTGGTCAATATGACATCGCTCCAAAGACTGAAGTACGATCCAGGTTTTGATAGAAGCGGGAGCTCTCTCATAGTCTACAAACGCTATATATAGCGGCCGATTATAACCTCCGGATTTTTGCATTATCTGGCGTAGCGTATGAATACGGTTTATGGAGCCTTTTCGGAAACCAGCTTATTCGGAATAGTGAAATTCGGCAAACTTGAGCGTGAGTCGGTTCCTGATGGTTCTCGAAGGGGCCTTGTAAAAGTGGTTCAAGAGTGTGATAGGACTATAATTTGTCAGTAGTGTATTATCGTTCTTTTTGAACAACAGTACCATCACGCTTCTGGTCCACGATTTTGGCGAAACGCCCTCAAGTATTTAAAAGTAAATTGCAAACCATTGTTGGAAAAAGTGATCAAAATAATTTCTTTGCTGCTATAAAATAAAATACAACGTAAAAATAGTTCTTACTATGGATTTTGCTGAATGTAGTTTTGGATGAGAGATTTTATACAAAACTCCGATTTTTAAATTTATTAGTAAATAATTTCTTATTTTTATAAAATATTATGTCTGGAAATTTAGTTTTGGAAAAAATTATTCGAATAATGTTCACAAAGTAAGAATTAATTTTTAGTATCAGTTTCCTTACTTCATAGTTTGCACTGTATAAAAATAGTCATGAAAGTATTCTATGGGTTAAATGTTAATCGAGAAAGAAAATATTTAATTGATACATCAAACTTTAATTTATTTCCCCACCATATTTACCTTAAGTGAATATAAAAAAATATCTGTCTTGCATCTTATTTAACATAGCCCTTGAAAAAGTTAGGAGAGACTCGGGGATTCACCAAACCATTCTGCAAAGATCCACACATTTGCTAGCTACGCTGATTATATTGATACAGTTGGGTGAACCGAAAAAGATGTTATGTAGACGTTTATTGCCCTTGAAACTGCTGCTAGAGATATTGGCTTACCAATAAACGAAGAAAAAACAAAATGTTTGATAGCAAGGTCATTTGTGAAGAATGTAAAGAATATTTTGTGTCTGCGCAGGGTGAATTAAATTGACAAAATAAGTACATGTAAAAGACATACTCGTGAAGTTAAGTATACATTTTTTTATACGAATCATAAATAAATAAAGTTATTTACCATACTTCCCCTAGTTTCGTTTATTTTAGTGGCACCTATCATAAGTTTCATGACTTCAAAAAACTCCCACGTGCTCTTATCAATTTCGTCTGTTGCTTGTTTTATTTTTCCTCGCTTTTCTTATTTCATTAATAAGCTGTATCCTTAAATTGTGAATTTTTCTGCTGACTTCTATCGATGTTACGCTAAACTCTTTCGCTGAGCATTCAAGCGCTGCTTTTTTTGCTTTATTTTTATAATCGGCACAAGATATGTTCTAAAATTCAGGAAGTCCTTCCACAAAGGATATAAAAATTTTAGTGTTCTCCTTGCTACACGTAAATAACTTTTTAATTAACTCAGGTCGCGAGTGTCGGAATAATTTCGCGACGATTCGAAAACTTGGACACTGCGGCAGACACTTGAACACAGTGTTTATACGGTGCACGGGCCGATACTAAACGAGATGTTAAATAAATATCGCAAGAGTAGACTGCGGTGTTCACACATAGATACTCGATGTATACACTGATTGTATAAGTTAAACGGTCGTAGCTTTATCTCCATCACACTGACAGGACTGTCTTTCTCAAAAAGGGTTTAAAGTTAAGAAAAAATAGATAAATAGAAAGGCACGATCATTTACAGTTGCTAATCACTCTAGAACAATTTGCTATTATTTTAATTTCAAATTAAAATCAACAATTCAATTAAACTACCACTGAACGCTTCAGTACTAATCAAAAGTACCAAGGTATATAATATAGATATAATTAAGCCTCTATATTTGAGTAATCTAGACTATTATAATTGACATAAAGCAGTGACATAAATTTACAATAGAAATCTTAAATTTAAATCTTAATTAAATGGTTAAAATACAGGCCTTCTGTTAATTTCAGGGTTTATTAGGTGGCAAATAAGTACTGATGAATTTAAAAACGAAAATATTACGTTAATTTACAGACTTTATAGTCCACTCCTCTTTTTTCTCATCTTTCTTATTTCATTATTAAACTGTGTCATGTGTCGTAAATGTAGTTTTGATTGAACGCGGGTTGCGAGTCTGAATAATTTCGCACCGGTTTGAAAACTTGAACACTGCGGCAGACACTCCCGACACTACCGTTCGCACTACGCTCGGTGCCACAATAAAGCAAGTATCGCAATAAATGTCGCAAGCGCAGACAGTGGTGTTCATACACAAACACTCGATGTTTACACTCAGTGTATACACTAAAGTGTCGTAATCGAAACGTAACTTTAGATTTTACTGATCGATGTTCAGTATTTCGAAACAAATGGTTCGTTTATTAGCGAATAGGAACGAACAAGTTGTAGTGCAGTCAAATAGGAACGAATAAGTCGTAGCGCGGGTCGCACTGAATATAGCAGTTGTTTCAAACGAGGTCCTTCGGTGTGCAAGTTACACGCTCTAATCACTGGATAAGTGAAGCAATTATATTTTTATAATCGGCCTCTAACAAAAATTCATATAAAGTTATTTCAGGTATACTTTGAAAATTTATCTGCAAATAGGTAAATCAATTCAAAAACGATGTCTCAGTCTGGTCTTAAAATATTTTTTTTTACAAATTATGTTAAGAAAACTAACGACAATCTTTATGGAAATTAATTAAACATTTCTTCCATTACTGTTTGTAGAACTGTCGTAGTCAGTTTTTGTTCTTAGTTATATAACTGCTTGTAGAACTTTTTAATCTCAATCTCCGTACTCAATGAAACTACGTCAATGTTGTCGATCTTCAGCTTTGTCATGTGACTTTACCTAATACAGAGATCTTTTGCAAACACTTTAGAGCGTTTATTCAATTCAATTGATTATTTAGTACATTTTACATTAAAGGTAGTAATATCGCGACGTATAGACTTGAAGATCTGTACATTTAGCTGTCTGTAATACAACAAGTCAACTGAAGATTGACAACTATCCTATCAATACAGATTCAATGTGACTCTTACCATTTGGTGATATCTTCTAGTTTTCACCTCGTTGATCACAGAAACATCACTGAATAAGTACCGTTTAGTCGTTCAGATGAAATCTATCTCGTTTATAATTTTCCCATTTTCGAGGCCATTATATTTTCGAAGAAGGTATTCATCGTACCTACTCAAAAAAAGTTAGCCAGTCATTGGTCCCTAGGGTTCTACTGCACACATCCACTTTCCCCACTTTCAGCATGTCATTACGCCGTGTGCCCAGTTCCGCGTTGAAATCTTCCATGACATTTATAATGAGTGTTTAAGGTGTTTAAGGCTAACGAGATATCTTCGTACATGACCTCCACCTCATCGTCGGAATGTGCCGAGGTCGGTGTGTACGATCTTCACAAATATTGTTTGGTACTTTTGGATATAAGGTATATCCAAAAGTAAGGAGTACCCTCGCCGAAACACTTTCGGACTTTCACTATACTGTTTACGAGAGACTTTCGGACGATGGAATCAATAGTACCTTGGGACCGCGTTTATAATAACACAACGCGTGAAACTTTCATTTTTAGCCCAACAATTTTGCATTAAATTTTATGCCGATTGCAGACGCGCATATTATTTAAAATCACTTTTCTATCAAACGAAAGTAATTTATAGCTTTTGATACTTTGCACCTAATTCGTTATTTAATATTACAATAAATGACTACAGCACTGTTAGTGGGTTGTAATAACAATTAGATGTTTGTGACAAAACGCGAGAAAGTGAGACAGAATACGTTTGTTATTTTGCCTGTTCGCAAATTGTCTCCATTAATTTGTCTCTGTTTAAATTGTAGCTTTAACTATTGTGTAAACATGTAGTTTAAATTATATTTAGTATAATTAATACAAACATTTAAGGAAAATATTTAGCCATGTAAATAAATGGTACAATTATAATAATATTTTTAAGTCGTAGGAAAAACACTCCAAAAATATCTGCTTTTACGAATGCCTTTTTCATCATTTAATTTTGTATCGTAAGTATTTTGGGCAGCGCCCTAGAACTCCATACAAATTGCGGAAATGAAAAGATTGGAAAAGTTCTGTAAATTAATAATCATAGGTACATTATACACGTCACCTTACTTATTAAGAAGATTAGGCCTATTCTTTATGGGGATACCTCGTCAAAAGGAAACGAGTTTAGTAAAGTTTGAGCTTCTGGGTCTGGGATCGAATAAGCTTACATAGTTTAAATCATTATTGTGATCATGTATGGGTGCTCTTTCAAAATTATGACCCACCGATAACGTAAGGCCTAACCAGATTTGGTGGCCGTGGCAGTGAACATACTCAACTTCTAATTTAGGCCCATACTAGCAGTCCTATGTGTTTCATTTACTTTTATGTTGGGTTGAAAATTTCTCCACTTAAATTGGTTTTTATAGTTTTGAAAATCTTCTTAATGTAAGATGGGTGTATTAAAGGAAATAAAGGATGGATTATGACATAGTATTGGCTATAGATTAAACAACTATAGATCAGATTTGAATATTTTTCTGAAGTATAATTTATCTATGAAAAGTAAACATCAAAACTAATTTGGTTAAATAGATTCTTCTACATCAGTTTGATCGCTTTCCGACCAATAAGAAACAGCAGCATTGGCTATATAATAACTTTAATCAATATTGAATTTTTTTTTCAACGTGTCTTTGATAACCTAGATACCACAATATAGTAGCAACGTGTGCACAATAGCGTACAACACGTGCTCTTACTTTCCATTGGCAATACCAAAAAGAATTCGGTGATGCCTGGATTCCAGTACTGAATCCAGGCGTTATAGATTTTTGGAGACGTGTGCCTAGATTGTAACTGCATGCGAATAATATTATTACGTTCCTCGTGAATAAACATCCTAATCATAAAGACCTGATTCACTAATATGCTCTTCAGTGCATGATTTTCCTTAATTTATTTGACAATTATCAAGGAAAATCATATACATAGATGACGCAGTTGATCGACGGTTAATCTAGGAAAATCTTTCAATGTTTGTTCTTCTATTTTTTTGCCGAACAATTCGCTATTTAACTAACTTTTTATATTCTATTAATGGTTTTAACTCATTAGGTTGTTTGACAAGGTTAGGTATCCTTTTTCTGCAATAATCATATCTTCGTTACTCTTACGGATTCTGTAAGTATTAATAATGGAACAAACTGTTCGTACAAATTCACCTATCAATGGCATTTTAGAACTGGGCATCACTTGTTCCAACGCTTTCTCCCTTTTAAGTAAACCATTTACTGCTTCAATAACCCAACGTATGTATGTAATCAATCTTCTTCAAATCTTCTTCAGTGGTGAGTTGGTTTCGATTTTGTAAAAAATGAGGCATTTTTGCAATAAATTGACATTGTCACGTTCGAGACCAGCCTTGTGTGCAATTTTTCGTATTTCTTCCATGAAACTGTACAAAACTAATTTTGACATAGTTGTACAAGCAGATAATATCTCCTTCCAGATTCCTTAAAGAGCAAATCAAGTAAATGGAATTCACAGCATGTTGCTTCTGATGGTATAAATATATTAGAATAAATGAAAGCTCTACTATGCGCGGACAGTTTAAAGCTTTTAAAATTGTTTTTGTAAAATGGCAAATAATACAACTAAAATGTGTCTTCTTCATTCTTTTTACATCTAAAGTAATGACAGCTTCGCTTAATCAGGATTAAAATGCAAACCAAAATTCTTACCTTTCGTATTTTCTGCTGTTTCGCTGTTTCTTAATATTTTTCTTTTCTTTACTTTATTTACGACAGACTTTTGAATTGTTTTTAAAATGTTAATTTTTACCTATTAAGAATTGACTAGCATGAGGATTGGTTACACGTCTTGCAATCGTTGTGTTTATTCTTTTTGAACAACTGCCAGAGATAATATTATTCATGTTCACAAGAGTCACTGTCTTAATTTATATAAAAAAGGTAACGAACCGCTTCTAGCACTTAGAACAGCATTAGTAGTAGTAGTACTTTATTTAAACAATTACAACTATCTATTTAATATTGTCATATACACTCTAATTGTATTGAAATTAACTCTTCAACATAAATATTCAAAAGTGTACTGCTATGTGCATATAACATTTTGCCCTCTTCGTTTACTCTCGTTCAAGTCAAAACATGTTCTCGAAACAGAACTCCATCGCCGAGGCGTGAATTTATTTATGACGAGCTATGTATTCATTTATTTCAACTTTTGTTTTTATTGTGAGCGCAGTGACGCAACAATTTTATGTTTTGTATATGTTTTGTGTCTCAGTGTGTTTCATCACAGATTTAAATACGGCAGTGTTGCGCTCCAGTGTTCGTATAAAAATAGTAAGTTAAATCGTCGAAAATGGGTGAAAATGTACTAAAACTACAAGTACTAAAACAGAACTTGAACTTTGAGTTATTTTCAGGGCCAAAAAACCCCCTTATGGTCCATATTTTCTTCTTTATTGTTCTCCTACATCTCATTCTTTAATAATGACTTCGATATAGATGATAGGACAAAATTTAATGTTACCTCTATTCATTATTCTAGTCTAACTATACGTCATTAAGATTATACATTGTATTCAAGAAGATGCCACGGTGTGCACATTATTTTTGAAAAATGGATTTTTATTCAGATAGCTTTTTATCACCAGATTTACCATTGTTTTATTTAAAATTGGTGATAATTGTATGGCAACGACCCTAATAATAAAAAAAATTGAAGGGGTATTAATTTAAGAAAAATGTATAACAGCGAATTGTAATGTAGGACTAAGCATGGCTTTTATTTTTTTAGATGTAAAACATTTTTGTAACATTAAAATAAATGTGATAATATCGTATTAGGAACAAAGGTTATTCATTTCTTATACATTTTTTTTCTTTTAAGGGCTTTGTATCTCAACATACCTCACATTGTACTTCAAATTTTTTTTGAGGTACAAGCCCTAAAAAAAAAAACAGAACCTTCGTAAGATCACCCTTGTATCCGTTCGTCTGCATTGTCCAAACATTTTCTAAAAAAAAGAATCCAGATTTCTTGGAAAATGTTCAATATGAAATATTTAACTTAAAATTTGTTATAGTGATAAATCGTATTTTTCAGTCTAACAATCAGACAGCTATGTTCATACGGAAATGTCAAAAGGGGCAAATAAATTATTCTGATTTATTTTTAATTTGTGGAATATTACTTGAAAGAGTAAGTTTTATTATTTCCAAAGTCATCATTTTTTAGGATTCCATTCCTCTCCAAGAACATTGTCAAAAATTTCCACAAAAAGTATTTTCCCCTCCTCACCGAATTTTTTAAATCAAAATGATTCTAAATTTCATAGTTTTTGTGATATTCACAATATTTTGAAAGATGTATTAGTATATTTACCCGGTGAAAAATAATATTTCTAAGAAATATTATTTTTAATTAATATATCATTAATAGTTTAATGCAAATACCAAATATCCTTAAACGCTTATATATACCTAAGTAACCTCATAGCGCGAGTTCTGTTCGTGCTTAAGAAATTTTGTTTACGATCATGGCGCGAACAATATCGCGTAGAGAGGGTGTTAGTTTTTCATTACTCAGTTTGTTTCTTCTATAGGAGAATATTTCTATAGGAGAATATTTCACCATAAATAGTTTGAAATTGTGTTGTAATGCTACTAAATTCAAGAATTAAGAGTGGCGAGTTAAAATTGTTTTCGCTTATTTCTTATCAAATTGGGTTATATAATATTCATAACAGTATATTTTTATTGCTCTGCTATCAATATTTTCGGAGATAAAGAGCTTAAATTGGAATATAATTCGTTCCGTCTTACTCTGGAAGTTATATCCCGTCTAATTCTGGAAAAAGGGTAGTTCTGCGTTGAAATTATAAAATGATTAAAATGCTTTACCCAAGAATTTCAAGAAACACGTACTTCTTTTGTTCGTCTCAGATGCATTTTTTTCAATTAATATTTTGACCTAAATACTTTGCAGATAATGAGTTGAAGTAAAACAGAAGACTATTTTCGTGGAGAAATTTCTATTGCGCTCTCGATATAGTACGTTTATCGCAGTGCCCAACGTAAAGACAATTTTCCATAAAATATATGATCATATGTTAACTAGACCTATTTGCCGATTATATTTGCGCTCATGTATCGTTTTTATGTCATTTTACTTATCTTTATTCAGCATTATTTTCAAAAATAGGAATCGATTCCGTTTTAGGGTTCACAGAAAAAAACATTAACAAAAAAAAAATAGAACCGTCAACTCACATAACTCAGGTGCGTGTCGCTTTCTTCAGAGAAGTGGTTCAATCATATGTATACCTTGGAGCGTTGATCTCTAACAACGGCGTGGATGAGGTGAGGAGACGTATGGCGATGACAAGATGAGCTATGGACAAATTGAAAAAAAAATATGGAGGGACCGAAACATTAGCAAGGTCACTAAGACTCGGCTAGTTCCAACTCTGGTGTTCTCCATTTCTCTACGCCGCAGAGATATGGACGTTGAAAATACTTGAGAAAAAAAACCAGACGTTCTGGAGATGTGGTGCTGGAGAAAAATGGTACTCGTATATCGTGGACTGAGTTCCACTCGAATGTCTCTATACTTCAAGAACTCGACATCAAGCAACGTTTGTTGACACTCGTTCAGATTCGGGTTTTTAAATTTTTGACCACGTTACGCGTGCAGATATAGCACCGTAGAGTACCTTGTTGTACAGGGAAGAGTAGAAGGCACTAGACCACGTGGGAGGTCGTAGATTCGATGGACAGACCGTCGTCTGTAAGTGGACCCCCGTATGAGTGCACCAGGGTGACGGCAAATAGGAAGAGATGGAGAGGCGAATAACAACAACCGCCCAAAACAATACTACATGCTGACCATGACCGCTCTGTCAAGAGCGAAGCGATAAAGAAGAATTTTTACATACGCTGTTTTTCTATTTTTCATGGGTTTAATTAATTCTTTTATACGTATGCTCCCTTTGCTTTATCTTATTTTTCATTTGTTTCTTTCCATAATTCGTACTAATTTGCTCTTGAAATATTCAAAATGCTAGAAAATAGTACATGTAGTTGGCCACGGTGTAATTTTTGATCTAACCCATCGACATCCTCCACCAACTTAGTATACAATTCAATTAGTTCATCTTTGTCTTCAATTTTTTGATCACAGTTCCAATTTAATTTTTTTTCTGGAATATTATGAGGCACAATTTTGTAACAGTTTAATCCAAACGCAGAATTCGATCACGGTTTTAGTTTCAAATTGTATCCACATAAGTCACGACTAAGGTTCGACTCATTTCGGCTTTCGGCAATAACAAATATTCTTCCAAACGGATATTATAGTATTGCACATTCGGTATCCACGGCGACCCACGATATAATGAGATTTCTTAAAATGGCGGGTACGCAGGGTTATAACTTTTTTTAAAAATATAGTGAAATCTTACGTCTCGGGTCGTTTTGAACCTCACGATGTCAGCTAAGAGTTACATATTTTTTCGTAATTTAAGCATCGTATTTTCAGATATAATGATAAATATGCGAATAATACATTTCCAAAATTATTGAATTAAAAATTATATAAATGACAAGATGTCTAGAAACTTATTTAAAATTTAAAGAAAAAATATCGCGATGATTCTGAACCTAGAAGGTTGAAGAAGTTCGCTTTCCTTCTAAACCGTGGAATATTTATTAGGCAACATTGAAAAACAATATTAGTTATTGAATATATTTGGCGTTAATTTTGTAGAAATTCATTATTCACAATTAAATGAAACTACGTGATGTAGTATTATTTCTACTATCTTTAATTTCTTTACCACGACCTAGGTTTCGTTGTATTACAATATCTTCAGGTGGGATATTAGCAAAGATTGCTAATGAATTGCATTACTAATGATTGCATCTTTGCTAATATCCCACCTGAAGATGTTGTAATACAACGAAACCTAGGTCGTAGTAAAGAAATTAAAGATAGTAGAAATAATACTACATCATGTAGTTTCATTTAATTGTGAACAATATTAGTATTTGTAAATAGTTTAATGTAAATACTATGTACCCTTAAATATTCAAACTTTAATATTGATTTAAGTATGTACGGAATCCTCGTAGTGCGTATCCTACTAATGTTTAATATATTGTTTTGAATTAAGTTTTAATGTCTATGAAGGAGTACCAGTAAATATAACTAGATGTATGAAGATATATTTTTCATTTTATTTCTACCACAAACAACATGTAATGGCAGATATTTAATTAATAAGCACGTGGTTACGTTATTATATTGATTTGCTACGACTGATTTCAACTGTAGCGTACTAGAACAATTCATGGGCGTTAGCATTGCTACGGATCAGTTAGAGTCTAAAATATTATAGAAAGAAAATTTGTTGTCATATTTACGTCCAAAAAATTTCAGATTTCCACGCTATTAGACTAATTTGACAAGCGATTACAGCGAATTGAGCCTCGTTCGTACCTTATCATTTCAGTTTATCCCACTTGTTATTATTTTCGCCATTTCATTGTGAAATGCTGTGGATTCGTTATATATCTATAGTTAAATATTATCATTTATCTTCAGTAAGTGTTCGTTTGTCCCGTTAAGTTCAGAAATTAATTTAGCGTTGTTAAATACATGGAGTTTAATATTGTTGTCTAATATTATTTTTTTTAATATTTGGTTAAATCTTTTCACGTGTATTTAGGCAATTTGCATTTAAAAGAAAGTTTCGGAAAGTTCATTTTAGTTGAAGTAGATGAAAAAGATTTTTCCGCGAAAAGTGAGTTTGGTACAACAAACTGTAATTATTTATTGTTATTACTTATTGTTAACAAATCATAATTTTTATAATTGGTTTAATCCAAATGTCCAAACAAAACAAAACAAAACTCGAAAGAGAGGTTTAACTAGAAGAAACTCATGGCGACCATCTATCAACTCTTTGTTGACATTATCTAGCACAGATCTTCTTTAGAAGTATTATAATAGGCAATCGCACAGGGTTAAATAAACTGTCTTAAAATGCAACTTAGAAATGCTTTGTCACCCGCCGTATTTTTTCCAAATTTCATCTATTGTAGAATATGGAAAATATCTTAAGAGGCAAACACTTTAGATTACAGGAGGCAATGAGAACTTAAATCAGAGAATTTGACCTTGTTAGTAGTACTGTTTAGTAGAATTACTGCAATTCCTGTTTAGTAGAATTTCACAGCATATCATAAAATAATTGCAAAGGTGCATCGCGTCGATAATAAAGGCCCATAATTCGAATAACCAAGTAAATCTCATTGCATATGACCAAATAAAAATCTTCGTTTTCAATTTTTCTAATTAGAAGAAAAATTTTATTAGAAAAATTTTGACGTTTTTCGCGCCCCTCAACTAAAGAAATAAAATAGATAAATGTGGTTGAAATTGAAAATAATTTTTTAAGGTAACTCAAAATGCGCAAGCAAACTTCGTAACTTTTGACGTTTGCTGAAGTAAAAAAATGGCAAAATTTTACGATATTTGTTCTCGTGATATTAATTATCTTACTTATCCTTAATTTTTCATCGTTTACTATAAATATTTTTGCTAACCTGAATAACCTGTTCCTTCTCCCTAGCACGGTATATAAGTACTTTGTTTATGTATAGCTACCTGTATTTACTGATGTATATAAACATAGCCGGATGCCAGCAGTAGATCGTCCGTCGGCATTTAAGCAGGGGTATCACTATCAGCAATAAAACGCAAGCAGACAGATGGGGCGGAGGCACGCGAGCACGCGGCTCGTACAATTGCGTGTGATGTCAGCGCGAGCAAGCCATTCATTAATCTTCTTTGATGATTCCATTCCGTGCCACTATGTGACGTTTGTGCTGTGACGTGATTGGAACAAACCTGAAGTGGCAGTACTCACTGGTCGGTTCAATGTTTTTATGAATTATGGGGGATATAAAACTTGGTAGTATGACCACATAAAGATCATAATGTTTTGAAGCCTTGAATGAAATAGTGGTTATGTGTTCTGTCATATGTACCAACATCGTAAAAATTCAATTCAACTAAGCCCATTAACTAATGTGTTACTTATAAGAGTCAGAACACTATTAAATTTTCAAATCATTATTTTGTCGGTTATTCCTTAAATAATTATTATTCTTAGCGTCATCTCTTTTACACGAAAGTCAATCATCTTTTTCACTCTAAGTCGTCTAGGTCGTCTTCGAAAAAGGACGGCTATACTTGCACAATTATGCTTCTGGTCATCAGCCCTCGCCCTCTCCCTTAATTTATTAATTGCGATGCTTTCCGCCCACCTGCCACGTTACTTACCGCTGACGGTACCGATACTGCATCACATCGCCTATGCGCAGAGCTAAGTGGGGAGCATCTTGACTAGCCAAATTAAACATTTTGAAAATCGTGTAATGACAAAAGTTGTTTCTTCCATCGTGAGAAATATTTTCGTCGAAAAATTTGTTCTTTAAAATCACTGGTTCGGCAGTTGTAAGGAAATAATGAAATCAATTGTTTATAGAAATTAGTCGGGCTAAAGTTTTTCAATCCTGATAATATTGGTTCAATCTGTACTTAATTTTCATTGATTGAGGATTTTTTTTCGATTATTTTGAGCGACTCTTTTAGGGTTATGAGTGTGGGACAGTAATTTTAAGCATTTGTCCCGACAAATAAGACCAATACATAAAAAATACATCATTTGTATTGTTGAAATCACGTTTCAGTAAGTTTTTGTTTGACACCCTAAAGAGGTCAAATGAAAAATAAGAGGAGCACCCTTGAGTTTTTTTTTATTTTTCTTGAAACTAACTCTCACAATCTAAATTGAACTTTTATCAATTTTCGAAAAAATCGCCAGTGACCGATGGACGGATTGGATTTTTAATAGAGTTTAAGTCTTTATTTCTTCGACCTTATTTCCATTTCGTTTTAAAAATAGCCACGAGACTTTCATGACATGTGCACATAACTCTGGGTACGCTATCGCAAGTTTTTATTCATTATCATTACACTAAATCTTTGGCCTATTCCACGGACATCGTTACTTAATCTTTTTGCTTTAAGAAATTAATTCTAACTCATTATTCTTAAAGAATTAGCCTGGCTTTAAATAGCGAAGTCAGGTTTAAATGATAGTAAAAACGTATTATAATAATATAGTTTTATGTTTTAATTAATTTTTTTTTATTATAATAAGTCTAGCCTATTCCTAGCATAATATTTAAACAGTAGTTCTATTCCCCATTAATGAATAATGCGGAAGTTAGATGATTCTCTGAAACTGGGAATCATCTAACAATTCATCTGCAATTATTCTATCATGGATTATTATCAAAGTTGGTAAATAACTTTTTTTAAGAATGAAAATGCTAGTTTTCCATAGTATTCTTAAGATAATATTTAGAATTATTTTATATCTGACAGGCGAAATTCCGTTGATGAATGAGAAGGGAAATTCCGCATGTGCGTATCATATATAGGATATTATTGTATTTCCGTATATGAATCTATAGCTTCGTTACGGTTGCATCGTGATTTCGAACTGGGGGAGGTCTCAATATTTTTTTATTTTCATTTATATTATAAAAAAAAGAACGTAAACAATTTCGTATTTCTAAATATATTCGATATTTCTTGGATAACATGAGTTCAGGATATTGCAAATAAACTATATTGTCTCTTTGCCTTCCTACGTGCTTCGTTACGTATTATATTAATTACTTTCAGGTACTGTGAAAAAATGATTGAAAAAATAGACATAACATTTTTCCTACTTTCGAATACGGGTATTTCACCTCAAAGTTATTTGATTCAATCTGTAAAAAATCCATCTTTTATCGTCTATATATATATATATATATATATATATATATATATATATATATATATATATATATATATATATATATATATATATATATATATATATATATATCATAATATATATATATTCATTTTCAGAGCCTTATAGGAATTTTTAATAGATAGTGTTCAGTGGAAAAAAGAAAACGATAAGTTTTTGAGCTCAGAAATCGGAATTCCTACAAAAACTAAATTGAAACGGGACAAATCGTAGGCTGCCTGTATTGACCCATGACGGTAACTATTGTTTTTATTTGCAATCGGAAAAAGGTATTTCCAGAGATAAAGACAAAAAACTTAATTTTTTTATCACGCACTGAATGTTAATGGTAGGCCGCGCGTGCAGTAGAGAAAGATGAATCATCCTTAAATAATCTTACGCTGTGGACCTCTCCTTTTGCATTGAATGCCGTTTCGGGGGGGGGGATAAAGAGGTAGGTGCTATTGGATTTATTTATATCGATTGTGGTCAAAGATGCGGAATTGTTTTAAATGGTTTGTTGTCCAGATTAGGTTTCTTGGCAGCTCAGACTCCAAAGTTATTATTTTTTCTTATAATTCAGATAAGTTTGCTACTCTTGACGCGAAATCGTTCAAAAATATTAATATATGTGACATAATACGCGGTTGTGTCATTTAGAATTAAATTGTGGCTGTATCACATTTTCAATACTGTGATTCATACATTACCCCATTTTATAATAAAACTTTTTTGTAGAATTCTCGCCAGACAGCTCATAAAGCTTATAATATGAAAGTAGCAACGACAACCGTTGATCCTAGCTGTTAATGTCTATGGAAAGACGCTGTCAAATATATAATTGAAGACGAAATTTTGAATTTTATGGATTTCAGGAAAAGAACAAGTAGATTTTTAAAATATAATAGTTAAATTACTACGATACTAAGGATATTTTATATGATATCATGTATTTTCAATATAAGCCATAATTTTGAAAACTATTCGAGTTTTTAACTGGTATCTATACACACTAAAACTGCTGATATATGTACACAAAATATAACTACACTAACTTTTTCATTCGCAAAATGTTACATCCTTTATGAAAATAATTATATAATGAATACTGTGGTTCGGAAAAGTTGCTTTGATTTTTTTTTATTTGTTGCTACAATTATAAATATACACGGCATTAACGTATTTGTTCTTGGTTGGAATCTAAATTCTATTTGTTGGAATAAAAGTCTAACGGGTTCATTGTAATCTTAGGCGTGTCTATTAATTCGATTTAATGGCAGCCTGCTTCGGTAAATTTAGATATTAACTTTCTTGTTCATTAAGACAAATTGGGCACACCATTCCACTTAGAGCCTGTTATATTTACTTTGGTTTATTGCATCTCTTGCGTCGAATCTGTGCTAAGTATTAAAATTGATTATTTCATGACCTTATTCGGATCATACGCAAATTATATTAATTATTGTCACATTGGTTTGGGGGCGGGGGATTTCTCGAGCTCTGAAGCCATACGAAGACGCTTACTTTAGTTCAAACGATTATTCTGCTCTACTCTGAACGATCGTTAAATTATTGATGTTGAAATATGCATGTGCTGCATTAGCAGCACAACTTCTGTGGAAAGAATGAATAAAACTGTTGGTGTATATGAGATTAAAATCGTAGCAAAAATAAATTCATTCAGAGAGTTCATGAACCACACAGGAAAAGAACTTCAGTAATAAAAACATTTTAAATAATTCCAGGCCTTAAACTTAAAACGGAGCAAGCTCAATAAATAGCTAATCGAGCAAGCCTTTAATGTTTTGCTAAACGCGGGTCACGTAGAGCGAGGATACAGCAAGGACCCCGTCGACAGATTACTCTCTGGATTAGCATTTGCTTCTGTTTTTGCATTGAATGCCGTTTCCTCCGGGTTAATTTGGCATAGGGAGGGGGGGGGATAAAGTGGTAAATGCTATATGATTTCATATTATTTATTTATTTCGATTGTGGTCAAAGATGCGGAATTGTTTTAAATAGTTTGTTGTTCAGTGTTTTGTATTAGGGGTAATTGTTACTAGCTACATTCTTCGAAAAATTAAAGGCTGATTATTTATCTCTTAAAAAGTTTTAAAATTTTGGTTCTTTTCTTTTTTGAGAAGTTTATTTCTGCAATAATGATTTGTAATTTTGTTACACTAATTTATTTGTGGTTTATAGACACTAAATACTAAAAAGGAAAATCATATTGATGTGAAAGGTTATGTATGTGTTTATAAATACAAATTTACAATACAAAATCGTCTTAGTGTTATATTTAACAAATATAAGCAAATGTAATATAGGTCTCGTGAGAATATCTTTTACGCGGGAGTTAAAAAATATTGATCTGCGGAGGTTTTTAATACTTGTCTGCTATTAAAGAATTTTTTTGTTATTTTTAGATTAAAACCTTCACAAGAAATTGAATCGATTAACTATAATAATATTTAGTATTTTTATGGATACATGCATAAAATGAGACAGAATATGTATTTACAAAGAGGTTAAGGAAGGATTTTCATCCACAGTTTTATCTCGTATTTACAGGGCATCTGATAGCCAATGTTATTTTAATTCGAAATTTAACCGCCTCAGGCGCTATTGAAGGTATGAGCCCTCATCTATTAAAACTATATTTAATCAAATTTGTCACAATTATTAAAGTTAATTTTAAAAATTATACTATATTATAAATTGTTTCAATTTTTATCAATTAATTTTGATGAAATTTTAATTTTAAATGTGTAATTATATAATGATCAAAATAGTTGGATGATATGTAAGATCCAAAATTCTTGCGATACGAGCCCGGCAATCGATTCATCTGATTCTTTTCTTATTTACTTCGTCTTTCAATTATCAGTTTAATTAGTATGTAGTTAAATTATTGTAATAATCATATACTTTCATTATAAGTATATGATTATTAAATTAATGTAATAATCATATACTTATTTGTGCTATGCATATTCTTTTTGTAAAAATATACTTCATTTTTCAGTATTATCTCTCACAATTTAATTATAAAATTATAATTAACAAAAACTATAGTGATAATTAAGAGCTATTAACGTTATTTTATTGCCAATTTTTGTGAACACCAAATTGTTTCGGAATAAAATTCAAATTATTGAAACGAAATAAATACAAAATACATTCTTCATTTCAATGCGCGATGCGCACTGTTAATTAATAATGTCATAAAAATTCAGAACGTTATACGCGAAGAACTTTATATACTATGTAAATTCACAGCACTTTATAACCTATTCGTTTTAGAATGATTTTAATTTTTTTTAATTACACATTGATTGAAAATAAGCCTCTGCCTAAGCATTTTTCTTTCTTGGTTTCCGACAATAAATCTATGAAGATTAAAATATTTGGCGTATTCAGAGGCGTAGATCTTTAATGAATATTTGTTAAATAGAAAGTTCATCAAGATATGGGTGAATTTGTGTGAATGGTGAATTGTTTATTAGCGTAATTGCTGTGAGCAAATGTGTGAGGAAATACCCGGACGATGGAAGTGTGGACCAATCCAACCTATACCTTGGTAATTATCGGGGTGATTATGGATAAGATTAATAATTTATTCAAGCGATAGATATTATTCCAGTGGAATATTGACATTGTGATGATAAATGTTATACAATAAAAAAACAAAAGTATGAACAATCAACGAACAACTTATTTGACAGAATGTCCTACTTACAACTTTATTGTTTTATCTATAGAAACATTTTAATTATTAGTTATCAATAAATACGTAGGTTATTTTTCGTTACCCGAAATATGAAAATCTGTAACCTAAACTTTATTGGATATACATATAGATTGATGTGATGGAAGTGATCAGTGATCGATATGATCGACGTGATCCATGTGATCAATGGTCGATGAGAATTAATCGAATATGTAATTATTGTAATTTGTCAATGTATTCATTATCAATTGTTATTACAATTTTTCGAAATTATTCAATTTGTGATGCACAGGACCGACCAGCGTGGCAAATCACCGTGGACGCCTTTCGCTCCACTGGTGCGTAGGATATGCACCTTGACTCATTGTTAATATACACGAGTAATATATATGTACCAGAAAATATCTTTATCTTAATAACTTACGTAATAATGCCCTAATGCTACGATTAAACCCCCAAACTGTTGTAATTGTAAACCGTACGTTTGGTAAGGTAATGACAGAATGCCTTTAATGAACCTTGACAGTCAATACGATAAAATGCATAGATATTTCGTCGTTTAATCCTTCTTATAATAAGTGATATCCCACTCAATCCATAGATAAGGAAACAATAGTTTAAAAATAAAAATTTACTGACAGTTACAATAAAGTTAAAACTCTAGTAAATACTTTTTATAATCAGGTTTCAGAGATATGACCAGATTTATTAACGCCGTTACAGCTATTAACACTAAGTCAGTCCAAAGTCAACGTTAAACCCGCAGAAATAAAGATCAAACACAAACAAGATTTAACAATTCAAATGGAGAAATTGTTCAACCCTCTTGACGGAGATCATTTGCATATATTCATTCGGCATATCGGGCCCGAAATCTCGTTGAAAAAAATGTAGTCGGGTCACAGCGTTTAGCCTTCGACGTATATGGGTCAAGACAGCCATTGTTTTAAAACAAAATGTTATCCTTACCCTCGCGTATTTATATAAAGCAATCTTGATGGTTGTAACGGTTAATTCGGTTAGTACGCAGGCGACTTCCTGGGCGGACGGGGCGAACGCTACGTGACAATTGGGCGGGAAGTGTTTTGTTAATTATTTACATTCGAAGCGGTTACGTGGTCTTTGATTGTGAAGTTATATTGAATAATTTATTTTTTATGTGTTTTCGGTGATAAAGTTTCGCTTTGAGATTCAGGTTTAGTGTTCAAGCAATTAAATTAAAACAGACGAAAGTTTAATTTGTTTTGGAAATGTTTTATAATTTAGTTCTTTTTTGTGTGTTTTCTTATATATTTAAGTATTTTAATTCAAACATCTAATGAGTAATGGTTGGAGGATAAGTTTAGATATAAATACATTATTTCCGCTATTAGCATTTATAACTTGTTTCAGTTTATTTATAACATTATGTTTTTTGATTTATAACATTATTTTTTTTTATTTATAACATTATGTTTTTTTATAGTTGCCAAAATGCGAATAAAATTAAAAATTGCCATTTATATTTAGTTGTAGCATTATACCTATTACGGATAAGTTTAATGATCTTATATGTTTGTTCATACGTAATTATAATAAAAATAGATATGAATTATAAATAAATTTAAACATAGTTCATTTCATCAGAATGCAGTAATTTTTTTTAAAGAAACTACTGAAACTGAGACTACTCGTTATTTAAGTATAGGTAAGTTATTAAACTACTAAGGTAGAAGTTATAAAATCACTATTTTTAATAGGTAATTAGAAAATCGACATAGCTTCATAAAAATAATACAATTTTGTACGCAAATTAAATAAATTGATTTAATAGTTTTATATGATACAGTAATAAACAAAGAAATGTTAGTAATATTTAACTGTGTTCAAAAAGTTTTAACTTCTTATCAGTGTTTACTGTGACCATTTATATCAAATTTTACGCCAAAGCTATGGAAGCTAAATTGATTCTGGGCCTGCTTGCGTTTATTATAACCAATATTTGTTATATACAAATTATTATACTTTAGAAAATATTATCTAGTTTTGCCCGGACAGAAGTGTACCATGAAAGCATTTTGTTGTATTAATTTTGTATTAATTAATTTTATTACGGTTAACGATTTTCCAAAAACGCTGAAATAGGTGTTTCTGTAATTCTATCTCAGAGTCTAAGAGCAAGTTATACGTCAAATTTTATTTCGAAATTTTCTAACATTTTCCACCCACATTTTTACACTCTCAGTAACCCTACCTAACTGACTTGATTTACCCTCGCAACTTACCTATCAGTATTTTTTTTTTGATATTTTTTATAAATAAAAGTGAAAAAGATAAATAAAAATAACTCCAAGTTTTAAAAAGAATTGCGACAAAACAAAACAGTCAATGACTTTGTAAAATTATAAAAGCCAAATAAAGCCTTTGTTGTCGAATTCAGCATTTCCTGTTTTGTACACAGAGCACCGTAGCGACGAGTACTTCCCTTGGCTCGGTACAGTAATTGAAATAAAATAGAAGTTTCACCTATACAGTTAAGTGTAGGTTTGAGATGAGCATCAAACGATTTTTCTGCTTCATTTATACGAGTAAATATTATAAATGTTATTATTATTTACAAGAATTTCCTAGAATTAATTTTTTTTACATTAGAATAGATAATCACCAATAAAATAAACTGAAGGTAGATGATCATAACTTCGAAAAATGTATAGTTCTACTTATATGGTTTCAATATTAATGATAAGAACGGTATCTCATAAGAAGTCGAGACGAGAACCCGCAAGGGAAATAGATGTTTCCATATGTAACAATACCTTGTTTCACCACCTTCTAAAGAATAAATTACTGAAAAGAAGAGATAGTTGTATTAAATCATTATTCGATCAATTGTTATATACATAGTTGCGAGATTTCGACAATGTCAAAAGAATGTGCGAATTGCCTACCTGTTATTGGGGGAAAATCGTGCGAAATTTTATAAACCTTTATAGATAGATGGTTCCTAGAAAAGCAGACCATACCTTGGACATGAAAAACTAATTAAATATAAAAATATGGTAAATTTATCAAGGGACAATGCCTCTCGTGGTTGAGACAACAAAAGGAGAAAAATCATGTAAAATGGTTATTATACTTAATAACAATAACAGAATAAGAGGTAAAGAGATAGTTAGACGACGTACGAGCGGACCAGGCCAGCATATGAGAAGGGCTATAAAATTAAAAGAAGGACAAGTATCAATTGATAGGAACAATAGTAAATAACGACCTTTCTTTCAGTATATTATTTAATGTGATCACTAACCTCAGCTAGCACCAAGGACATATAAAGACCGAAATTTTGTTACATTTTTATATATCCTCATTATGATGATGAACTCTCTTTTTTCCACTGAGCATTTTGCGAATTACCTAACTATGATTTTGTAATATCTCAAAATAATAATAATATGACACATAATCGTTTTACAGAGAGCTCGAAGTAGAATTCAAGCTCGAAGCTAGAATTTTAAATTTTAAGTTGTGTTACTTCCTATTCCTCATGGGTCATTTAAAGCTTATCTTATTTTTTAAATTATTCGAACCATAAAAGTTCGTAATATTCGACTTAGTTTGTCAGACTTCCATAAAAAAACCTCTAACTATTGTATGATCCTCTTAAGGTTTATCTTCTGCCCTCTTTTGTCCGCTATTTGACAGATTAGTCTCGATTTATAATTCATTCTTCTTCATCATCATTTTTCTTTGTAGAAAATATATAAGGTCTGTGCAGAATAAAACACTCGTAATAATTCAGGAGTACTATTAAAGTAGTTATCCAAACTCTTGTAGCGTCAAACTTTTGATCCTTAGGAACTTGGATTCTTCATATATCCAATGATCGTCTAATAAACCAGATATTGAAGGTAAATAAAACTCTAATCATCATAGTAAATTAATTGAAATTATAGTATTTACAATATACTATAATCCACAATTAAATGATACTACGTGATGTAGTATTATTTCTAATTTCATTAATTTCTTTACCACGACCTAGGTTTCGTTATATTACAACATCTTCAGGTGGGATATTAGCAAATATTGGTCTTGATCTTTGCTAACATCTCACCTGAAAATGTTGTAATACAATGAAACCTACGTTGTGGTAAAGACATTAAAGATAGTAGAAATAATACTACATCACGTAGTTTCATTTAATTGTGAATAATGAATTTCTACAAAATTAACGCCAAATATATTCAATATACTATAATGTTAATGTTGGAAATATTCATGCGGATTTACAGCAATGTTAACATTGGAAAAGTTTGCGCGATTATGTAATTATGTTATTTGAGAATTTCTAGTTGAACTAAGACCTTGGCATTTGAATATTACTTCAGTTATAGGTATATAGAAAGTCACCAGACTTTTTACTTGATTAGTACAAAATTAGAACAAGCAAAAAAGTTCGTAGTAAGTAGGTTTCGTCACATTACCAAATGAATCATTGTCGCAGCGGTAAAGCACTGAGCTATTAATACGGATATAATGGGTTTGCATCTTGAAATGAACCCTTTTATTTCCTTCTTTTAGACAAAATAAAACAAACTAATTATCACTCTAAATTCTGACGTTAAGCGTATCTAAGAAAAATAAAAATCCATTTCTTTTTAAATTTTTCTCTAAAACTATTCAATAAGTAAGTAAGTACAGATATATAACTATTCCGCAATCTGTATTATAATTTTATTATTAATAATTTTGATGTATAGATAAGTACTCAGGAACCTATTTAATTTTTCCATGGATTTGCAAATTATTAGTGTTAAGGTTAAAGCTATATTTTATCATTCAAAATCACTCGATTACGGCTAACGGCGAATACGGCTGTTTAGTATTATTATTTGGAGAAATATCGTCAATAAAGGATACTAACACTATGGCACTAATAGTACAAGGATATAGCGGAAATCAATCCTGTAGAAATATCCATATAATATTCGAAATAGGCAATTTATGAAATTATTAATCAATGGGGCTGCTTTCTGTCTAATTTTAATTCACTTAACATTAACACTTTTATCAAGAAACGTCCGTAATTATTTATATTGTAGGCCAATAAAAATACAAAGTGTTATGAGAATCTTATCTACTTTGTTTTTACATGAGCAATCATCTTTGTATGTCAGTATTTATTAGATTATCCTGCACTACTATTTGGATCTTTGTTTATCGCAATTATTATCACTCACCAAATTCAGATCACACTACACACTAATCTCAATTTGCCTGCCACTATATTTAGCAGTGCAAACAAGTTCGACATCAGTGAAATTATTACATATTCATCCTAAAGAACATTAGGTTTATCATTTGGTATGATGTCTATAAAAGTGAATATAAGTTGACGAACGCGACATTTGGAGCACATCGAATCGAGTCCAAATGGATGGGCAAATAATTCGACTGCTCTCTCGATCGCTCTACCGCGTCATACCTCTTGTGGTTCGAATCATCTCTTTATCCTGATATCAACTTTTTACCCGTCTTTATATCGATATCTGTCAAGTCGCTGCATTCTCGCGGTGACTTCACCAGGTCAAAGATTATATGGATGCGGCTACTATGTTAGTATTTATTGAATTCCGCGGTCCGATTGTACAAAACAAAAAGGGTTTAACAGAATAACTGCAATAATTAGCAACATACATCTGAGGTACTTTATTTGTCGATGGTCATGTTACTTCCAATACCTTCGTACGCTATTTTAAATGGTTACTCATATGTAAACATTTATTTTACCCTATGTCCAAATGCATACTACGAAATATAGGATGGTCAAAGTTTCTTGCTAATCGAATAAGCCACTTAGATACCAAATCCTTAAAAATCGAGAAACAGGTAGACAAATGAATATAAATTTCCTTTTTTTGAATTTAGTGTGACTAAGACATAAGTACAGACAATGAAAATATTAATTCCGAATCACGATTAACGAAGTAAGAATTATCGTCTTTGTACATAATGACCTAAATGATCAATTTCCAACGTCGTATAGTAAATCCATTCGATATTATCTAGATTTTTTTCGTGACTGAATTTATTAGATAGAGGAAGAGTTACCGGTCTAGACCAGACTCGAGTCTGCGCTCATTAAAAATCAATATAAATTTTGTCCTAACGAACTAAATACTCATGACTGTTTGAAAATATTTAAAAGTCAGTCTTTTTCTTATCATCTTAAAATTTCGCATGGTTCACCAAAATATAAATGTTGTATATATATTATTCTTAAAATATCATAAACCGCTTTTTTTACTGTAAATGAGTTTTTTTATTACCATAAATTACCGTTTTAATGTTTAATTTTTACTGTTTAATTGCAAAATTATTCTTGTAAAACAATAATTAATGTAGTTTTAAATATAACGTTATTGAGTATTTGGTATATTTCCATTGCGTAGTATTATGAAGATATTTAGATACTTTTCTTACTGGTGTAGAAATATGCTGGTAATCAGTGAGCCCGGTCAGTTTCGAAATTTGTAGCAGACAAAACGTGAAAAGTTTATTTCTAAAAAGTCTGGTGCCTGAGTTACTCATCGAACATGTGTATTAAGTCAAATGATTTAAAATATTTTATAATATGATTTTAAAATATTTTACAAACGATAACGAGTAGGACAGAAAACATGCAACAATTCAATTAACGTCAAACTATCAATCGCGAACTACCAAGTGAATCCCTCAACACCGCTTTACTCAACGTGAGTGTGTGAATACAGTAATAGTGCTGTAATATATACACTCACGCTATAGACAAATTAAATAAACTGTGATTTTGTTCTCCCACGTAAGAATCTTGTGTGACTGATGTTTCTCGCGTAAGTAAACAAATTTTTGAACCTGGTGTATGTTGTGAATTTGTGCTTAGAGGATACCGCGTTACTCAATGTGAGTGTGCGAATACTGCAATAGAACGCTGTAATATATACACTCACGCTATAGACAAATTAAATAAACTATGACTTTGTTTTCCCACGTAAGAATATTATGTGACTGATGTTTTTCACGTAAGTAAACAAATTTTTGAAATCTGGCGTCTGTAGTGAATTTGTGCTTAGAGGATGCTCGATAGCTTTGTGTTAATGGTCACAAATACCGTTCAAAGTAAAAAAACATTAAAAATTAACTTGTTAAATGGGAGGGGACCTCGCATTATGAAAGTTCCATACATGTTTAGTTAAAGACTCCCCTTTATAATATTTCTATTAAACTAGTTACAGATATTATTACCGACCTGGCCCGGTTTCGCACGGGAAAGTGATGGAAAGGAACATTCTCAGGTGTATGTATTTTTTTCCCGACTTAATCCGTATTTTTCGTCATAGTTCAGCTAATTTACTCAAGACCTACGTCAATTATATACTTTGGGGTAGCATTAAGTAACTGTTTGTGTGTAATAAGTAGTGTATCTATCGGACTGTTGCCTAGAGCTTGTAGGTTAGGTCAAAACACGACTGATGTGGAGTTTTTTTTCTGACTCTTTTTATTCACACAATAACGTTAATATTACTAAATATTAACTCCAAATTTTAGTGAAATATATTAAAATACGAAGTATGATATAATTATTTCAAGAGAATTATTAGCCAGGAAAAGTATTTTATAGACATATTTAAAATATTTCCTTATATACAACATTTATTACTTCCGCCGGATTAGTTGCAACAACAAATGTTACACGTGAGAGGGCAACATACAATTGACCGCGTGAAAACATTTAAAGTCTGCCCTGTGCTTTATTTATTGTCATTTCAAATGTTAGCCATTAAAAAAAGTGATAGATAACACTGTCATTCAAAACTAATATGCGACCTCCGATATTCTAACGATTTAAGCTGCCAATGTCTGTCAAGCTTTCAGATGTCATGATTTTTCCGACTTACACAACAATTTTCTATCAAAGTTCGGCCAAATTAAACAAAAGCTCCATAAATTATCTACCTTAATCTTCCTCATAGATCACTATCTATTGCTGAAAACCGCATGAAAATACGTGCAGTAGTTTTATGAGATTATCGCGTTCAGACAGGCAGAGACTTTGTTTTATACTATGTAGTAATTTAATGTATAAATATGTTATCCAGTATATCTTTTACAGACGTAAATATTTCGTTAATTTCCCAAAAAAAATATGCTCAACTGTTTCAGTGAAAAATGGCAGTGGCACGTAATAACTAATAAAGATCCCGTTTTTTCTTTAGAGATAGGGAACACTACAAACATGCATTTTTCATGTGTTATGGACAAAAATTGAGTCTCTTTTCTATCAGGGCATTATCGAATTTTAAAGCATAATTACAATTTTATGTTAATAGCCATTGGCACATCTAAGGATGTTATTCGCTGCCATAAACATTAAACACTTCCTTTTACCATCAAACTAACTGACTCGGCGAACTTCGTACCGCTTCAGAATCAATAAATGTTTAATAATAATGATAACTCGTTAACTGAATTATATTAAGTTTTTATTAAAATTAAATGAATAATCAAAATGGGTTCAGTTCGATAAATGTACAAAACTCAAATTTAAAAGTATTTTAATTACATTTAAATAAATGTGATTTATGTGGCAGTAAGGCATTTGCTTTATTGAAGCGAATCGAAATGATTCGCTTAGTATTGTTGCACTACTTTCTGTTAAATTTGTTTCTGGATGGTTTGCACACGGGTCGATTCCCTTCAATGAAGCACTTTGTGATATACGACATTTTTTGTTTTGTTGTCAGGTGCGAGAACGAACAGAGCGGATGGTTTGCCGTTTTTTAATTACAACAATATTTCTCTTATGATCAAATGTTTGAATTGTTTTTGTTACGTAATGAAGCATTAATCGATGAGAGCACAATCACAAATGTCGTAACCTCACAACAAACACGACGTCATAACGTTTCACAATGTACACTTCATCAAACTTAACTCAAGTATTTAAAAAAACTTTTCGCTGATGATTTTCAGAAAAAATCGTTTGAAGAGAATGAATTTAAACGAATTCAAATGCAATAACGGTCGAAAACTGAATAAAGATTGTTGAAAACCAATTATAATTTTTGTCTGTGTTTGTCATTTACGACATATCTTTTTCTGTCATTTATCACGTATTCGTTTTATACACAGAAGAGATACGTTTTATACTCATGTAGATTATTTCGAATATTTTCCCAATGTTCGAGGAAACTTCTCGAAGCCGAAACGAAAAATCAAAATATTCATCGAAATCAGTGAATCCATTCTTGATACATCATCAAAAAAGCCGTTCTATACAAAATGTATGGGAAAATGAATTTTCCTCATAAATTTTCTTTTCGTGAATTTTTATTATGTTTTAATAGTTATTCTGGTATTAGGGGCAGAGACAAATCCACCAAATCAAAGATCATGAAAATCGGTCCAGCCGTTCTCGTGTTATAAATGGCGTAACCAACCCGACGTTGTTTTGTATATAAAGATATAGTACAATACGAACAACTTTTCCCCTATAGCTGAAGACATATATTGTCCTGCCTATGGTTTTATTTATGATTTGTTATTTAAGATTTATCTTTTTTGATTTTATTGTATTGAAAAAAAAAATGTTCCGTGTATTCGTTATTAAATTTTATTTATTATTTGTACATATAATTGTATGTACAATTTAATTACAAGTGAACTTGTTTCATAATGAGCTGTCTATCCCGGTCTTGCCTGGACTCAAAAGGAAGAATGATTGTATTTGGTTCTAATTAATTTTTAAATAATATAAGTTTAATTAATAGACAATCGTTACAGTGGTTTGGTTATTAATTTTATGCTTTATTCGAGTACGGAACTGTTCCCCTCAAATGATATAATATTAATTTTTGTAATATGTATATATATATATATATATATATATATATATATATATATATATATATATATATATACGCCCTGAATTTTTTTCAGATTTATTTGTCATGTACAAGTCTTTGAATCTAATGCAATGATTCAATTCCGCATTCACAAATATAATTTCGATTTTACCGTAGTAAATTTCCGTTTCGTTAAAAACACTTTCGTTTCAACCTTAATGATTAAAGTAGTGTAGTAATATAAAACAGAATAAGGATTATAATATAAAACAAAAATGAAACAATTTCATCAAACTAACTTTTAAAAACTTTGGTTGTTTCGTTGTTCGTTTGTTCCTGTTTTTAAGAATTGGCGCAAAAACGGATAAAGACGTTTTATATATTAATTCTCGTTACCTTACCGTAACTATTTGGACATAATATCCTTTGGAACTTTTGGGTAATGAAGAAGAATTTAAGAAAAAGAAGTAAGTGACAGATCGAAATGTACCGCGTGTATTTTTAGTTAACGTAATTAACCATTATTGCCTTCTAATATTGCCTTGAATCATTGCATTAGTATTAACAAATTAAAGCAAGATTTAAAAAAAAATAATTTGATTGCAACTTTGAAATGAATTTTTTTCAGTTTAGTTGCATCATTAATTTTAGGAGAGAGAGACAATTATGGAACCCTTCATTGTACATGTTCTAGCAGGCACTCGGTCAGTTTTTATTTGTTAATTAGGCCAGCGAATTTTAGTTACTAACGTATAATTCGTGCCGTGGTGTATTGGGTTGATCACAAGGCGTACAGCCTTTGACGATGCGGCGCACCGCGGGGACCCGGGTTCGATTTCCGCCGTTCGTCGAACGGGGCTGGACTGATGTTATGGTTGGCTGTAAGAGATTGCTCTCGTAGCAATAAGTCCGCCCTATCTATCAATTAGATACATTAAAGTAGATAAATAAATAAATAAAAAAAAATATAATTCCTGCGAATTATTTATTTATGCAATAGTAATTACTTTAGACGGAAACTATATTCCGAACCAAAGTGATTTAATTAATTCAAGACTCAAGGATTATAATATTTATACCATTAACGGTTAATTAACAAACATAAGGGAAAAAAACTTTAAACTGGGTAAACAACACTCGCGCTCTCAGTTCCATATGATTAATTATAATCGATGGAAGGATGCAAACGTCTATAAAGGATATATAAGAAAGGTATGATACAGTTAGAGGTCTATTATTCCTTATTTTTATAATATATTATATTTCTGTAGCATAGACATAGTAAAATAAATAAAATATCGAGCCGTCGTGGGACGTCTGGCAGATGTGAAATACCTAAATTTTACATTATATTGTCACCAGACCCAAATAAACCCGACAAAAAATAACGCAAATATATAGCGCCATCCATAGAAAAATATTGCCAGAAATATTTTATACTTACTAAGAATTTAAATAATCACAACAATGGCTAGTTGGTTACAGTTATCATTTTCACTTAGGGTGGGAGAGGTTTTGAGTTCGAAACCCGGACAAGCCCAAAACTATATTCATATAACTCTTTTGTTTTAAGACAGTGTAATGCAATGCACATATAAAGCTGGGCGAATTAAGTTGGAAAGAGCCGATAAGACTCGAAGTTAGCCGAATGGCAGACAGGCGCCCAGTTTGCCGGCTTAATTCGGAAAGAACCGACAATATAACAAAAGCCGAAAAGAGACTAATGCGCCATTAGTGATTTCAGATAAAAAAATATACTTCTTATGAAACATTCTAAATTTTATAAGTAAAATAATAAAAAATTGTCTTGCTATTTCCATAATATAATGAGAGTCAGCACTTTGTATTATAATTTGTTGATAGTATGTCAGGAAAACACATTTTTGGACATATATTTAAATTTTGTTGTTTTTATCCAATATAGCAGATAAACAAAAATGATAGTTGATCCTATGTAGCAGATAAACAAAAATGATAGTTGATCCTATGTAGCAGATAAACAAAAATGATAGTTCATCCTATGTAGCAGATACACAAAAATGATAGTTGATCCTATGTAGCAGATACATAAAAATGATAGTTGATCCTATGTAACTGATAAACAAAAATGATAGTTGATCACATATGAAAATAGCCGGTATTAATAATTTTTTTCAATTTCTGATTTTGGCGATTTAATAAAAAGCACACCAAATGTTATGGGTGCAATTCGGATGGCAGATAGACAGAATATCAAATTATATTAAATAAAATAAATATAACACCTTTATAATATAAAAATATCAAATGTTTTTTTTTAGATTCTTGGATATTTAGCTTTATAAGCTTTTAACCAAAGTTCGAACTTGTTCCAAATTCGAAATTAATTCCGAATGATCATTATGTAAACAGTGTTTGTTTCGAACATTAGGAAATTTTTGTCAAAAACACTAACATTTTGCAATCTTAAACTACAGAATAAGGTATTTTTTACAAAAATCTAATATTTGCTTACGTTATAGGTAAAAAATAAACTGAATGATATACGTTAGGTATTTTTTCGCGTTAAATAAATATATCTTTAGCGTATCTAGATGTACTATAATAGAGATCTCTGTCAATCCTGTCGCGTTTTTATAAAGTCTTTTCGGGGAAATTTTGCGAAACAGGTAATGAAACTTTTAAGAGATTTGTCGTATATGGTTGTGTGCTCAAACGGATGCAGCACCGTTCGGGCACTGACGCACAGCACCACCAATGTGAGCGACACGTAAATCTTTCGATAGGCGCGTTCAGTATTCAGAGAATTCTAATTCAACTGAAAACACAGATGGACATCGAACAGTGTCGCGTGTGCGGCTCAACAGTATCGCGCAGAATCTTGCGTCTCTCCCTTACTCAGTCTCCGCGGTACTCCCTCCCCGCGCCTCCCCGCCTTCCCTGCGGGGATGCGATTCGGGTGAGATCGTCACCTCGATCAGCAAAACTTCAACTGCAGTTACTGACTCTATCCAAGCTTCGCATTCGCTCTTCTTGATGTTCGCGGAATAGAGCCTAGAGACGCAGGAGGAAGGCCCGGTGCGTTCGCCATTTTCAGTGCGTGGAGAGGGCGCGGGCGTTGAGGCGGGAGGGAGCGCGGGGCGGAATGGCGCGGTGGCGGCCCGGGCGCGCGCCGCAGTAGTGAGCTGTCGGCCGGGCGGCGCGGGTCTCCGTCGGCGCCTCAACTCAGCGCCGCGCCGCGAAGATTTCGCCCGCACCTCTACAAACTTTCCGGATCTCATCTCAGGTAATTAACGACTGCGTAGCTTGCGTCTCAACCTCCGCTGTGTGCACGCCACTCCGTTTGCGACGTTTTATTTTTTTTCTGATGCTATTTTTTGCATTCGCATGATGTGAAGTTTCAGTTGAATCCCGGTGTGGAACCGCACCGGGGCCAGGGGTAGGGTGCGTGCCGACCCGTCTTCGTTTTTGTGCCAGCTCGCGTCTCGGTGGTGATGTTGCTCAATGTGGTAGTGTCGCGTTGTGAGTCAATATCTTCTCTATCGTTGTGCGACAGTATCGAATACTGTTTGTTGTTAATTTTATTAAAAATACTTTTCAAGGATTTCTTACAACTGCTCTATTAATGAATTCTGATTAATCTCACTAATGTTTAATAAGTATACAGAAAAACAACGATGAATGTATTTTGCGAAATCACGTTCGCGGACGATGACCGTATATGGTAATCCAAACGTAAATTGTCAAACAGACTTGCGCATGGCATCACTCCAGACGGGAGGATCTTTTCATTTGAAGTTACGTGATCTAAAGCTCGGGCGTCGCGCTGTGTATATTCGTATTAACGCGACACGCGACGCCCCCGCCACAAGTGATAATTTGATAAAGAAAATATGTTTCGCTTATGCGCTCACGTGCCGATCAACCCGCTCATAAACACGTTTACCACGTAACGTACATAATAGAAATTTGGCCTAAACGAGTTTTCGTGCAGCGCGCTACAAGGCTTTTACTATTCGCGAGCTATGTGCACGTTCATATTTATTATGCGAATACGCAGATGTCGGTGCGTCGTGCGCGCGCTGGACGCGGCCGAACAATCCCCCTAAGATAGAATGAAACTATGAAATGCGCAGTGTTATATATGTATGTTGCAACCTCTTTCTATTAGACTTTGTATTCCTCTTAGTTTATTGGCTTCTCGCCAGTCGCTTCTTCGATACTGTTTACGACTTGGTTAAAAACGATATATATTCTTTAGCGAATAGCCCCATATCATTTAGCGAGTAGCCTAACTTTGATTAATTATATACGTTGAGCTTTATTAACTTAAACAATTATTTTGAGAATTACTTTTTCTTTATTTAAGCTTCAAATACAATTTACAGTATGATCAGTCACGACCGGTGGATGTTTAACAATGACATTCTAATCAACAAATTATTAAATTGAATAGCAGCTATATAAATGTATGAGAGTAGAGTGATTCGTTTAATAAATAGAATATATTCCAGATCCAGTACACAACTATTAAAAGTGATAAGATAATTAAAGAACGCGTGCCTTTTCGTCAAGAATATCAGAGATATGAAAAGAGAAACAAATGTTGGAGAATAAGGCAAAGAATTTAACCTTTAATAGAGTGTAATATACAGATTGTTTACCTTTATCTGGTTCATCTGACGATTTAATGTGTCTCATCACTTAATATACAGTACGGATAAAACGTGGAATTTAATTACAAAGATCAAAAGAATTTACGTAAAATAATTTTATGACTTTTCTGTTACACTTTAAACATTATATTATCTAACTATATTTTTAAATTGTTCATAATCGCGATAAGTGCATACTGTTACAATTAATATTTAAAATGAAGCTTTCAAAGTGTTATGTAAACAAAGTCTCGAATAGAAAGTGTTAATATAAATATGGGTCAATATAATAAAAGTAAATTCTGAAGAGCGTCGTAACTGCGGAACTTAAAACGGTGCATCACATTTTAACGACTTCTTAACGTCTTCCAAATGATGCTGGCAAATCTCAATATATATATATATATATATATATATATAAATATAAATATAAATAAATACTCATGTCTTTATGTATGCTTTTGTTAATTTAGTAGTCTTTTATGATTCTAATATAACGACCTTTAGAATTGCCGTACTTAAGACATTATTACTTGTGTGTTCTCGTGACGTATTGTTAAAAATTTGGGGAAGTTTTTCAGTAAAACCTATTATATTATACGGTACGAGATATATCATCTTGTACCGTATAATATAATTGGTTAAAAGTATTAAAATATAATAATATGTCAGCGCATTACAACTAAACAAATACTTGAAAATGTGTTTTGTGACGATTACTGTTACAAAATCTAATTAAATTTTGACGTATTATAAAACATAACTTTCATGTCGGTATTAATTTCGGTTCAAGTTCTTTCCTCGTGAAGAGAAGTTAAATTAACTAAATCGTTATGTCAGTAACTCGTTATGCCAATTCTAAAATGTATTGTTATTAGCTTTCGTAACGAGATTATTTATATATGTGTTTTGTCTGGATTTTCGACGAATCGTTCGTTTAGTTATAAAAAATTGCGTTTAACTGAAGTTCACTGAAGAAAACTTTTAAACTTTTCGTCTGCATTCTTTGTAATGTTCTTAGGCATTTACGTTTCAAGTGAAACAGTAATCGTATAAGTTTCGTTTTAATTTATTGTAATGTGAATCGTTGCGATTATGCTATTTTTATAAGTTTTTATAACGTTAAGGTATTTATTTTATTTCTTGGTCTTCCCACATTTTATTTTTAAAATTTTCAATTCGACGAAAAGTGAAATCACTTTTCTGCGTCCATATTTTTGCGTTATTTCTTTACAGCTACTTATTGCAAAAATTATTGTGAAACGACACAATTAAATGAAACTACGTGATGTGGTATTGTTTCTACTTTCTTTAAATTCTTTACCACGACCTAAGTTTCGTTGTATTACAACATCTTCAGGTGGGCTATTAGCGAAGATTCTTTATGCTTTATGCTCTATGCTAATAGCCCACCTGAAGATGTTGTAACACAACGAAACCTAGGTCGTGGTAAAGAACTTAAAGAAAGTAGAAATAATACTACATCACGTAGTTTCATTTAATTGTGAATAATGAATTTCTACAAAATTAACGCCAAATATATTCAATATGTGAAACGATACGCTTAGATCAAGTAATAATTAGATAAAGTTAAGTTTAAAAATTATGGTCTTCAAAAATAAACTGGCAAAAAATTGCTTGTCATATTATTCAATTCGTGTAGTATTTTCAATGAGTTAATAGTGAAATTTACAAAAAACAGTAAACAATTAATATATAAAAAAATATTCTATTAGTCTGTATTATTAATTTAAGGGTAAACATTTCTAAAATAATATTAAGGATATGTTAGATGAAAAAACCAAGAAGAAAATACTTTCTATTATATTACTATAATATAAATTAATATTAAGGATTTGTGGACAAATATTGAATTCTTCCAAATTTTCTTTTTTCTAATTTTTATTGCCCTGTTCAACGAGATTTACCACTATATTTTTTCTATGACGTGTTTTCGTTTAAAATAACATTTCTTAATTCAGTGTCCATTCAACATTAGTACCGCAGTAATGTTGTTTATAATTAGTCATTAATATTAACAGTACTATGCATCAGCAAAACAAAATAGATCATCGAAATAAATTCTGTCCGGCTCCGCATAACACTCGTGTTAATCCATATTCATAAAACATTCCATATGTCCAGCGAATTGTATTGATTTTTTTCTGAAGACATTAAATATTTCGGTCACAGCCTCTATCTAGCCAGGGCTAACGGTTGCCAATTTATTATTTGTACTACGAACATACAGTCGCATGATTTATCTTATTCCCTACATGCGTAGACATTATGCTTAGCAATCCAGATCTCGATAAATCAACGTTATTCTAATCATTCTTTTCAATAATTCTGTTCTCGAGTGTTATTATTAAGAGCTTGTTCAAGACGAACGTACAGTCGCATATTTATCTTATTCTCTACATGCGTAGACATTACGTTTAGCATTCCAGATCTCGATAAATCAACGTTATTCTAATCATTCTTTTCAACAATTTTGTTCTTGAGTGTTATTATTAAGAGCTTGTTCAAGACGAACGTACAGTCGCAAGATTTATCTTATTCCCTACACGCGTAGACATTACGCTTAACATTCCCCATCTCGATAAATCAACGTTATTCTAATCATTCCTTTCAACAATTCTGTTCTTGAGTGTTATTATTAAGAGCTTGTTCAAGACGAACGTACAGTCGCATATTTATCTTATTCCCTACACGCGTAGACATTACGTTTAGCATTCCAGATCTCGATAAATCAACGTTATTCTAATCATTCCTTTCAACAATTCTGTTCTTGAGTGTTATTATTAAGAGCTTGTTCAAGACGAACGTACAGTCGCATATTTATCTTATTCCCTACATGCGTAGACATTACGCTTAGCATTCCAGATCTCGATAAATCAACGTTATTCTACTCATTCTTTTCAATAATTTTGTTCTTGAGTGTTTTTATTAAGAGCATGAGTATTAAACCCATGCATGTTGTAGAAACTAGAACTGTGGCTTTTGTAATCTTAACAACGAGGAATTATTTGGCTATTATCTTTATTTTTGCGAGTTGATCAACTACAATATTTTATTTTTTCGATAACGAAGTAACGCGAAAGCCCTTGTCTACACTTGAAAGGATTTACTATGTGACTTTTTTCATATAGGTACCAAGGAAGATGTTAGATTTGAATAAGTGTTATTTATTTTGCGGTTTTGAATAAATATAACTATGATTATTCTAACAAACTGGTTTCTAACAAGCTGAAAGCCGACAAGTAAAATCGGCTACCGTACCAAGAAACGTCAGGTGTGTAGTGAGTGAAAATATAAACTCGTCGTAAATGATCAACAATTATATTAAGTGTTAAATCGGGTAGAGCGCCGAGAATAATCTGGTTTTATTTGAAGTTTGACGTTCGATCGTATTTATTGTTATAGAAAATCTGTCTTGAACCATACGTTGTTGCATGATATTTTACCAAAAAATTATTTGTTGGGGAATTATTGGGGAGCGGGGCAGTACCTAATCCTAAAAGAGAGTGATATGTTTTATGAAGGACAATATTTAAATATATATCGTGATATCTGTGTTATTTTGTGTCGAAACATATAAAGGACGTCTATAAGGGACGAAGAAGTGATTTTAGTTCAGACTCTTTTTACTTAATATTTTCATATTTAATCTATATTTAATTTTTTGCAAAAACATTGAATTTGAGAAGGTATTTCTAGTTTTTTTCACACTTAAATTTGACTATTTTTAGTGATATAGTGAACAATGACAAATTTATTTTTATCAAATCTTTTATGCGATCACACCATCGGAATGCTTTTTTCTTCGCATATTTTGTTAATCACAATACAACAGATAACGTGTATCTAAAACAGAACAAAACATAACGTAAGTATTTATTTATTAGTTTCGTGTATATTTTGCAGTATTGCATAGTGGTATGAACTGAAAATTATTATATTTAACTCTTATGTCTAAAACGTCGTTTCATATGTGTATCCATTTAACATTTTTTACGTAAACAGAAAAGTGATCAAAGGCAAAACTGTGAAAAATGAACGCAAAGGCGCCACATTGCTTTTCTTTTTTACACATGAATACAGTATGGTTATTTTTTCATATTCAACAAAAATTATATTAATTTTTTTGATGTAATGCATTCATGTTCATCAATTATAGCAAGCTTTTTAAATATTTAAATGTTAAATATTGGTTTTTCAGATTTAAAGGTGACTATTCAATGTAACATATAATGAGGAATTGTGAATGGTATATGATAGTGTATCAATATCCACGCAGCTAAGGAAAATTAATAGGTTAGAGGTTGTATTCGGTATTTCTACGGTGGAAATGGACGTCTAATAAGAACGACGTCTAATATTTATTTTCCCCCATCCACTTACAGTCAGCGTGGATCATGTTTCCGGTCTTGTAGTGTTGAATTTTTAATTTGATGATCATTCATAAAATAAATTATTGTAAAGGATGTGAATCGATTACGAATGACATAAACTTTAGCATTATCTGGGAATTAATTTATTGAAAAAAAGGGAAACATATTAGTTGTTTATTCTTAAGGACAAATGTGTGAAAAATCGGCATTATGTTTATATAAGTCATCTTATAACTATGGATGAAAGTCAGACTTACTAGATGGTACGAGAACACCCCTTTTTATACAATTATATATTCGAAAAAGAAAAAAAAATTTGATATCACGATGTCATTCGTTGACATCAAGTGGTGTCATGTAAAAACTATCTGGTAAATAGCGCGTCATATAATTATAAACATTTTGATATCTATTTAAAATGGGAATAGTATCGAAATCTACCGCGATTTTCATGTTTTACTCAGATATTTTATGATATCTCAAATAAAGCAGCGACAGGCGATAGATAGCATCTACGCGAAATCTACTAGCATCAGATGAAATGATCTTGACATGCGTGCTAAGACTTGCAGTGGCTCGGTGCTATTTTTTTATTATAATCTGTTAAAATGTTAATTTAAAAATGTAAAGCCAATTGCAGTATAGAAATGTTTATAATAGAGGAATCATTTGTAATTCTCATTAAAAATCATTTGTAAATCTTCGTTAATTGTATTAAGTAATTGAATATATTTGGCGTTAATTTTGTAGAAATGCATTATTCACAATTAAATGAAATTATAAGTAAATAAAATAAAGCAAATAATCTTTGCTAATAGCCACTGTGTGTTGTAATACAACGAAACCTAGGTCGTTGTAAAGAACTTAAAGAAAGTAGAAATAATACTACATCACGTAGTTTCATTTAATTGTTTATTAAGTTAATTAATTTGGCATTAGTAAGTTAATTTGAAATTTTTTTATTCCCCTTATATACTATTTCCACATTATTTATATTGACAAAACTAATGTTCTACTTTTGTCAAGATTTATTAGACAATTAATAAGAATTAATATTAAGTGCTAAAAGTACATATTACCAAGAAGATCATGTGGAAAATCGTGGTAAAATTATCATACAGAAAATTGTAAATTTTGATGAGTTTCGGAAATAGTTGAATTGTTATAAAACTAGTTTTCGTTTTCAAAAAAATCAGAAATGCTTTAAAAACGTAAACAAAGTAAATTAAATTCGTAAATTATTTACAGAATATCTTTTAAAGTTAATATCTTATTAAAATTAATCTTATTTAAATTTCGATATAGTTCCGAATTTCTAAATTAATTAGTGATTTAAGTTAATATTATAAGTGCTATAGTGAAAAGTGTTTTCCAGATTGATTTTAAAAAAGTCCGAAATGTTTAAAAAAGTCAGAAACTGATTTCCATTGATCGTTTTCAAAAAAGTTTTTATGTGATTTTTTTTGTTTGTCTTTTATTATTTATTGTTCTATTACAAAATATCAGTGAATATGAAAACTAACCGAAAACATATTAGTTACTAAATTGTATATGTAACATTTTTTTCATATTTAGGCAAAATTCATCGTTGGATCGATTAAAACCTTCAATTCTTGTACGTTTCAATAAGTTCAAAAGGTTTAATTACTCTAGGTAGGCTTAATTGAAACTAGATCGAAAAATGTACCAAAGAAAATTAATTTATATATCTTTTATTTATCTGTACGTTTTTGATTTTTACCATTTGTGCGTGTTCGGTGTATAATTTTAAATTATACCAATTATTTTTAACTCATAATTATATTTATATAATGATACTTTTCCGATTGTTCGATATAATTCAATTTTATATTGACATTTAACATTTAATTATATAAAACCGCTGCAAAAAGTTATGACAGATGAAAATAATTCGAATTTATATAGTATTTCTACTGTGAAATACACTTTCCTGGGTGTAGGAAATGAACTGTACTATATGAACAAGTGCGCGTTTCAGCAAAAGTTTTTTTTATTTCAATATTTTTTTAAAAATATATTAACTCGCACAAGAAAGGTGAAACCAATCCAACGTGTTGGTCTTAAAGTCTCTGGTGTGTCCATAAGGGTTAAGCCTGACTGAACCCGTTCAAGTATACATTAATTGATATGAATTGTCAATCAAACGATGAATTCAATTTAAACATGAACATATGGAAAATTTTGCAATTTAGTTGATGAGTAATGTGTTTCCAATTGGTTTTCGTGTCCACTGATATTTTACAAAAACCATTATTTAACAGAAAAATACATAATGAAAACTTCACTTTGTAATTATAATATCTAAGTAAGTGATAATTGGTAATTTTTTTGAAATGATCACTCTAAAGTAACCTGGTGAAAAATTATTTTTTTTACAAAAAATAAAGTTTTTAAATTATTAATATTATTGTTTAAACTATCGGAGAAATCAAAATAATTAAATATTGTTTATATTAGTATCTTTCACTCCGTTTTTGTTTCATCTTACTTGTTAGTTATTATCCGAAAACTTATTTTTCGCTTGTGAGTTTAGGTAAAAATAGTGATTTTTTACCATTTTTACATATATAAGAAAGTATAGTTAAATACACCTTTTATATTACATTGGTATATAGGTATATAGATGGCTTCTCATTGCAGGCCAAATTGCTCAAATTCATGCGAACGAACATTTTATGTTATAGATTAACTACACTGGACCATAAGTTTTGATTCAATATTTTGTCAACTAAATCCAAAATTTGGCTATTTTTTTCATAGATTTTGAAATGTTAAACGAAAATTTGTGAAGTGAAAAAAATGGTAAAGCGTTTTATTAAATTTTTTATGTTAATATTGCAATAGTATGGCTTTGAGGAACGTAGGTAGAGTTTTTTTACCGCTCCCTTATATATCAAATCTTGTATGAATCTTATTAACATCCAGAAATAATCTGCCAGCACTGAAGGGTGACCATTCCTGAGAGTGTTTTTATATTCTAGAAATATCCTTAGCTGTTGTTGGAATTATTTCAAGTTCATATTATAATTTATATTTTCTAATTATAGCGACATGTATTCGATAAACTGAAAGTCGTTTCCAGCTTCTTTTGTGCATGGTGTTAGTAACATCAAGTCGAAAGTCAATCCAGTATTTTTCATTTTCTTAACTAAAGTGCTGTCGGAGTTTAATGGCATTTTAAGTGAAAGCAAAATTCAAATTCTTTCCTTAATATTCGTTTTACTTCATCTTGGGTATTATTGTCCTAGATAATAATCCCAATTTTGTACATCACTAACAACACTTTTTATTAAATCTAATTTAACATGAGTATTCTTTGAATCTTTTTACAAATTTGCCTTATGCTTGTGATCATTTCAAGGCTAATCTTTTGCTCAGAGTATTTTGGTATTTAGGAACTATCTTATTGATTCAAAAAGCAACAATCCAGGTCCAATCCAGTTATAACTAAATAAACTTTCAATTCAAATTAATTTTTCATATTTACTAGAAATTACTTTAACATATACTATATAACTACTATAAATTTATTGTAAGTGACTGGTATGTAAAAACTGCTTTAAAATTAAACACCGAGCTATAAATAATTTTCTTATTCCCAGTTCAAGCGTGCATCATTATGCGCATTTCGAAAAAAACTAATAGGCGAAACTAAATAAACAGCCATTCCCTTTTTTAAAAGGTATCAAGTCTATATATCTATAACCTAGTTATTGTCATATCGTTATCCAAGAAATTTTCTTCAATTAATTAAACAATTTTGCTTTAATCTCAGTACAAGTAATATTTTTTTTTACTTTTCGCTCCTATTCAGTCTCAAACAAGATCAGTTCGGTTTCATTTAAATTATTATACACAATAATGGCAAAAATGTTAAATTTAAAGAACCTAATAAGTTGATAAGATTGAGTAAACTTATTTGATTTCATTATTATATGATTTAAAATACAGCCCGAAGTTTTCCGGAAGTTCTAATTTTGGATATGCATTAACTGTGCGGGGGCCTTTAATAGTGATATATTTGGATATTTAATATGTGATTACTTTTCTAATTACAACTACTTCCGTTTCTATAGGTCTTTCAGTAGAAAAGTAATATTCAGAAAAAAAATTATTCAGTCACCGTAAAACATGCCCTACAATCGTGGTTATATTGATGAGGTACTTGAATCGAGAATTGGGTAAAGGAGTATTTTATAGGTATTGTTGGAATAAAGTCACTAAAGCGAAAATGAAATCTTTGAGAAAAGTATATGAAAAACCATTAATGAATATAGCGTAATAATGGTCTTATTTATTTTTTTTTCCATAGTATCATAGATATTTCCCGTCTTTACGAATCACTATAACCTTAGTCACAATTTCCTTATTTATCTATATTACCATTGATATACTCGTAATTAATACACGCAAATTTCAAAGATCCCATTTCTACTCAATTATTTTTCATTTGTGTTATACGAGATTCTGTATTTACTTATGTGTAAAACGATCGTTACTATTTCGATGAAATGTGTATTAACCTCTATACTTAGGGGTTCTTGATGAAAAGAAATCTATTTAAATATATTCTTGTAAAAATATTACTAGTTTGCTTAGATAGGGTACGCTCAAATTATTACGATATATACGAGAATAAATACGTACAATAAAGGAGGCTCCGGACGTACTTGTACGAAAAAATACTTTAGCTTAATAATTTTAAAAAATAAATTTAGCTTAGTAATTTTAGTTCTACTTTAACATAGTTTACGTAACAAATGCAACTTTTTTATTTTATGGTTTTATTTATATTATCTTAGCACATGCTTTTACTCTAGTATACTTTTGTCGACATATATCAAATTTAAAAAAAAATTGCTATCTTCAACTAATACGCTATTGGAAGTGAGCAGATAGGTTTGTTATTTTAATTTAATTTTGGCTCTTAAGAATTTATCAGCGATCATAGAGTAATGTCAAGAAACAGCGTGCAAGATGTGCCTAAGTACCAGAGGCCAATCTATTAACTCTGATGTGCTTAATGAAACTATAGTTCAGGTGATTCGAGGTGTGGATGTGATTAGGGAATGAAATGTTCTTTTTTTTAAAAGCATCATCTAGTATGAGTGTAGAACATAAATAGTAGTTAGAAAGAAAACAAGGAAATCTGACTTCTCTTGAAAGGTTTATACTTACACTTTAACAATGTTAACTACTTAGTAACATTTACAGGTATCATTAATCCGGAATCCAGAATTAAGTTCTACAGTGTTATTGAGTATTGATAGAAAAGGCTTCACAGGGTAATATTGTCCTTTAAGAATTGGAATTATGATATTTACATAGATTCCCGTTCATTTTTACTGTCTGCTGCTGATAATGTTATATAAATATGCGAGCTACACTCAGTTTCTAGCCTTATTTATGTTGAGAAGTACAAAGAATTATGTCGTATGTCTAAATTACCAATTCATTACATGCGTCTTAAATTGATGAAACGACGATTACATGACGCCGACACACTATTCAAATTCTATTTCTGCACCATGCTTGAATAAAGTTAAAGGTTCGTTGAAATAATATTGTTGCGCTCTTTCTCAGCTCGATCGAGTCAGTGATGACAAGTAGAAAACTAAGAATGATTTTCTAATTTGAATCACTCGCATTTTCGAAATATAACATTTTATAATCGTCCACCATTCAGACATTCTAACTGGCCAGACTGAATCAAAATTGTTATTTTGGTGTTTACAGCGGTACCACTTTTCCATCACATTATTGTCAAATATATGTATTTACGACTTTATTTTGTAGTCCTTTATTATTTTTCTTTGAATTACTTCATACTATTATACTGGGTTTAGTATACATTCCGATTAATTAATGTTTTTAAGACAAGAATATCAAAACAAGTAATATAATAGTTTTCAATTAAATTTAATATATTTAAGTTTTTGTTTTGATGGTATCCTGATTGCGTAGCTCTAGAAATTTTAAGAAGTGTTATATGAAGTTGTTTGTTATAGTTTCTTGGAATTATAAGTGTATTTTTAAATGGAATTTTTGAAAAAGAATTAAGAAGGGTTAAAATTTCACTCGTACATGAACACATTGAAATTCTACTAAATGTATTGTTTTATTATATTGTTTTTTATTCATCTTAATTAAAGTCTAAAAACTCAAAAATATAAAAATATACATGCAGATATTTCATTGTGTATTGAGATACAGATAGATTCAGGTGTTCAGAAAGATAATGCGTTTTCAATAATCCATTTACACGTAACTTTTATACAGATATATATCCATTTTTTATATACAAATTTACGTCATTTTGATTGAATTGCAGGTAAATACGATGATAGAGCGTTGCATTGCTATAAATTCTGGTACAGCACTTCGTAAAATGAAATATGTTATACCGTTGGAGGTCACCATAATTTTAGCTGTCGTTAGGGTGCATATAATGTTACTTCAAATAAATCTCACATATCACATCAATTATACTGTGATATGTGAGATTGTGCTGTGGAGTCAATGGTAGTCTATATTTTGGCATTTCATACAGATTATATATAAAAATATATATTTATAATACCGCATGTACCGTGTATAACCAAGTAAGTTATATTGTTAGTTGTATTTTTAAAGGTGTAATTAAATAAAGGGTATTTTTGCGAAGAGTTTGTATTTGTCTGTATACAAAAAAAAACTACTTTTGCTAAGCTTCAGATCACCAAACTTTAAAAAAAATACGATATACTTTCGGAAATGAGAAACAACTAAAATGACAAATATTTTTTCCTGAAAAATCATATTAGATATCAAACAATAAAATTTAACATGACTTTAGAAACACATATATTTTGATCAGTAATATCGCTTTGATAAAATTGCTGAAAATGAAGTATATATTAATGATTTATTTATGGTTATGAAAAAAACTTAAATCAAAATAAAAACTAAGACCAGAAGAAATTATTATGGTGTAATTTTTGTTATGGGTTTCAAGAAATAATGTCAATTATAAAATTCTTTAATGGAATTCGCGGATCGTGTATGACATAGAGTTGTCTTTAAAATTCACGATCATGAAAAATCACGGAATTATTAATAATGATTAGATTATTTTTAACCACTCAGTATAATATTATACACAGAAAAGAATTAGAGTACAACCACACCTCTTTCTAGCGAATTACTGCGCACCCTGCAAATCGTAACGACGTCACCGGAGCTTGGGTCTAATCAAACAGATTACTTTCCTTTAAATTTCTTACAAAGACGACGATGACAGCCTTGACGTCCCGCTGATTAGCGACCATTAATCATAGGTAAGCTTATCTATAGGCGACAGTGTCGTCAACCCTTTAACGGTTAGTGGGTTAACGATTTGTGTTTTTAGGTGTCGTGTGGTTCATATGTATGCTATATTTTTTGGAATGGGAATGAGATAATTTAAAATAATTTTCATATATGTGTTTTGGCAGATGATGTTAGATAAAGAATAGAAATGGAAAAAATAAAGGTAGTTATAAAATACAAAACTAAGAATATAAAAATAAAATAATTAAAAATATCTAACAATAATATAATTTGCAATTTACGGTTCAGTTATTTAATATTATTAACATGAAATGAATTTAAAAAAAATTAAGAAAAAAAAGATTGAAAAAAAGTCGCGTTTATGGAGAAATTACACAAAATAATTTCTCTTGATGACTTGTCTATTTTAAATTAAACATTATATTTATACAATAATGCAAAACAATTTAAACTTTGAATTCAAGTCAATATTTTTATATAACAATTTATAATTATTCCAATTAAAATACTACTGAGTATTAATTATTGTTAAATAATTTTTTTAAAAATAAGGTTTTATCGATATTAATTTATGATTATTTGGAAAGAGTTAAAGGGTAAGGGAATGATTGTAAAATATGGAGTGGCAAAAATAGGTACATATGCAAAGACACGTAAATAAGAAATATACAAAAAAAATTAAAATAATTGGGTATTTGACTAATTTTTTTTTAATTTCATTAATCATAATTTCAAGGTACAAGCTGATGAAGAGTGAAAAAAATTTTTAATGATCTTAAAAATTGATCGAGTTATAAAAGTTTAAATTTAACCTTTAGATAAGGACGGCAATACTGTGTTGTGAGGTCATTTTCAATATTGCTCATTATATTCTACAAGAGGAAAAGAGACAGGGATATACCCAACTCTATCCGTATCTTCAAATTTAGAAGCCTATAACTGGAATATTTTTCAATCTATTTTTGAATTTTTTTCAAGACTGGTTTTTTTTAGACTTATATTTCACAATATTGTATGAAAAATATCAAAATTTAGAATGAGTCAAGTACCGTATTCCGATCATGGATTAGCACGAAATGTTTTTGTGAGATGTATTTTTGTCATTGCTAATATTCGCAAATAGGTAGGTTGACTTTTTATCGTTCGTTTACTTACGTATAAAACAAGCGTTTTAAATTTTGTATAACAATGTTATATAAGATCTGACTTTATTGATACAATGTGAAAACTAAACAATCGAATCTCGGCTTTCGTAGGTCGGTTTCTCCAACATCCTGATATATTAAATTCTCCCATCTGCTCATGAGGTCCTAGGAATGATTTTTCACAGCCCTGTTAAAACTTTGCAAAAACTGCCGTACTAAATATTCACAGCTTTATTATCTTCGCTCCTATAGATGCAGAATTTACCCTAAAATGAACAATTTTTCATATAAAATGAAGAATTTCAATCGAAATGAGTAACCTTTGTTTTCCGATTTCAAACTATATTTTGTCTAAATCGACATTCTTCGTGTAGGTTGTACCGGTTGCAAAGGTTTAAATGAAGACGCAGACAATGTCCCGGTGGCGTCATGCAAATTAGAAGGGGGAGGGGAGTTCGACTTTGAGAGCGGGTGGAGGGTCAAGGGTTAAATCTCGAGTCAATTTTGTAATGAAGCGCGAAGCAAGTACTTATTTTGACCCCGGAGTGAATTTGGCGAAACAGCGTTATATTCGTTGTGTTTCCCGTGAGAATGGCATTTGAATCGGAGGTTAGTTAATTAAACTTCAGTCACAAAAGTTTCATCACATCTGGGTTCGTATTTATTATGATTTGTTTTGTTGTTTATTAAGACTTGTATAAATAAAAGCATAAATAGGTGGGAAATTGTGTAGTGTACTTTATAAATTTGTTTGTATTATGACATACATGAATTAAGTGACTTCTTCTCCAGAGAGTTCAACGATGATTCCATTATTTGTATCTTTTCCGAACACAAATACTTCTTGTGACGAAAAAGATTTGAAAGTGATTCGGAAAAATATTTTTTTTTACTTCAATTCAGCGATAAAATAAACAATTAGTATTGAGACATTATAGACGTCTAAGGAGTTCCATTTAAAGATTGGACAAGATGTGGTTAGGAGTAAGGTAGTAGAAATACTTAGTACAGAGAAAATTTATTATTAAAGAACGTCATCAGTTTCCAGCTAGGCGAGGATTTATGGATTTTGCTTGCACGAGTTTCAGTTAGTCGTTAGTAACGTAATGTTTATTTTTGTTTTTATTTCAGCATTATTTTTAATTAATATGTAAACTTTTGTAAGAATTATAAATTTAAGTTTAAAAAGTAAATCAATTAACAATAAACCGAACCTCATAATTTAAAACTTGTAATTCAAATCGAATAAAGTCTTGTGTGCTGGATGAAATGTTAAGAATAACCAGATTAAAATTTTAGTTATCTTAAAAAAATAGATTTGATACAAAAAGCGTGTCTCCATATTAAGATTATCGAGTCTTAAATCGTAAAATTAAACAGTTTTATATAAAGATATCTTGAAGTTAACCATTCCGGGAACATATACATAAAAATAGGGTTAGAACATTGATTTCAAATTGTTTACCAGGAAAGAGCACGGAGAACAAAGTTAGTAAATAAATTACGTTATCATTTTTTTGATGATTTTTTCAAAGGTGTTTTAATACATCTCTATAGATAGCAATCTCTTCATAATCGGTTTGATTAAGATCTGCCCGTTACAGTCAAATGTTCTGCAATCCTTATAAACCTATTTGTAAATCTAAGTCTTGTCAAATTCATTAATTATGAATAAAACGGTTGCAAAATGTTATTTTTAAAGAAAAAGTCATATATTTATATTACAGTAGTATTATTTGTTTCAAGTAAGAAAAATAGCAGAGAAAAAAAGAAATAAAAAAGTATAGAAATAAAAGAAACATTGAAAAACATTCTAAGTAAAAACAATGAAATTAAACTACGTGATGTAGTTTTACTATTATTTAGATAATGAATTTTCACAAAATTAACGCCAAATATATTCATTATCTAAGTAACGAATTAAAATAAAAGTAATTCATGAATAATAAAGAAATCTAAAAAAAGTTACACCGATTATAACACGGATTAGTCAAACATAGCATAGTATTCCGCCTCTGTAAGATATTTATCAAGACTTTTAATATTGAGGTATTCCAATACTCAAAATTTTGGAAGCATTTGGAAGCATTTTCTGTTACAAATTCTCAATATTATAATGAATCACGACACACACATCCTTATATCTTTTTTCATGCCATATTCCAGACTCCTGAAGCTACAGCCTTTATATTTTATTAACATGAAAACTTATGGAATATACCTAAACATTACATCTCTGTCGCCCTAAACGCACCGCGATAGCCAACCTGGTGAGATTTTATCCCAGGTAGACTATTTTGGCGTAAAAACTTTCTTCTTTATGACCTTAACTGATATTCATCTTAACTGACATTCTCTGCTAATCGTCATGATCAATCTTAACTGATATTCATCTTAACTGACATTCTCTGCTAATCGTCATGATCAATCTTAACTGATATTCATCAATATATACTACATGAGCCGTAACTGATGCCCAGACTGTAATTTACCATTTGTTGTATCAAAATATCTTTCCCTCCATAACTTTAAATGATTTGAATAAAAACGTCTCCTCTGAAAACGTATTTGCATTTAAATACTGAACAATACAATTTGAAATTTTCGAGGTACTAGAAGGACAATTTTTAAAGTAAAATCTTGTACAAAATTTACGTCGTTTTGCGAAGAACTTAATTAATATTGTGTAAATTGACTTTAACCTTAGGCACAAGGTATATTCAATAGAATTTTACCGAAATATATTAGTACACACACCATTTTGCAATCATGTAATGAAAGAATATATCTGCAAACAAATAAAATATTTAAATTAAAAAAAACGAGTGTGCTTTAGACCACATGACTAAAGTGAAACTTCAAATTCACAAAATACGAACTTTAAAATGAATTTACAATTTTATTCACTTTAAACGTAGAATATTTAATAAAATTGTTCAAGAACGATATGAAATTACAAAATAATCTAAAAATCACCATTCGCGTAACGCTAGTAAATTCGCATATATATATATATATATATATATATATATATATATATATATATATATATATATATATATTTCATGCACTGGCTATGAGAGGAAGAGAGAAAGAAAATGTGCGCGCGCACTGCTCTCTCTTGCTCCTACAATGTGATACAGACAATAGGCTTGCACCGTGTCTTAGATATACGAAACATAACTGGTTATGGGAGAAAGAGAGAAAGAAAATGTGTGCTCGCACCTTTCTCCCTGTAATATACGAAACGAAACTCTCTCTCTCTTTCTGTCTTCATTAAGTTATATCTCCCTCTCAACTTCTGTTCGCCTCGCCCGGTCACACTTTTCGTAACGCTCTCGTGACGCATTCACCAGCTTACTCCCCAAGTCAAGCGTGCGAAAAGAAGTTTTACTTCAAAAATGTTGAGTTTGAAATTTATATTTATCTTGGCGCTTAGATACATATACAATTGAAGGGTTGAACATTGAAGGGTGAATAGTATTCCTATTAAAGTATTAACAAATATCGATATTATTTTTCACAATACAAATACGAATTTATTGCCTTTCACAGGTGTCGGTTAAATAATGTGATTACCTATATTTTTTCAATTGATTAAAACAAGTTAACTGAAATGGTTTTGTACTGAAGTACTCACTAAATGTTATAATCCCGATATTTTGTCTGCACTGTAACATATTCGGTTAAACATTGTAAAAGCGGGGTACACTGCATAACGCTTAGGTGACTCGTGTTTTGCAAAGTAGACGCCGTATCAAAAAGTGTGAATACAAATTTTACAAAATAATTTTCTACTATATGTTAGAATTTGCCATTTTACCAAACTACTATAAAAATGGAAAATATTTTTATTTTAATGATGTTTATGGAAAATGGTAAAGTTAGAATTAATATTTTTTATATAAATAGTAATAGACAAACTGTTTCTTGTGTTCAATGTCGCTGAATAAGTCTGAGAACAAAATGGCAGCACAAAGGTGTTTTAATTTATTTCGTACACAACTTTGTGTTTGTCACCTACCTGTCTTAAAAACAGCATCGTAACGGGATGGCCTGCATAGATGCAGAAATTTTATCCAAATTGATAGTCATTTAGAACATGTATATCAATTTAAATTACAATAACTACGATTCACAAAAAAACCCGACTGTGTAAAAAAAGTTATGAATTGAAGAACAAAAACCTGAGGGCTTCTGTCTCAATTAGGATACAAATATTATGACCGTAGTATCTTCGAATGCATAGTGCATTAGGGTACAATACAAATGTACATTTAATAATGATAAAAAATGTAAGTCGCATCGAACATTCCTTTCTTTTTTTAACGATTATTTAAATTTATCTATATAACCACTATAATGTACATACCTCTACACGTCTTATATATTTTACCACATTTCCTAATCAATAGGAATAAATTCACAGGCGACTAATCATTAAATAAGCATAATGCAACGTTTAATTTTTTTTTTATTATTGGCCCTACCATTAAATAAACAGATAACGATTTTTCTACAAAACGTCTGAATAAGCACACCCTTATTCAGATAAATGGCCCAATCAGATCATTGGCATAGATATTGTACGATAATTCCTTTATTCGGGTCTGCTGGCAAATTTCAAACGCTCGTTGACGTAGGAAAGCGATGGCGAAATACGCACAGGGGGTGGAGGGGGAATTAACGAACAAACGATGACGTCTCGCGATAACCGTCCGGTCGTCGGCCGGCTCAGGAATGTTGCGCAGATTTGTGTTTGTCATTGTCAGCGTTGGTGACGGGGCTGGATTTAAGGAATGGAAGAATATTTTGGTGACGAATGTTGAAATGTGGCGAATTATATTTTTTGTAGGCCGTAATAGGAACACCCGTGGGTTGCTCGTAGGCGGCAGGTTGGATTATTTATGTTATTTATAAATAATTTCTTCAGAGATGCGTGCTAAGGGTGTATTTCGTATTATGACATTTTTCCAAAGGGCGGTTGTGAAAATCTGTGTGAGATATAGTATAATTCGTAAATTAAGTAGTATTATTATTTTAGTTGTTTTTTAAAGTTATTTATAAATTAAATAAGAATCTAAAAACTAAATTTCCGTTTTTTGGACAATATTAGTGTAAAAGTGTTTTGTTATTCTTTTTATTAAATTTATTCAACCTCTTCTATTAGTTTACAATCCCTCGGATGAGAGAAGGTTTAGATATTTCATATTCATCTCGATTATTATAATAACCAAGCTGACAGTTATATTTCAAATATGTCTGTGGAGCCTTAGCAATATGTTTCATTTTAATGCGAGCAAATACGCAATAATCACGTTCCCTATATGCCTACTCTATGTGTGTACAGTTATTGCTTTTATAGAAATAACATTGAAAAGATATGATGCGTCTTACTATGATTATAAAGAATCACTGTACTTCTACGGTCTAGGCTTTATCGGTTCTACGGTCTACGATCTAAGTACTCAAACACTCTACCAGAATTCGTCATGCGAAATTTCCGCGATTCATGCTACATTTGAAATTAATGAAGTCTATGTATTAAGAAACTTGTTTACTGGAAGAAATTTAAAAAATAATGAAATATGTATAAGGCCTAATGAAATATATACGATGACGTATTTATGATAGACATGCGGAGCAAACCTTTTTTATAGATGCTCCAATTTTGTTGTATTACACATTTTTACATTCAATTTAACATGATCACTTTTAAGAGTGATAAAAATATTCTAGACATATAACAAAATATTTAATTTTGAAATATTAAGAGGGCAATTAATATAACTGCCATTTTAATTCATTAATATTAGTATATGTGGAAACAGAATATCAAAAAAAACAGAAAATTTTTATTGTTACTCCAAATCGTGAGAACGTTTTCTGTTACAGTACATGAGTATAAGAGGCTCTGCCAGGTAACGCGAACTTACGTTGGGATGTGTTTCTATAAAACTTTTTAATATTGTTAAATTGAATGTGGGAGGCTGGATGAGGATTATAAAAGTAATTTAAATTAATTTCTATGAATCCTTGGAATCAATGCATTACTTTATCCTACAAGTACACTTTCAGCCATCGTTGCGCACATATTGCTCGTTGTTTCGCTTGCTTATCGCCCTAGAAAAGAATTTCAGGAACAACGCTCTTTATATATCCTACCAGAGATGGTAGACAAATGTTTACAGTGTTCCAGTAATTGGTGGAAAAAGTGGCTGTTTTATTAATATTCAACCTAATGTGGACGTAATAACCTACTTGGACGTTCCTTTATTTCCATGAAATAATATGTACCGTGTCGATTTTAGGTAAATGTAAAAAGTTGAACAGCTTTTTATATTTGAGGGTGCTGTATTATTCAAAAATAGTCGTTTTAAAGTCGATTCGATGTATTCACAATAAAAATATCGTAACACGGTTTTACAAGGACCGTTACAAGACCGCGCTTAATCGGTCTAGCCCGTAACATATTTAAACACGGTCGTACGTGACCCAACACGATCGTACGTGACGTGCGAGTCAACAATAACATTTACACAATCAGAATTTAATTCAAACTCGATAAATCACTCAAACGCCGCCCCCACCTGCCGCCCACAAACTTCGAAACCCTTCAGGCCTCGTCAGACACGGGCGCTCCTATATAGCCGCGGTGTCCTTTCACTTCTTATCTGAATATTAAATATTATATTATTCAAATGGAGGTTATCCCTTATGAATATTAATATAGTTGATTAATTTCACCGGGCCTAAACTGTAGGGCCCACCGCGCTTTCGACAGCGAGCTTTTTGCGCCGGCAAATTCGCGTCCGGGAGTTTCCACCGTGTATGGTAATACGTTGTTCAAACAATGGCCAAGTTTGCTCCCGAGTCGCGGAAGGTCGACCATTTATCTTAAGTTATGACTGTGATGGCCCTTTGTACGATTGTGTTGTGTTATTAAGGATATTTGATGCGGTGTGGATTGGAATGTGGGTTTTGGTGTGTTGGCGGGCCCCGCAGAGGAGGTTTGCGTGCCTCGGTATTGGCACTACATTAGGTTTTGAAATCTAAATTTAGCGTGTGGGTCGCGTAAATTTGCTGTTTATATGGCATAAATGGAATTGTAAATAATAGTAAATCGCATTGGTATCATTTATAGATTATATAATTTGCTGCGAAACTTTAATTGTATATATGACACATAAATTTACTTGCGGATTATATTTAATGAAAATAGAACATGAAAGTAGAAAAAATTCCTAATAAAATGATTTAAAGTTCTAATTAAACCAACAGCCCGTTTCAGTCCACTGCTGGACGTAGGCGTCTGCATTGATCGTATCAATGAAGGTAATGCCCATATTACTACACTGAACAGGGGAGTTGGTGATCGCAGTGCATAGCTTCTTGCACCTGTGGAGCTGATGCCCGTCAGTAGCTACGCGATATTAAACTCCATCCCAGCTCTGCTTGACACGCGGCCGGGAATAGAACCTGAGATTTCGTGATGTGCCGCACCGTCAAAGGCCTTAACCTCGTCATCAATCTAATACATCGCGGAGACTATTTAAAGTTAAAGAAGAATAAATAAAAACGTCATTTTCGAAGAAAATATCATAACAAATTTCTTCCAATTAAATTTGAAATCAAAAATAAATTGAAATCATCATTTGAAAATTTATTAAACGGATATTAATATTTTGACAAGAGCATTTGGTTTTAGTACATTATGGCAATAAGTCAAGAAAAGAAAATATATTAAAAAAAGAATAAATCAAAAAAACAAATACGATAAAATTCTTGTATAGTCCATTCAATTTCAAGAAAGAATTTTTATAAACAATGGAATTTGACAGTTAAAATATGGTTAGCACAAATATATATATTCGATCATCTGACGACATTTTATAAAATTTATTGTATTATAACACTGTATACATAATCAAAATATTAACTTCAGAAAGTTTTACTATACAAAATGTTATAAATACAAGTATTACACCATTATTTAACTGTTTTGTTTGAATTGCAAAATTTTACCGTCCATTTTTTTGCGAAATAGACGTTTCAAACATTTCGTGAAAATATTCGAAATCTCGATGGTGAAAAAGCCTAGACAATATATGCTATTCATTAATTTTATAAGGCGTTAGAGTGAGATAGCTACAATGAGTCAGCTTACGCTGCTATATTTCTAGATTTGATTACCTTATATATAGATATAGGTATGGTATATTTGGCGTATAAATAATTAAACAAACATTGTGACAAATGTTATTTTCCTTTCAAATAAATGTTGGTAACCTACAAATTGTATACGTACTTTAGGATAATGTTTTTATAACAACTGAACTTTTACTCTTATTTCGATGTATATTTTCCATGATTATTATATTAGACATATTTATTTCAAAAACATTAGAAAAAGCTTTAATGTTAAAATCCGTTAGAAGTTGGCCGCTCATATAAGGATAAGATGGCCATTTAATTTCCATGTCATTTTTCCTCTCCCTTTGTCTTTTCCGTTACTTTTTTCTCCTGTAAGTTTTTCCTTTCCGTTTCTTGTTTCTTCATTTTTTTACCACAAGAATTGCAAAAATTGTTGAATGGAGTACAATTTACATGCGGCCATATTGTAAATTGGCCATTTGTAAATACAAACAATTCATTGCAGCTAATTTTCTATTTTTTCAGTCTCGTAGTAATTTTCAACGCATTCCACGCATAGTATATATTATCTTCGGGACCGGGATTTTAAACGGCTAATTCTATCGTTTCTTCTTCCTCAGAACTTCATTTTTTGATTTTTAATATTAAGATTTTTCTTCATAATCTAATTATTTTTACTTCCTCTTTCTTTTCTTTTCACTAATATCATCTATGGATGCGAGTAACTTTGCTACTTGCTTGGACGCTAGTAAGCAGTTTTACAACTAGATACATATCAGTCAGGTACTTTGAAGACGTGTCTTTTTGTGAGCATCCAAATTAGATATTTATATTAAAGGCACTGTTAGTGATAGTTGTCCTCGAACCCGTTCAGATGTAGAATCCTCAAATATCATTGGAATCGCTTCAATAACTCGGTCATTTTTAAGATTATCAGATATGTAAGCATAATCTGGAAAGAATAGTCCGGAATCTAAATTTAGATTATTCCAAATTTAACTAAACATAATAGGGAGTAGTAGTATATATGGAAAAAAAACAAAACAAAAAGAATAATATCCAATTTGTCCGGTTCCAGCCTAATTAATTTTTCTTTATATTTGTAGACACAGGTTTCAATTCTGTGGGTCGCAAAATACAAGGATGGAACAATCTTCCGAGTTCAAAAACTAATTGTTTTATTTATTCTGCTGAGTTTTATCAAATAAAAAATTCATAGTCAATTGTATGCTACTTTCAGTTTTTATCAGCCTCTTAAAATACGCATAGGTACGTACATACATACGTACGTACATATATACCATACATTTCTTTTGCTAACGCATGTTTTCCCTTACTTTCATTGATCTGGGAGCTAACGTCCATACTCTCATCATTTTGATTAAAGTGCAAAGAAATAGTGAACTGAATTTTAATTTAAATCAGTAAATAAATAGTATATAATGTTAATAATATTTAGCTGCAATCCTACATCGCGGACATTTTACATTAAGGTGAATTTAAATCCAAGGAGGATACATATCAAACATATAATTAATAAAATTTGTTATGTAAATATTATTGTAATATTTCATAAAAAAATCATTACTCTTCACATAGACAAGTAATATAAACTGCAGAAAATCAATAAGAGAAACATTCGTCCAGTCTGTCTTTTAGCCAGTAGCGAAATCTTGGCACTCGTTCACGTTTTATCATACTTTGCCAGACTTATATCGGACGCTATATATTAATAAAGTAGATCGGAAAACAATATTAATATAAATGCTATTTTCCACCATACTTATTACGACATCTTACTTTTCGTAGTGGTTGTATCATACTGTAGCTGTAGTTCCATGATATTATGAGGGGGTAGTCAACATTTTTTTTAAAAGTCAACTTATTTGATTTTCTTTCTTTCGATTAAATTCCTTTTTTATTACTGATGTTAATGTTAAATCATAATATTAATTGGAAGCTTAAGTAAACCATTTTAGTTGTCATAATTAGATGAAACTAAAAGCATTTTCAATATTTTGTATCTATTTAATTTGTTAACCTTTCATCAACTATGAAAATCTAATATACCTAATTTAATGAAAAATATTTAAATAGATTACAACATCTTCAAAATTCGTACATTAAATTTTTCTGTCTTCGAAATGGGATGGTATTGCTGAACACCGATCGTGTCTGACATGACCGGAGATTAGTGATAGATACCATCTCCATATTTGCATTAACGCCTTGAGTGTCCAAATTATGCGGTGTTCATTGACATATTTAAAAGGTTTGTCTGCTGTTCAGGCTTACGTTTTAAAAATTTATTCACTGTTCTAATTTCTCAGCGCGCACTGCCAATTACGTAAAGCGGTTAGCTGTCGTGAAAATAAGTTTAATCGAAAATCTCCTAATTTAGTTCTTCTGTTCTCTTGTTTCCTTCTTTGTTCCATTTTTTACACGTGTCTGTATCTTTATCGTAATTTTGTATAATGTAAAAGTTTGATTTAGTTGCTTTTTTGTTATTATAGTTATTTTTCTTATTTATTTTTTTATATATTTTTATATTAATATTTTTACTACCATGTAACCAGTTTTCTTATTACTTCAAAGAGAATGGACCTTTATTAATAGATCACTTGCAAGAATATATTATCTTTTTAGTAAGAACTCTCTTGAATAAATAATAAGATACGTCCATGTGGATTAGGATATTTTGGAGTTACTTAAAAATAAAATTAAAATTGTAGTTATCTCTATAATCTTTGAGAATGGAACTTTATTAATAGATCACTTGCAAGAATATATTATCTTTTTAGTAAGAACTGTCTTGAACAAATAATAAGATACGTCCATGTGGATTAGAATATTTTGGAGTTACTTGAAAATAAAATTAAAATTGTAGTTATCTCTGTAATCTTTGAGAATGGAACTTTATTAATAGATCACTTGCAAGAATATGTTATTTTTTTAGTAAGAACTCTCTTGAATAAATAATAAGATACGTCCATGTGGATTAGGATATTTTGGAGTTAATTGAAAATAAACTTAAAATTGTAGTTATCTCTATAATCTTTGAGAATGGAACTTTATTAATAGATCACTTGCAAGAATATGTTATTTTTTTAGTAAGAACTCTCTTGAATATATGATTATAATAAGATACGTCCATGCGGATTAGGATATTTTGAAGTTACTTGAAAATAAAATTAAAATTGTAGTTATCTTTGTAATCACTTGCAACTTAGGTTGCATTATTAAGTAATAAAACAAAATTTATTGCATGAAAATGATGCGTTACAAAGATAAAAGAGGTGTTAACTTTTTCTTCTGTCCGACGAAATTCCGGCTTTTGCGAGGTAATGGGGTTCACCACATCCAAATGTGACATGATAATTAGACTGAACGTGGCATTTCCAAATTGTTAACAACATCTACTCAGTGGGGAACGGTGCGAGGACATGAGGCAGTTGGTCTATCGAAGTTTTAGCAATTATGAATTCAGGTATACACAAAGTATCTCATAGCTAAAGCTTAACATATCTGCGGCATTATATCGCTGTATTATTTATAAACTAATCGAGATAAGAAATAATTTTTATGAAATAAAATAAAAGTAAAAATCAATTTCGATAAATGAAAAAATAATCTTTAAAACAACTGAAATTTTTATATGAAAAAAGTATTAATTTGTTTAATACGTATGTGTAAATTGTTAAGATCCGTATTTGTCGTAATAAAAACTAAATAATTTTTATTAGACCTTTATTAAAATGTAGTATAACCAGATTATACTACGATTTATTTATTTCATAATCACTTAATGCGATTTGACATATTTGGAAATTAGATATGGATTGTATAACATCGGTTATAACTACCTTCGTTTTTGACATTTAATTCGCGAAAAGAGTTGATAAAAATATTAATATATATATATATATATATATATATATATATATATATATATATATATAATATATATATATATATATATATATATAAATATATAAATATTAATTATATACAAAAATATAATTTACAAATATAATTACATTTTTAATAAGTAAAAAAGAAATTTTATTTTATTTAGTCTCAAATAGTATTTTGAAGAAATCTTTTTAAATATTTTTTATATGGTTAACATTATATTTTCCATTTAAGTAGCTTAATACGGAAAAAATTATATATTTACTAGACTTCTGAATTAAGTAGCATTCTTAGCATTATATGTGAAACCGGCCAGTTTCATTATATATGAAACCGGCCACCGGGAGTTTTTCTGTTCGGATGTGTTGTAAAGGTACTAAAACATTTTGCAATTTTTATTCTCTCTCAAAGTTCGAGCGATTTCAAGTGATAAATACTATAGTTACATTGAGTAAATTGCAGATGCACAGAAAATTACTCCTCCCATCATTGCCCGCTTGTACTACAAGAAATGTTTCAAAATACGATTTGTTCAGTTAAACTGTATAGTCGTCAATTTTATCCCAACTTTACTAACGAAATATATCTTAAAAGGACGGCTTAAATTTGTTTACATGTTATTAATTATAATTAATTATAATTAATTAAAATTAATTATAATTATATATATATATATTGTAATAAATTATACAAACGTACACTTTGCGTTTATAAATTAATTACTATTTTTTTATAACTAACATTATAAATATTCCTTTTAACTTTATCCGAAGTCTTGAATTGTGTGTTTTCTCAAATTTATCATGATTTTAACAAAAGTAACACATTTAATTATTATATTGTGACGGCGACGTGAATCCGATGTCATATAATTCTCCGAAATAAATATCTCATGAGTACCGTCGAATATCCGATAAAAACCGATGTCATATAATTCTCCGAAATAAATATCTCATGAGTACCGTCGAATATCCGATAAAAACCGATGTCATATAATTCTCCGAAGTTTTTTTTACACATTTTTTTACAATTATTCTCTAAGTATAATACTTAAAAAGATTCAATATTAATCTAATTCAAACGGTTAAAAGTTCAAACTTGTAATATAAAAACTAAAGACCGTTATTATCTTAAGTGGTAATGGCTAAGTTGTTTTCGCGCTTAGCGCAAAGTACGAAAACAACATCCGCACATGTACCTTCCATCAAAAAAGCTCGTTCCGGTATAGCAGCTAGTATATTATAAGATATGATTCAGGCTTGCATTATTAAGGGTACGACCGGGCTGTACTAGATCGGCAGAACGGTTGCAAAACGTTATTCCCGTTGTTTCCCTGAGAGCCGTTTCGGTCTCCGCGGGCAATCCCCGGTAGACGTGACCCGTTTCTTACTCTTATGATGCTTTCATTTTCAGTAGGTTACTTACATTGGCGTTTTTCGTTTATATAACGGTAGAAAGTGAGCGGGCCGCAGATAAATGCTTTAGATGTTTATAAATATTGTATAAATTGTTAGAAAATTCAAAAGAGCGTGCAAATATTTTTGATATAATGAAAAGTCCGTATAGAGCATACCGTCATAATACTCCATCTGCCAGTCTATTAAACACAAAAAAGCTGTTTTGTTCGTTAGCGTAACACAAAAATATAGCAAAATCCATACTTGCGTTAAATAGAGAATGAAAATTGTATATATTTATAAAATAAACTCCACAAGAAAAACATTTTTTTTCATAATTTAGTGTAATATTTTTGAAATACGACTACGCAAATAAAGATTCGATCAATAACAATGAAGAAAAAGAGAAGAAAATCACTAAAGATCTAACAACAATGGAAATTTAGAAAATCAATTTTACAAATATTAGTTTTGGTATCCATGAAGTGGAAAATGTATTATAATATGCTGATAAATTAATATACTTTGTAATCAATGATAGCTGTTTGACAGTAACTTCCAAACGATGACCGAACAGATTCTAACGACGGGTGTTGAGGCGCTCAAAAAACTCGAACTTAAAAATAGGCGGAGAAATAGTCAGTTATGGTCGCTATAATCTATACATGTAATAAAATAATGCCTACGAGGCCATGTCTACACGCGCAATAAACATAATCTAATGAACAGATATTAATGCAACTATGCAGTTTAATACCTCCAATATCTGCAATACAAATAATTTCGTTATTCCGCGTGGCACCTAAACTACATATTACTATTTTGCCCGTGAAACGTCACAAAAACGTGTAATGGAAGTAAATGGACACAGTGCGTGATGCGTTTGTGCGTAAGCTTGTGACGTCACCTACAATAATTAAAATGAGGAGCGTCACAACGTAATACAACAGCATAGTTATACTCCTACAAACCATGAGTAGAACTATACCAATCTTCTCTATTATTCGAATTTTAGTAAAGTAAGTTTACTTGATGGTACTCATGAGCTATTTATTGGTACTTGATAGATTAATAGAGAGCTATTTATTGGTACTTAATAGATTAGTCGATTTTGATAAATCTGAAGTATCGATGAAATCTTCGTGCTGTGCAGAATGCTATAGGGTATATTATAAGTCACAGAAAAATATGAGTGCGGGTTTTCATTATATAAGAGGTGTCATTGAATTAAATGGAATACACAATAAATTTCGAAAATATTTGCTACTAATTAGAAAACGAAAAAAATTATTATCAAAAATAAAAGAAACCCAACTGCACCGGAAAAAGAAGAGAAAGAATCAAGCTTTACCAACATTGTAGCCTTCAAACAACGATTTGTAGGCAAAGTGCGACAAACGTCAACGGACCACCTGTAAATAATTTCCTGAAGACGAAAGTTTTCGTAAACTATTTTCTTGTTTTTAGGTTTTTCGCGTCATCCAATTTTTCTTTTTTTTCATTTTAAGTCTTATTGTTACCATACTTTTGAGACAGTGAAACTGCCTGCCGTGCTTTCATAGTACAGACTCATTTTGTTGCAATGGTTCACAATATAGTGAATAATAAGAGAAGAGCAAATAGTTTACAGCAATTGATTTTGGGAAAATCACTCTCTTCCGGTCGGTGAAAATAGCCTCGTGACGTCACTCTCTTAAGTCGATGTATCTTTTTTCGTCCACGAAATTCATGAACATAAAGAGCTTTTGGCATCCGATATCATGTAGTTCTCCGAACGTTTTATTTACACAAAACCTTAACCCCTCCGCCTTACTGTAAATACATACACCCTTGATTATAAGGGCGTCCCGAAATTTGCGCCAAATACCATTGAAACCTCGCTCGTTTACTTGTCAAATTAGCTACTGCGAAGCGTAAGTGGATAGTGTGCTTATCGGTATATGTATATGTTCCTTGTGATTCAAAATATGGTTACTGATGTCAATCACAATAGAATATTGTGTCACCAAAGTCGATAAATGAATATCAAACATGTTTTGTTTTAAATCTGCATAAAATAACCCATATTAGTATGTGATAACTTTAGAAGGTACTAATGTAAACTAAGGTAATATCTTTCAACATTCAAAAAGCGTGTTTGATGAATCTCCAAAATGTGAATATTTTTAAACATTTTTAAATATAAACCCACAGCCGTGAACAGATGCCACACCGCTTTAGTATAGTTTATGTCTATCTTCATAGCTTAAGGATTATAGTCCAAGAAAACGAGATAATCTCATTCTTCCATTAAATTGTTCCAAGATTGATTGCCGTCACAGAAGAATATGAACATTTACAACAGTTCGGATACTCACAGTCACATATATACACATGCGGCGCATGCGAAATGTTCAACAGCCATTGTTCATTAGGCGCGACCCATAAAATTTAGGGTAATAATACTGTCCGGTCGTACCTTTTCAAATATCTGACGGATGACCGACCGAACGATCGCTACAAATTCCTTCATTGTGCTTGTTCGTACGTAATTTCCTCATTACTATTCGACGGCCCATTCATTATTCGCACGAATAATAATTGGGCCGTTCGCCCGTGTGAGACCCGCGCTGAAGTTTCAACGTATTTGTGAATAGCTGGCGTGCGATTGGGAAAACATATTTTGGTATTTATTAATAATTATATTGTTTGAGGCTTTCGGTTGGTGTTGCACCGAAACAATTTATTATAAATTATTTGGTGCTAGATGTACTATTTTTGAAACGTAACGATATATTTTTATTATTACTCGTAAATACTAACAAATCTACCCACACTTATCATATACTTTTTTGCTATCTGTGTTTAATACCATTTAAACATGAATTGAATATTCTACACACACTTGTAATTTTTCGCTATTTGTGTTTAATACCATTTAAACATGAATAGAATGCACGTTCTCACCAAGACAAAATCGCATGATTTCCAGACATATGTATGCCCACTTTATTAACACAACTACTGAACTAAGTAGCCAAGTAAACCAAGAGATGACTCCTTAACTTGAATACGATAATTCATTTTTCGGTCTTGATAAACATGGATACAATGAAAATAAAACGATTGCCCCTGGTACTATAATATTGAGTTTTTATATTTTAAGACGCGTGGATTTGTCTAAATGTCAGTACTTAAAAATAAAAACCTATCAAGCACGAGTAGAAATCGAACTACGAAAGTTCCGTATACATTTACGCACTTAGAAACATAGTATCTTTATTAAACTATTTAAAAATATTAATTTTTCACAACGTAAATATATTAAATATTGCCTGCTATAAACATGGATAGAATGCACGTGTTCGAATGTACTGTGTTAATATTGCCTACTGTAAACATGGATAGAATGTTCGTGTTCAAATGTACTGTGTCAATATTCCATACTGTAAACATGGATAGAATGCACGTGTTCGAATGTACTGTGTTAATATTGCCTACTGTAAACATGGATAGAATGCACGTGTTCGAATGTACTATGTTAATATTGCCTACTGTATCTTGTATAGGCATGAAAACATGGTTTATATTTGCATAATATTATTTTTCACTATGTAAATATGTAAATAGTCTATGTTTCACAGACACAATAGATATAAATTTTTAATACAAAGTTAATTTTTCAACTGATTTAGATCTCTTGTTTTGAGTTTTTATGATTTTTTTACAGACCCAATAAGGTGTCATACCTTGGTCGAATATTACTGGTAAACTATTAGAGGCTAAACAGCTGTGATTTTGTTTCAATTTCTTTACCTGTAATACTATTGTCAAAATTTTCCAGAATTACCAAACAACGGTTTACCTCATAGGGAGGATAAGTAAGGATAGTGAGGTAACTTTAACAAATATTGCTAATTTAAAGATTAAAATTTTTTAAACAGATCCCTATATTGAAAGTGTATATAACACACCCCCAATATTTTTGGAAGACCAACTTGACGATACCCTATACTATGGGGTATGCAAAAAAAAAGGTTGCGTGTACTTATGTACGCGCGTGAGAAGTTATACTTCTTTGGCATCATTAAAAAATAATTTTTAATTGTATGCAAATAATAAATTACAATAAAATAATAAAAGGACTGGAAAAGGATAGTCAACACAGTCAATAAAGTTCAGTTTAAATTTGAAAAATTAAATAAAATATATATCTATATATATAGTTATTAAAAATAAAATTTAGAGAATAGTAAATATATATGATATAAATTGTACTAAATATTATGAGATTCTTAATTTTAAATATTTATTATTGGTAATTGAATATTCTAAAAATAAATTTAATAATAAATTAGATAATTGAATTTAAATTTATTCGTATTGAAAATATTTATTATTTTCTCAATAGTGAATATTCACTTTTTATTTTAGTCAAAGAATTTTTGTTAAATTTGTTAATTTATTATAGAAATAATTATAATTTTCTAAATTTAATATTTAATAATTCATAATAAATTTAAAAAATTGTAAATTATTAATTTAATTATATATATATATATATATATATATATATGTATATATATATGTATATATATATATATATATATATATATATATATATGTATATATATATATATATATATGTACATATATATACAATTATTAAAAATAAGATTTAGAGAATAATAAATATATAGGACATAACTTGTACTAAATTATTAAAAGATTCTTAATTTTAAATGTTTATTATTGATTATTTAATATTTTAAAAGTAAATGAATAAATTTAATAATTTCAAAAATTTAATTTAAGTTAATTCATTTTCTATATATAAATATATTTAATATTTTCAAAATAAAGAAATAAATTTTATAAAACATTTAATAAAAAATTTGTGATAAAAATTAAAATTAAACATTAAATTAAAATATTAATTTTCATTATTTATTATTAAATTGAATAAATGAAAATAATAAACATTTATAAAAATAAATGAACAAATTTAATGAAAACTTTTTGATAAAAATGAAAAGTGAATATTAAAGTAGGAAAATGATAACAATATTTAAATAATGAATAAACTTAAATTCAATGAATTCAAATTGAATTTATTATTAAATTTATTTATTTACTTTTAAAATATTGAATAACCAATAATAAATATTTAACATTAATAATTTAATAATATTTAGTATTAATTATGTTAAATAATAATATTTTAATTTATATCAATAAATAATACATACGGATAGATAACCTCAATTATATTGGAGCACTTGAAAAAGTCTATAAACACAATTTTTTCACTAATATTTACGAATAGTAAATATATTAATCAAAATATTGAATTTAAATCACTACTGAATATAATTTATCAGCACATATGTAAATCGCACTTATATGAAACTAAAACACGTGTGTGAATGTAGACACTAGAAACATGTGGAAAATAAATACTATGAATATGAAAACAGTGACCAGAGGCGACGATGGTGCCAACTTGCGCGACTAATAGAGGTTCTATTTCTATTTTGTTGGTAGCTTTTGTTTCGAGACTGCAACCGCTGCAACTTCATACTGTAACTTTTGTGTGACGAATCTTAAAATTTCACTCTCATCATTTTTTCATAACGCGCCTAAAGAAGTATAACTTCAAAAAATTCACCCCAACTTTACATGTACGGGACGTACCCTAAAACGTCTTTTATGTACCTCATAGCTTTGTAGGTGTTATAAATATGTATTAGCCATGTCAGATTTCAGCTTTATAGTACTAATCATCTGCAAGGAATACATACAGGATATAATCGGACATAATGAAACTTTTAGAGCACGCATAATCACAACGAATATGCTAAGTACGTGAAGGATGTTGTTACCGCCTGGCTAATTGTGTGCCAACGATTTTGACAAAAAAAAACATGCAACATCAATTGTGTCAAATTATTACAAACAATTAAGGATGTATCCGGTAAATTTTTTCATTGTGTAAATTAGAACCAAAAGAGAATTTGGTATGACGTTTGGCCAGAATATGGGTCTCGCTTAGCGGGATAGTTTTTGATATAAAATAATAGTTGTTGGAAAAATTTGTCGAAATCCTGTTGCATGGAGACTAACTTGCCCATGACGTCACGTCACGTACAATGTGATAAACCAAGTGATATACCTTCGCTTATATACGGGGAGCTCGTTTGTTGAGTGTGCGAAAACAATATATTCCATATTCGATTCTCTTATCACATACATAGACACCGAGGAAACGCTATTATGAGGAAAGTTATAATCCGGACATTCATACAGACAAATTGGCAAAGTTGATTGGTTAATGATAAAATCTTGAAAACTATAATGATCGCTTTGATGCTGTCTCACCTCTATCAACAGGAGAGCCAACCGCCGCAACAATACCTGTAATCATGACCATATTATTCTTCAATACGTTATTTCTTCATTGTTATTGACAGACTATTCATTATTTGCCCGAACGACAACAGGTTCATTTAACTGCTAGCGGAAGTAGAGTGGCTTTGCCAAAATCGAATTCAGCATTATGCAATGTTGAATTCGATTTTGTCAAATTTACGTTGATTCTCATTTCAATAACAATAGGGTAACTCGATGATTACCTAAATGCTGCTTTAAAATTGTATTTCAATGACGAAATTGATTATACTTATTGAACGATTAAAATTTGAATGCAAGGTGGCGAATTAAAATGGTTGAGTGGAGAAGGAGGACTAACTTTCTTACGTATTGAAGTCTAAAGTTATTTATTGATTTTCACAATAATAATACTGAAAATTACGTTTCTCAATGGATATTTTTATCTATTTTTTTAAACTGAGGTGATTTGAATTTTCAAAATAAAAATTTCATTTTTAGGCATAATATTTTTTTTCAGAAATATTAATTTATGTTTATATTTTAAACTAGAAAATAAAGTAGATCGCTGTAACAGGTTTTATCAACAACACGCGTATTTAAAATCCGTTTAAAAATAATATATTTGAAGTTTTTAATTTCACTTTTCTCATTTTCTGTCATATTTTTTAGGGGTCAAATAAGGATACCTTGTAATTTTATCATGTTTAGTGGGCCGTCTGTTTGTGACGAGGTCAAAATTTCTACAATTTTAGATTTATGTGCAGAAAATTTTGCAAGTAAATGCCGCAGATGGGGATATCGATTAACATGTAATTAAATGTCTGAAATTAGTAAAATATCTCCCTATACATGTAAAACGAGGATGAAAAAGGTCTAGTTCTCTGAAGTAATTTAATGACACCCTTATTTGCTTACCATTTACCCTTTTTACAAAATATTAATATGGAAAATCGGATCATATTGTACAGCATTTGATGCTGTACAATATGATCCAATTTTACAAAGGTAGATTTGAAAAAAAAACATAAAAAATTCTGTGGGAATCGAACTTTCGTTTCAAATTATTTTGATTAGTTTCTATTTACAGTTTCAAAATATATAGGCAGCCACACAATTCTAATTCATATTTGTTTCGACACGAAATTGATTATTTTTTACTTATTCTTGATATCGCAAATTTACATTTTTGCATAATTACTGCTTTTACCCGTGTAAAATACTCTAGACGAAATGTTTAAGTATGTTAAGAAAGGTTTAAGCATGCGATATTCAAAGTAACAAATGAATGACCGAAACATGCCTATATACGCATTTATAAAAAGACATAATTATGTTTGAAAATCGAAAAAAAGGAAAAAATATTTAGAAAAAGGTTAAGAAATTGCATTTTTCGCATATATATTGTTAGTGTTTTTTTTAAGCTAATGTAAGCTACTAAGTTCAAAATTATATTTAGAAATTATTATACGTACATAAAGAAATATGGGTCATCCCTATTTCTTCTGTCATCAATACAGCCAATTTTTATTCTCTCAAATTTCGAAACGATATAATTTTATTCGTTTTTAGTTTCAAGCTTAGGTTCACGTGACGTATGTGAATATTAATTTCAAATATCCTCCTTTGGCTATAAAAAATCATCATTATCATCGTGAACTGATATCACAGTTTGCCGTACAAACCGTAATATATTATAAATATTAAATCTCGTTGATTTTAATTTTTATTAAATACGTTGATTGTCATTCTTTGCCTATGTTTAATCACTACTTGTCTTTCTTTTGTGTACTGTTTATGTCTGAATGAAAAGATTGTCAATATTTTTTAAGGTTTCATACTGAAATAACTAATCTTTACAATTCCAACATGTTCGTCTATCCACTCGTCCGTTTGTCTACTTATCCGCTCGTCCGTAAATACATATCATTGGAAATGTTTTTTAAGATAAAATTGAGGTTCAATTACCATTTTTATTATTTTAGATCCATTTGCGAAACATTCAGCTTCAATATTATATGCAATATTTCTCGCGTCTAATCTGTCAATCATTAATTAAGATGAATATTGTGACAAACATTTTGTCAATTAAATCTTAAAATAATGCAAACTATATCATTCACAGGTGTATATTAAAGAAATATTATTATTTCTCTGATATAATTACAAATTAACGATTTCCGAATTTTTTCCTTTACTTGTCTTTTGAGACCTTGCTTCGTGCTAAATTTCATGATTCTATGTCAATGGGAGGTACTATGCGATGCGTCATAATTGGCCGTTAGGGTTCTTCTTGTTTGCGTTGATGTAGAAGCTTGATTTTTTTACAGCGCCAATGAATCGTAGAGTATTTGACAAATACTTAGAGTATTTGACATTTGAGTTCAGCATTTGAGTTCAGCTAAATGCCTCCAAGCGTTCGCGAGAAAAAGAGCCTCGACAGACCGACAGACAGACAACGAAGTGATCTATAAGGGTTATTCTTTTTTGAGGATGGAATCCTATAAAAGAATAATTCCTGGAATTTGAGCCTCCAAAACAACGTAACTATAGCGATGGCATTAATGCTTAATTTATGTTTCTATTGCATAGGTCATACCCACCATACTCTGTGGAAGAACATGCTCAATTTTTAACGTGAATACGTCTTTAAATTTTTGCCTTAACGGTTAGTTGGACTATTTATGGATTAATACGAATAGGATGCAATTTGTCTGGGTTCAATCCAATTATTTCACTGTCTGTCTTTATTCGACATGTACCTATTTGTCTTCTTCTCGTATACGTCGATCTTGTTGTAACATTGTTTGTTTCTATATATTTTTTTATTAATAAAAATGTAAGAAGTGTATTAGGCTTGTAATAAGCAACTAAATAAACATGCATTACGGTTCTCTGCTACCGTTCCCTTCACTCTTTCTGCAACATGGGTAGAGATGTGTGTCCTGTGGGCCCTCCAGGGTCCGATGTTTAGGTAAACAGATATAAAATAAATATGTTATTCGAATTACGTAATGTACCAATTGTCATATTATAATTCGTGCTATGGATACACGGTTTGATGCGTCATTGGAATGGAATTATTACGAAAAAGGCCTCGGGGCCTAATTTCGGGGGCATAATATGGGTAAAGCATTTTATGGCACTGTAAGGGGGAGCGGAGTTATGTCTCTTTTTTCTTCTATATCGTATATGTTAAGCTAGAAGGCTGGCTATACACTGCTGTATTTTATGGGCTACATGTATGAAGAGTGGGTTGGCACATATAGGAGAATTCGCTATGTGGCTTCCTGTTGGCTCTTTTCATTTTGTTTTTATGTTATCCATGAGTTTGTTGTTGTAGCTATTTGCATTTGATTTATTAAATGAATGTTCAGAAGTTGATTTATTAACAACTGAAACGTTCACTACGATGGAAGTCTAAATGGTTATGTCATAAATGAAGAGTTTAATTAAATTTCGAAAGTGTTTATTTTTATGTTGTTGTCTTCTTGCGAAAGCGCTTTGTTACGGGTATATAATTACAAATGAAACAACTATGTTAATATTTTAAAACAAAAATATATAGTGTTATACTTATATATATATATATATATATATATATATATATATATATATATATATATATATATATATATATATCTATATATATATATATAATGTGTTTCTAATTCTTATCCTTGGATAATATGGTGAACAGTAAAACTATAGTATTGAGTTGCTGTGAAACAACATTTAAAGCTATTGCTTCACTAGTTCGTATCAATTAAGTATTAAAATATTATACTATATCATATTATAATTCATTGATCGTTTCTAAGAACATAACCTATTTTTCTATCGTGGTTCTATCGTAACAGCTAGCACACCCCATATGCAAACTTCATGCTGAATGAAGTGTCACTCACTTCGTTTACATATATATATATATATATATATATATATATATATATATATATATATATATATAAATATGCTAAACATTTGCATATTTTTTATTATTTATATTAAAGATATTAGGTTGGAGACTTACAATCCCCCAACTTATTTCGAGCAATTTCTGGAATGTTGTAGAAGCTTCTAGATTATTTCTTGTAGATTATATCAAGAGTGCGGTACTCGAACTTCTGTTTAGTTTGCATTTCAATAATCGGCGAGTAGAGAATAAATTAAAAATGGAAGTATTTCAAAGTGAATTTAGAGGACTCTTTCCTCATGGATGTCGTTTAGGGCGAAAAATCAGCGAAGCATAGTGCAATATATACACAACGATGGGTGAAAGTATGCCCTCTTATGACACAGCAAAGCACTGGTTTCAAAGATTTAAAGAAGGGAATTTTGACCTGTCCGATAAACCTCATCCAAAGCAACCCCCTAAAATTGATTTAGAAAAATTTAAAGCTTTATTGAAACACATCCCAGATTAAGTTCGCGTTGTTTGGTACAGTTATTTGTATGCTCGTATACTGCTATCGAAAAACAACTTAACGCTTTGAGAAAAGAGTGGAAATATTCACTTTGGCTACCACATGAGCTAACACCCTTTGAACTTCAAAGGAGAGTGTGTGTTTGGAGCTACTAAGTTCCAATAATGGGCTAGAGTATTTGGTTACAGGAGATGAAAAGTGGGTGGCTTAGACTTAACGTAAACGCTAGTGGCTAGGAGCTGGAGAAAGGTGTGCATCTAGATCAAAATATAATATTGGACAAAAGATACTTTTGAGTGCATGGTGGGGTGTAAATTGAGTAATTCATTAAGTTATTCATGGGGAACTCTTTTGAGCTAACAGTACAATTACAGCTAAGATTTATTGTGAACAATCAAGCAAAGTCATTGCTAAACTTTGTTAAAATCAAAGCAAAGTTTATATTCTACATTACAATGCTCGACCCCACGTAGCAAAAGTAACGCGTGAAAAACTATTTTCACTTGGATGGATTATGCCACTTCATCCACTGTACTCTCCAGATCTTTCGCCCTCTATTCTGTTTCGCTCTCTGTCTAATAATTTACGTGATAGAAAATTTGAATACGAATATCAAAATCGAATATCAAAGGCCCAAAGATTTCTACAAGAAAGAAAGATGCCGACAGTGCTTATATAATTAACAATTGCTTTTACGAACTACATATAAAAAAATGAAAAGTTTATTTACAAAGATATGGGTTTATAAGTTGCCAACCTAATATAATATCTAAAATTGTGAAAAAATATTTTTGAGATCCTTCTAATTAACCTGTTCAAACCACGCCCCACATATATATGCAATTTTAAAATTTTACGGGTGCTTACTTAACTTTCCCCCTAAAATTTCCATATGAATATCTTTGAGTGTTATCTATTGAAATATATGCGAGTTAATATGCTTTATCGCTGTGCCCAATTTCAAGTGTCTATATAGAGTGATTTCTTAGAAAATGGCTGTGACAGATAGACAAATAGGTACATGAGTGATCTCATAAGGGTTCTGTTTTGCCTTTTGAGGTACAGAACCCCGAAATGCCCTGTATGTTTGATTGTAATTTGAGAATAAATACTATGGAACTATGTACTCCTTCTAATGGAAAATCCAAAGTGACGTTCATAGCGGACAGCGAAAGTATACTTTTATCACTTCTCCACACGAAATACAAAAAATTGGAAATTTTGATAATTTTTCTGTTTCTTATAATCTCTTATTTACGTTTGTACACATTAAAACGATTGAGAGTGAAACACACGAGTATATTTTTTGCTCCCCTCGGCAGTTTAGAGGGGAGGTGAAGTTAACCTCCCCTCTAAACTGCCCCTGATTCCCATGACTGTCATGATACCCATACATCTTCATTAATTCATCGGTGCGCTGGTGAAACTGTCGTGTGTTTATGATAAACACATTGATTTAAAAGAAATATTTCATTGTTTCGATTCGGAGTCTGAATTTGTACATAGGTTATAAATATTACTCCATATACGGCTGGTAAATATTACTCCATATACGGCTGGTAAGGGATTTATCACGTCAGTTACTAAACTTATTTATTTTTAAAGTTAGATTATTTACTACCCTTAAAGGGTCTCGTTATTATATGAAATATAAAATATGTTGATTTACGTTCTTGTTTAGGATACTGCTTTAAAAATAATAAAAATTGTTGCATTACAAAAGGCGTCCGACTCTCTGGTAATATTAAATCCGCTATTGCAAATATGCTACAATTAGAATATAATGGGGTTATAATATAAATATAGTGATTACTATATTGGAAAATCTTGTATTTCTTTTGTGGATTAATTTCTACATATTTTTTAAAAAAGTTTTGGGTACGCCGTATATTAATACTGCATCAAGACCAATGATTGAGCTAGACACGCCATATATTAATACTGCATCAAGACCAATGATTGAGCTGGATACGCCATATATTAATACTGCATCAAGACCAATGATTGAGCTGTTTTTGAAGCTCAATCATTGGTTATGATGAAGTATTAATTATAATTGTGAAAAAGTACCTTCAACGCTAATGAAGGAAAATAAACAAACAATTCAATATTATTTTTTTAATTAATTTTTTTAAATATTTGTCAACGGCCATTTTATGTCCCAAAAACGACGGTTGTATAACAATTAATGAATAAATAATTTCTAATTTGTTACCTGGAGAGGGAAAGATTTACCTCAGTTCTGATTCTGTCTAATACGGAGAAATACACCACATTAAATTCTCTCCCCAAGAATACTTAAAGTCCTTATGCCCATTAGGTTATAAGAAACGAATTTTAAAGAAAAATGCTATTATTATGTTAATTAGAAATCTTTACGCTAATTGGGGATTAACTAACTATGCAAATAACTCACTTAGGCGAGTACGTCATCACTGCTAAATTGATTCACATTGGTAAAACTATGCTCACATCCTGCATTAGTCTCGTACCTTCTGATATAATTATGTATTTGCAAATGGCAAGAAAGCATTTCTTAATAATGGTACCTTATGACTATTAATAAAGCGCAAGGTCAGACGCTGAGCAGGGTTGTATTTATCAGAACCAGTTTTTTCGCATGCACAGTTGTACGAGGCTTTTTCACGAGTTCGTAGATTTAAGGATATTCATGTTTGTGTTAGAGATATTATACGTAAAGCCAAAAAGGAAACAATGAATCACATTATCACGTCTAATATTGTTTTCAAATAAGTTTTGTAAAGTAGGAAGTTAAAAATTACATAATAGCGTATGCACATAGATAAGTTCTAATCAGCTATGTAGGAACCATATATATATATATATATATATATGTATATATATATATATATATATATATATATATATGTATATATATATATATATATATATATATAGCCCTATGTAGCTTTATCATATTAAGTAAGGAATAAGGTACATTTCATAAGAGCTTATCCTGGCGGACGGATTGGCCTAGCCCATGTTTCTTTACGTCATCCCGTTTGAAGGAGCTTTGCGCACACGTGACCTGAATTCCTATATCTTATTGCTTAGACAGTGGCCAACGCAATGAGCTTAAATAAGCTTTTTAGGAAATTGGGCCAAAGGGTTCAATATGACGTGCGAACGGGGAGGTTTTGAAAGTTGAATACTAAACAATTGATTGCTGGCTTCTCATTAACTAATGTTGCGGGTTTTAAAATACGATTTGTAGTTGTTTATTGTTTATATCGTCACAATTTCATAATAAATTTCCAAGATTCCTTGATGACAAATTTCTTTTATTCCTATAATCCATTCATATTTCTTCATATGTGTTCCTTTGTTCTGAAGACTTTTAATGTTCTATTAGAATTTCAAATTAAAAAAAACCCTTAGGATGGAATTTTGTTGTTTGTTTATGTCAACCTTGTAACTTAATAACCTAGAATCATCTTATGTATAAATCTGGAAGAAAAATGCTTATAAACTTTCATACTTCAAAAGATAATCATTATTTAAAGGGTGGTACATCTATGTGTCAGTTTGTCTATTTGCAATAAGTAATTGTCGAAGTATTTATAGACTTCTGAAATTGTTAAATCAACTTACTTTAAAATTGGAATAGTTTTAAATATTTCATGTTTCACATCTTTCAGTAGAAGTCCATTAAAATTAATTAAATTTTTCAGTACCAACACTTGGATTATAAACAAATTAAAGATATTACCCTCCAGAGTGCTGCTTGGAAAATCCTATTTAAAATTTTAACACAGGTGTTCTTTTTGTCTTACCTTATGACATCGTTTTCGAGATATGAAAATACTCAAAAATATTAGCGTGAAAATATGCGTATGGCTTTTTTATTTCCGAAACCTAAATTTCTTGCCATGTTAAAGACGAGAAGCAGTCTTCTAGAAACAGTATTTCTTCCACTAATTCTATATATAAATTTATTTAGCAACATTTTGTAATTTATTATATATAATGTATGGTAATATATTCTGATATAGGATATTCTGTTAACAGGGTAGTCAGTAGAATATCCAATACTCAATAAACATGATTCGAAAATTTGTACTATATTAAATCAATTGTTATATTTTTAAAAGTAATTTTAATTTTATTTTAATAACTTACTTTAAGTTTGTTCAGCCAATGTGTTTTGTAGAGGAATTATCCAACATATTTGTCTAAATGTTCGCTAAGTTATTGAGAATGTTTTATTATATTTTTAAGCACAGTTTCGTAGCTGTTATTTAAGAAGTTTTTTAACAAGAAATTTAATGGAACATTGTTCAATTGAGCTAGTACTGTGGTATAAGTAGAAAGAACTGCGATAAAACTGTGAATGAAATTAAGGTCTAGAACGAAAGCGCCGTACACTGGAATTGCATTGGATTTGCAGCAGCTGGTTTATTTTATTGAAAAGAAATTCGTCTTGTTCATCTTAAATGATGGTAAATATGGTAAATAAATTTGTAAAAAAGTGAAGAGAAATTAATAACAATTTGATTGATACGAGCTGGCAAGTTTTTTTACCTTAAGAAATTATATATATATATATATATATATATATATATATATATATATATATATATATATATATATATATATATTTATATATATATATATATAACTTAGTTATACAAAGTATCTTGTCTTTAATTTTACATTCAGAAGCGTATTTAATTACTTCTTAATCCAATTATTCATATTTAATTATTTTACTTCATATTAATTGAATAAATTTCAGCATTTCGTTAATAAAATATATTGTAATATTATAAAGACATGTTGTTGCTCGCACATAAGATGTTATTAAAAGAAATAAACAAAAATTTATGCAATTATACTGTCTCATCCGCATTTAATGTGGGAACATCTATCGTATACCATGTACTGAATTATCGCAAATACCTGATTTTGATGAAAGCGCAAAGTTTTTGAGAAGCAAAGGAACCACGGAGTTTAAAAACAAGAAAAAATCGAGGAAATATTTAAATTGAATATTAAAAAGATATAGTGTAGTGGATAAAATAGTTTACAATATACAATGGTTGACAACAACTGTTGGTCAAAATCTTTATCAATACATTTCTGTTTTATTTTTACTTTGTTTTACTTTTTTTTTAAAATATATAGTGTAGTGAAGTAATTTGCACTTAGATAAAATATCTTACAATATTCAACGGTTGACAACAACTGTTTATCAAAATCTTTATCAATACATTTCTGTTTTACTGTCAATTCTCATTCTTTATACTATTCAAAATGACACGTGTGACTTTTTACGTTAATTTACGTATGTGTACGTGATTAAAAGTGAGTGTTTACCTGTTTCAGAGTGACCGCTCATCGAGTAGCCGCGTCTCGCAGTCGCGTGTCGCCGCTTCGACCCGATCTTAGTGCTTTTAACTTCTGGCCGTGATAGCGAATATTAAATTGTGGTCTATTACCGATATTGAACAAGTGCCTACGATATGTAAAGAAAATGGTTGTAATTAATTTATTATTGTCACGTTCGCAGTTATTTGTTAGTATAACGTAAAATCGTACATTTATCAAGTAAATTATAGTCATTTTTATCGTAAACCATTCGCTTAACCGATAATATGTTAGTAAGTTGTCGTAATAAATTTACTTTAAATAAACATTTGCGATCGGATGATTTACGGTTATAAAATCGGTGTCGGGAAAAAACTTCCTGAAAGTATTCGGTTATTTGAGGAAGTAATTCGCGTTGGCTAGATCGATTTGCTTAAATGGTTTCTGGCGTAGCTGTAAAATGGACTAAGGAGACATTAGAGATTGTGTCGTTTGGTAAGGTCACGATTAGACTTTAAGAGTGTTTGTTGGTAAGGAAGATCACAGACCATCGCAGCATCCTGCTTCAGGTGTAAAGGTAAGCGAATTATTTTATCTTTCTTTATAATGTATTCGTATCTATACAGTGAATGAGTATCACTATGATTCTCATTCACTGCGAACTACATTTTTAAGCAAATGAATTTGTAGTGTTTAATATGTGATACAGCGATATCAATTTTATTTAGATTTCATGTGTATGTACGTATATATATATATATCGTAAGGTTACTCATGTTGTTGAAAAGAATGAAATAATTAACTTCTTAAAATGTGTCACCTCAAAGAAATATAGTCTTGATTACTTGACCGCTATTAACTAGATATTTAACCAGTGTACTTTATATGGCAAAAAAAAGAAAAATATATACTAATGTGTTTACTCACATCAAAACTTTGACACTCAGCATTCTATGATTTAACTACGGTCATTATCATTAAGACCTTTTTTCCCAACCTTAAGAAAGGAAACCCTAATTAATCTTTTTTTATACACTTTTCTCTTAAAACTTCTTATCTTTTTCCAATAATTCCTGTATCTAACGAATAATAAAACGATTAACCGGAAATTTACTGGCCCATAGAATAACATTTGTAAACGATAAATATAGAGAGAAAATATTCGCCAAAACTCCTTGATAAAAAAATGAAAAGCGATAGAGGAATTTTGTATTATATTTTTATTGTTTCACTCGCATCATCTACGCCGCTTAAGTGATTGTTGATGTTAGTGATAAATGTATTTACCGATTAATTATGACTTGATCGTTAATAGATCGACTTTTTTCCTTTATTTTTTTTTAAATTCTACCAACAAATTAGTATTTTCTTCTATACTATAGTAAATAAAACAATAAAAACATAATTTAAATTTGTTTAATAGTTTTGTTGTGATTCGGCTATAAACAGTATATGTAGCGAAATTCGAAAAAATCATTATGTGCTGTTCTTTAAACTACTTATTAATTAAAAAATATAAATATATATTTGCCTTTTATATGTATATTTAGTCATCTTGAAATGATAATATACATCAGCTCATCTAGAATAACATTTCTGTCGTTTCTACTAGAGTAACAAACGCGAAAATTGTGGTTACGACGGTGATGAACTGAATGAATTTCCTTTAATTATACAGGACTGCCATCTGTATAATTAAAGGAAAACAATGCCCATGCATTTCATCGCTGTAGGACGGAACATGGCCGCATTGCCAAGAATGTTATTTTATCACATATGATTGTTAAATTATATATGTATGTCTAGTGAGTGGTCTCTGATAAATAATTTGATGCAACTATATACACACATTTATTGATTTTTCCGATTCTAATTGTCAATATTTATATTGATCTGGTATTATAAATAATGCTTTTAGTAAACACTTTGAATATTATATAAACACATGCTTATTGTGAAATATATAAAATTTACAGAAATAAAAAAATCTTTATAATATAACATAATTTAAAAACATAATAAAGTAACAATTGAAAAATGATTGACATAAAGCAATAAATGTATGTCACCGGCATTTTTGCGTCTCTTGCGTAATCGCGATTTTGGTCTCCAAAACGATCCTTCTTTATTACCTATATCAAATTTTTATTGTTTTTTTTAAATGTTAGTTCCAGAATATTAATTAATTTATAAAGCGTTTTTAAATAATTCCATTGATACGTTCATTTTCACGTTTCTAAATATTGAGTATCCAATGAAACCTTTCTAATTATAATTAGTGAAATGAAGATAGATATTTTTTTATGAAAATTGGTGAAGGTGCACACAATAATGTAAATATTCGGGGTATTGTTTAATTAAATGCATTATCGAAATTATGAATCAACCTACATTGGACCTAAATGTTTGAAACGGTATTATACAAGGGACATTTGACACGATTCAATACAATATTCGCGGCATTATTTAATTAGATGCAATATCGAAATTATGAATCCACCTACATTGGACCTAAATGTTTAACGGAATCATACAAGGGACAGTTCACACGATTCAATGCAATATTCGGGGCACTATTTAATTAAATGCAATATCGAAATTATGAATATTCCTACATTAAACCTAAATGTTTAATGGAATTATACAATGGATATTTGACACGATTCAATACAATATTCGCGGCACTATTTAATTAAATGCAATATCGAAATTATTAATCCACCTACATTGGTGCTAAATGTTTAATGGAATCATACAAGGGACGTTTGACCAAATTCTGGCATGTACTTAGAGAAGGTACATGCCAGCATTTGGTTTCTTGGAGGGTCTGAAAGTCTTTATACCTAAGTGTATAGATATGAATACCGAAGTAAAGTACAATACCAAAAAATGCAAAGTACAATAACGCTCCTTTTAATAAAAATATTTCACTGCTAATCTTTGTTCTTTCTTCCGTAACAATAAGGATAAGGATAATTACACTAAAATGTCTCGTGGCTCATTTTATTCTAAAAGTATTTATTACTTTGATTATGGTAGAGAGGTTTTCATTACTGATACGTTTCGATGTTCAATAGAGCTTTATGTGCATGAATTTGCGTATACGAGTATATGACTTTCTGCCATTGCCGCCTACTTCATTTCGGTGACAAAATGGCATGAAGCGTTGTTCCTTCCATATTAAATTAGTAACAGGGCTAAATTCCGTTTATTTATATTATTTTTTACTTGCTTTTTTATTATGTGTGTGCAACAAAAAAATACCAGAGGCAAAAGTATACATGAGACAGTCAAAGCGCTAGTAAGAGAACAAACAATCCACAATTAAATGAAACTACGTGATGTAGTATTATTTCTACTTTCTTTAAGTTTTTTACCGCGAACTAGGTTTCGTTGTATTACAACATCTTTAGGTGGGCTATTACCAAAGATTAATTTATCCTAATCTTTGTTAATAGCCCACCTGAAGATGTCGTAATACAACGAAACCTAGATCGCGGTAAAGAACTTAAAGAAAGTAGAAATAATACTACATCACGTAATTTCATTTAATTTTGAATAATGAATTTCCACAAAATTAACACCAAATATATTCAATAGAACAATGTTTTTGACGATTGTAAACAGTTGTAAAACTAAAGTAACTGTACAAAAGAACCCAATAGTATCTAACAAATTTACGTAAATTCATACGAATGTACGTGGACTTAAACGTACATACACACATACATATATGACATGGGTAAGAGTTGTTTTTGTGTCGATTCTTGGATGTGTACGTATGTATATTGACCGAGCATTTCGTATATCAGGCAGTAATTTATTCTAAAAAGTCTTTGTTACTTTGATTGCGGTAGAGAGATGGTCTTTCTTGATATGTTTCGTTCTCACTTAGTGGCGTATACTGTAAATTAACTTTTGTAAAATGTAGATTATGTTTAGGAACGAGGGCGAGGAGCTTTTTAGAACGTAATATAAAGCTACGAGAGTCTAAGGCGGTAAACCTAGACAGCTGGAATCATTTAATAAATTAAATAGAATGGAAAGAATATGAATGTTAGGATAATTTGAATAGAGGCCTAAATTTAGAAATATGATCATATTTTTTGAGTTGGCGGACAAAGTTGATGAATTTTGAAAGATATTTGTTTCAAGTTTTCTGCAATGAGATATAGTTAGCATATATCTCCGTAGTTAAGAAAAGGAAGTACAATTGTTTGGCAGTGGAGATTTTAGTTTTTATTCCTTAGGTTTATTTATGCATGTGATACTTACTGCAGATAGTTTTGATGGCGCCTTTGAAAAAATAAAGTAGATAAAACTCCAGCCGTATATCTGATATTTCTAGAGTTGAATTATTAGAATATTATACTAGATAAAAAGCTTATAAGTCGCTTGTTTATAAGCTGCTCTTTGCAAATTTGTTAAATTAAGGGAAAATGATAATAAATAAATTAAAAAAATTAATTTTTATAAGTACATTCGATATATATATATATATATATATATATATATATATATATATATATATATATATATGATTTGGTACATAATAAATGGCAACTTCATTCGTTTAGATTTTTTATGAGATTACTTGTACGTTTTGTAGCTATTATTGATATCAAATACGTTTTAGTTAACTGAAAAAGAGATTATTTGTAATTCCGTATTATTTCTTGTAATTATGTAGATGATAATCGCATATAATTTTATAATTTTTTTTAGCCATTCTTATAAAAGTTTTTAATGGGCACCGATTTAGGCGTAACTTTTTACATATTGTGAAAAATTTCTGAAATTATCTCAATATGGCATGATAGTTCAAAATTTCAACACGATGTTGTAGTCACAATGCTTACTACGACTATTTGAAATATTATAGTATATTTCTTGTATATAAAAAAATTTGGAAATGATTTCATATTTTTTTTCATTTACTTTCAGAGTAGTTTAATTTTATTTCTTAGCGTGAAGACGAGACGTAAAGTGAACTTAAAATACAATCAAGTCAATCACAATAGTAAGTTATTAGCATTTAACATTATTTATGTATTAAGCATGCGATTAATCGCAAAAATAGTCGTAAACTTCTTACATATTCTTGATCTTTTGTGACAATATAATTGTTTAGTTTTGTATATTTTTATCAATATATTCTTTATACGTTTTCAGGAGAATTTACTTTGTAATAATAAAGACAAAAATAAATTGATATTCAATCATTCGATATATAAAAAAAGTAATTTAGGTATATATCAAAAATTTTTGATTTTTTGTATTACAACTTTGTTTACTGGAGTTAATTATTTTTTTAATTAATGACTTTTTAGTAAATTATTTTTGAAATCGAGTAAGTATATTTTTTCCATTTGAACCTGGATATGTACTATTACGTTTCCACACATTAACAAACCAGGTCACAAACACTACCAGCAGCACCATTATTCGTAAAAAAGTAAAAAGCGATCACTTCGCGGCCTATTTGTCGCAATAGACGTCGTCTGGAGCGTTGCCAACGGGCGCGCGTTTCCATTATTTCACATTACATTGCTGTACGCCGAACTTCAGATTGTAGCCATTGCTGACGTGTAAACACGCTCGTACGCGCCGGTGTTTGCGACACAGAACGTTACTACTGTACGGCGGCGAGGCTGCATGCTTCGATAACTTGGCAGAAAGTCTGCGAGAGAAAATATTCGAAGGCTAGTGGTTTAAGAGAAACTTGTGGATGGTATTGCGTTCTTCGGAATCGTTTGGAATGGTTGTTTCCATATTGATCTATAAAATATTTTTTTAAACACATTGTGCTTTCTATCTACATGATAATATTTATACAAAGTATTCATATTTGTTCAAAGTTTTCGACTACTTTGGTTATTTTTACCGATTACGTTCAATAGTTCTGCGATCCCTAATCATGTATGCTGCATTAAGTTTTACGAATTCAGAGCAAGGCATGCTTTATACTTGCTTTATAAATGACATTATCATTGATTAATGTTTGAGCAATTTATAGTAGAATTTAATTGTAGTCGTTAGTTTTTTAAATACAACAAGATTCACAATTAAATTAAACTATGTGATGTAGTATTATTTCTACTTTCTTTAAGTTCTTTACCACGACCTAGGTTTCGTTGTATTACATCTTCAGGTGGGCTATTAGCAAAGATCTTTGCTAATAGATAATAGATAATAAATATCTTTGCTGATAGCCCACCTGATGTTGTAATACAATGAAACCTAGGTCGTGGTAAAGAACTTAAAGAAAGCAGAAATAATACTACATCACGTAGTTTCATTTAATTGTGAATAATGAATTTCTACAAAATTAACGCCAAATATATTCAATACAACAAGATTGTAAGAAAATTCATAGTTTTAGCAACTGTAGATCATTTGTGTTGTAATATTGAGATTCTTATACATATATACAGTATCGAATTATTTTATATTTATCTCTTTCCATCTATTAATTTGTTCATTGACATGACATGACAAATAAAAAATGTTAAAAAGAAAAATGAAGGTTATATGAATTAAAAAAGTAATAAAGGAAATTGTAGTATTGTCGAAAAGGTGTCTCGTTCATTTAAAAGGATTACATATTTCTCATGGTGATTTATTTTGTGAATAAAAAGTAAATGGATAGAAGCTTACAGCTAATTATATAAAAGCCTATGAGCTGTAATTCAACGGAAAAAGGGCGAAGGGGGATGAAGATCATATCTTCAGATGAGGGAGCAGAAGTACCCTTCTGCTATGATGTAATGGAGGCAACGAATTATGTGGTATATATATCTCGCAACTATTAGGTAATTTATAAGAGGAGTGTTGCGTATTATAGTGTCACTGTGAGGTAGTGTTGTTGGGGCTGCATTACAGAGGTAGGAAATAAGACACGCTATTGTTGTGCATTATATGTGGAAGTAGAAATTCATGAGGATGTGGGTGAACCTGCAAAAATATATCAAAGGCTTCCAGATCGCGGTACAAAGCACTAGTTTAAGACAATGGAAGACAACGCGATCGCAATTTCCTTAATAATAAATATAATAATCGTTTTTGGTTAGTAATTTTCTACTTTGGTAACGTGTTGGTCATCAATATTTTTCGTTACTTGCTATGATTTGGTTAATTTCTAAATTTGTTGATATGCTTTTATCAAAATAGATTAATCATAGTTTATGTTATTAATACTTTTTAAACCATAGCTAATTTTCTTAATTTGCAAAATATCGTTTTAAATAATATATATCAAGTATTATAATAAGTTTAGGAACAGTTCGAATAACAACATTTTTTAAGCAAATATTGCACAGAAACTTCATACATTGGAACTATGACCAATATTATCTCGTAGTAGAATAACCTTATCTACAATAAAATGGGAATGTATCTTTTATTGCAGATAAGAATCATCATGTGAAAAAAACAATACATTGTATTATCCATCCGTTTAAACAATTTTCAATACCAATAAATAATCGACCAATTTGCACTACGTTTTTTAATGATGTAATTTGATAATTTCGAAGTAGCTAAAAACTACACAACACTTCATCATTTTCAAATCAAATGTAAGAATTGGGTAGCGGGTGATTATATCGAGACATAAGAAGGAAAATTGTGTGGTCTATTTAGCGTTTTTTAATTAAATACAAATTAAAAAGAAAATTTACATTCTTTACGAATTTAGCCACGGGAAAATGTTGATAGTATTTAATTGCGTTTTGTAATAAATAAAAGTACCTGCACCTTTATTTCAAGTGGGGTATTCTCTCTATGTACAAATTTAATTTTACATTAAAATTGTGTTTAAATTGAGTGTTTTTATTACTCATTAAAATATTTTCATTACAAATGCAATTAAATAAATGTACCTGCACCTTTATTTCAAGTGGGGTATTCTCTCTATGTACAAATTTAATTTTATATTAAATTTTTGTTTAAATTGAGTATTTTTATTACTCATTGAAATATTTTCATTATAAATGCAATTAAATAAAAGTACCTGCACCTTTATTTCAAGTGGGCTATTCTCTCTATGCACAAATTTAATTTTATATTAAAATCGTGTTTAAATTGAGTATTTTTATTACTAATTAAAATACTTTCATTATAAATGCAATTAAATAAAAGTACCTGCACCTTTATTTCAAGTGGGGTATTCTCTCTATGTACAAATTTAATTTTATGTTAAATTTTTGTTTAAATTGAGTATTTTTATTACTCATTAAAATATTTTCATTATAAATGTAATTGAATTAAAAGATAAAAGGCTTTAAAATGTATTGTACAGTGATTCAAAATGTTCTTGGAAATTAATTACGATAAGGCTTAGATTTTGATAGTATACTATAAAATTTAATAAAAACCGGCCAAGTGCGTGTCGGAATATGCATAACATAGGGTTCCGCAGTTGCTTATATTTTTTGAAAATTTTGATAAAGGCCGACATAATTTCATTTGGAAGCTCTAATTGCATTATCAATATCTAGAATTTTTTCAGATTTTCCAATGCCACGATTGAAAAAATTAGAGGATTTGTGGTGTGTGTGGTTATGATTGCATGCTACTTTGAAGCCTTACATTTCGCCATTCAATTATTAAGCATAATTAAATTAAACTACGTGATGTAGTATTATTTCTACTTTCTTTAAGTTCTTTACCATCTTCACGTGGGCTATTAGCAAAGATTTTTGCTAATAGTAAATGTTATAATACATTGAAACCTAGGTCGTGGTAAAGAACTTAAAGAAAGTAGAAATAATACTACATCACGTAGTTTCATTTAATTATGAATAATGGATTTCTGCAAAATTAACGCCAAATATATTCAATATTCAATCAATTATTAAACGCTTAAACAAAAAAAGATGTGTAAAACATTAAGTGCATTAAAATATGCCGTCATATACTTATGTAATAAAATGTAAACATAAGTATATGTTTATAATTAGGCTGCGACAAGCGAGTGGGCGGCCTGGGGCGGAAATAATTACTTGGAATCGAAAATAATTCATTTTCTATTGAAATAGATCCATAGATTTCAGTGGTCCGTCAATAGATATTTAAAAATATGTTCAGTTAGGTATAAGTATATTTTAAATCGTATTCAAGATATTTTTGGTCTAGATTTAGAAACAAATGTTTTCTATCGTTGAATGAAAGCTTATTTTAATTCCTTTTTGTTTATCTCTCGCATCCATTATATATTGAGCACTTGTAATTACAATCTACAGCATGTTAATTGTATCTACAATATATGCACATAAGAAAAACATTTTATTAATAATACTTTAATTGACAGTATATCTATGGTACAAACATAAATTGTGATATTTAACGTCCACGCAATAACACGCCGGCAATGCTTAAGCAAGTATTGCCTTTGACAAAGCTCGATAATAAGCCGTCTAATCGTAAACCTGTATCTAATTCCTCTCTGACACCTTCACATACGGGTGAAGATATCGGAAAATGTTGAAAAGCTAGCGAGCGGAAGTGCACCCTATCTTACGCCCGCCCCCACAAATGTAAGTTGACGGAGAGTTTTTATAACCGTCGACTCGACCGAATGACGGCATGCGGATGAAGACGGAATTGTGAAAAAAAGATTAATTGAAACTTCCCCACTAGCTTCTTCGCGGATTTATTGAATGAACTTTGATAAAAGTTCATTTTTTATGCGTATTGCTTGTTATGGTATGCACATTGAGTTCCTTTTCCCCCCGTGGCACTTCTTTTCAATTATAACTAGTCATTAGTTTTTGACGAAAGAGAAATTTTACAGAAGGCCTTTTTGTAATGGTACTTTAACTTTACTAAAAATGGCATTTAAGTGTACTAAAATATTAATAAACTGTATTTCCATCAGCGTACTTATGTTATTATACATTGTTTTCACGGTCATCCACGCTGAAAGAAGAAAAAGAAAATAGAATAATATTTATATGCTCTAGTTCTTCAAGTCTTAGAGATATAAATAAAGAAAATGGTTTTAAAAATATGAAAGCGCGTCTTGAATGAAAGACAGTGTCGAAAAAAGTTTATTTCATTTTGTTTTAACAATGTTTTCTAAAGTAGAGGTCATTTGCATTCTAAACATATTTTTAATTATTTTAATTCGTATAATAAAGACCCAAGTATATATATATATATATATATATATATATATATATATAAATCAAACAATTTCTTAATTTTTGGGGTTCCGTAACAAGCAATGAACACTTACAATTTCACGTATCCATCCGTCTGTATACCTCTGCTCAATTAATTTCTCATTTTTATATCTATTGAGCAGAAATTTATAACCCTAAATGGTATGAATAAGAAAAAAAAATTATTCATCCTTCCATAAAATTCCAATTAAAAGATGCAAAAAGACTTTTACCTAAACTACCGAGTTGTGGGATTTAAGTTTCAATAAATAATTATAACTCTGATAAATTTGGTACATAGGTTGATACTGAAATGGACAAATCACTTATCTAATGCATGGAAAATTAAAGTAGTCATATGAAAAATAATATATTAATAATATGTATGTATCATTTCACTGGCAGTGTAAAATATGTATCTAATATTAGGTTGAATGGGATTTTCAGTGATTCCATTAAAAATTATTATAAGGTGGCTACGGAATCCGATTGTGAGCGTGTTCGACTTGCCTATGGCTGGTTTATAAAAACTATCTCATTGTTTGTTTCAAATATAAAATTAAAAATATATATGTCTCTGCTGATAACAATAATATTGTCATCAAACAGTATTTCCGTTCGCTGCTCGAATGTTAATAAATATAATAGCACAGAAAATAAGGTACTAGCAGCTAATAGGACCCGACATGTAATAAGGCATAGAATCTAAAAATAAGAATTAAATTTATTTGATTCATTTCTTACTTCGCCCTCACAGAGCATGTGACAATACAATGGTGGCGAGGTAGCCCTTATTTCGTTTATGCAACATCTTGTCACTTTATGCAACATCTTGTTACCTTATGCAACATCTTGTCACCTTATGCAACATCTTATCATCTTCGGTGCTTGTTGCAATGTACATATTTTATTCTTATAAATTATTTTGTTAAACGATCTAGAATTTCACCCAACGTATTGTCGATTTTATTACTATCTTTCGAATTTTTTTTAAATAACCGAAACATATTCTAGTCTAGCTTAAGGATTTATTTTGTTAAAACAAACTTTGCAAATTATAACAACCTAGAGCAAGGCTCAAAAAATTTGAGGTTGGCTTTATTAATCCCTCGAAATTTTTAAGAGTTTTAACTTTAATTTTATCCAAATTTTATAAATCAAAAATTGTAAAGAAATGGCTTAAGAAAAAGACAATATGCAACATGATTTTATTTAATAAAGTGATAAAAAGGATTATTGCATTATTTTATTTCTTTTCCCAGATGACGGAACTTAAATTAGATAAATATTGATTTTAATTTCTAGATAAGATGTAAGTGTTGTATTTTTTCGCTTGTTCTTATAAATTTTTAATTTAGTTGACCGGTATTTTGGATTACCACACTTTAATAAGGCCCACAAAAGGGATCGGTACATTTATTTCTTGTTTTTAATGAAAGCTTACGTTTAATACATTCTTTATAGATTCCATATTACGCAAAATATTTGACAAGTTAATCTTACTTGTCGTAAGTTTAAGTTTTATTAGATCTACATATAAATTATATCTACATATTGTGTTATATTTAATTTTAATATAGTATTTTTCTTTTCATAATTTAAACGTAATTTATTGTAATTTACAAATGTATATATATGAACTATCAAGTTAATTAAAATTCATTAACATTCTACATTTGATATCGCTAAAATGAATGACTTATTTTGGGGTCACATTGAATAGATCAAAAGATAAAATAAAACTCAGTATTTTAGGTAAATAACAGTTAGGAAACTTTTACTACTCTTCCACAAAATCGGGGTGTAATTGCTTAAATAACCCATTATATGTCTAAATAACCCATTACATAATACGTCATTAGTGCGAGTAAAATATACTAAAATATAAAAGAATATATTATTCTACAAAAGAGGATGCAAAGAAGATATTATTGATCTGGGTCGGTTCGATTACAAATTTAATTGTTAGCTTTTTGTATGAACACTTCCATAATTCTTTTTGTTCGTTAGTATCGCTTCCGGAATCCTTGGTAGATCTTTGCATAATGAATTTCTTAATAAGTTTTTTGCATAATGAATTGCTTCGATTTACTTTTATAAGTGAATACAGGCTACTCGACAGAATGGGAGGTTCATATTTAATGCATAGAAAATTTTTTTTTTGTAAGTGTACGTCAAATTCACAGTTATGCAATCATATTATTTTTTAATAATTTATTGCATTTTTTTCACACCTATATTTCGTACAGTAAAAATAAAAACTTACTCAGTTTTTATTTTTATATATATATATATATATATATATATATATATATATATATATATATATATATATATATATATATATAATCGAATAATAATTGATAGAAGAAAATAAATTATTAATTTATTACAGAACTATAAAATATACATAATATTATGAATTTGGTTAAAATTAAATTCGCTCAGTAGACACCTTATTCTGACTAATAATAATAAATTACTAAACTAAAATACGATTATATAGGTACAAACAATAAAAAACTAAAGACGAAAAAGTCTGTACATTAAATACTTTTTGAAAAAAGTTAATTTGAATCATAATTAAACAGCTATAGAACAGAATGTAATATTTTTTGGAATTTTGCTCTGTCAGTTCATTTTTCTGTACACTAAATTATAGACTGCAACACAAATTATCAGCCAGATTTGCACAGATATTTCACTATGATATTCCTTAGAACTTGAGAAATAAGAAAGTTATGGTGCGGTTTTTCACATTTTTATCTGACCGATTATCTGGAAATTAAAATTTGTTACGAGTATATTTGTTTTTAACAGATTCCCTTAAAAATTCTTTAATAAATTTAGACAATATTTTCACTGTTATAGAAAGAGAGTTTAGAAAACAAACTTATGTAACTCGACACAACATCAGAAATTAGAAAAATGGACAAAAAGTACCTGCCTACTATTAACTACGTGTCTAAATGCCTAACTAAACTGTTAACTACGTGTCTAAGTGTCATTAACAAACTGAGTAAACGAATCAGTTTACGCCGGCACATCTGATGTTTATCGCAATGAAATATATAAATTTTTACCTATCTCCTGTTATCTGATTATTTAACTAAACTCGTAGCACTATACAGTTAAAAATGAATTTTGGCTATTTCTACTCAGCCTCCCGCGCTTGTCCAAAATGTTCACTTCTCCGCGATATTAAATCAAATACTCCGCCCCCGCAGTGTCCCGCTAAAGTAGCGAATTTCCCTCGGGAGTCTCAGCGGCAGGTAGCTTGGGACAAGTCGGGGCGCCCGTGCACTGCCTTACCTGTTGCCGCCCGCATGAATCAATAACGAGAGAGGAGCTTTCGCGAGTGGGGCTTGCGATAGAGCTTCGGATGTCGGACGGAGTTGCTCTTGTGTGAGATTTTGAACGTAGAAGTCGGTCGACTGAACTCTTTCTACAAGAGGAAAGTATATATGCTCTTCTATTGTTAGTTAAAAATGTTAGTTTTATTACGAAAAGCCAAACGGAATTTCAATTTTCTTTTTCGATTTTCTAATGTATTTAAATTATGTAATTTATGTTTTCCAAATAAATGTGGACATTTGTGAGGTATATCCAACTTAAAAAACACTTACTGAAATGTAAGAATATAGTGAAAAAAACATTTTAATGTGAAAACTGTATAAAAGAAGAAATCTACTACTAGGTTTAGCAACTTTTATTGACGTAAAGAGCAAGTAGACATGTACAAAAACATACCGAATGATTAGTTATTATAACAGCAAGGGTGAAATATGTAATGCAATTCAAATTATGAAATTAAAGCTTTTTATTTTTTATGATAAGTAAAGGATACCTGAAAGAGAATATTAAACTTTTATATGAGACAAAATTTCTCGGTTTATTTCTTTAGGTATGTTTTTGAATGATATTTACAATAATTTACTGGAATTGGTATATATATAATAAAATTTTTCCGTCTGGTCAAAAATGACAAAAGTTTTTGTTTTTCCTTATTTTCTTCTGAAAAAAAGGATTAATTTTCCAGTAAAAAACGTTTGAAAACTTTTCAATTCATTGCTGTATTTCAAATGTTAATAACAGAAGACTATTTGTAAAAATTATTAAATCAAACGCTATTAAATAACTGTTTTTTGGTTTCTTCTTTCTCATATGTACTGACAGCGACTCTTCTCTTTATTTTAAGCATATTTTTATGTCAAATTATATAAATTATTCGGTAGATGTTTAATTATTTGTTTAACGTAAAAATCAAGTCTAACACCGATAATAAGTTTAAATAAATTATTCTAACTTATTATTTATAAAAATATACAAAAGACTCTGAAGATTGTAACGATATAAATATTCCTCTTATATTTTGTTACGTTTTTAGCTTACCTAATTATTTTAGAGATTTATATCAACTCAGTTGGGATGTAATATCTTTTCTAATGCAAGAAATAATATATTTATCAGGTTGAATGATGATACAGGTGAATAAACTTTATTCACTCGTACGCGCTGTATTGACTTGCACATTCTTTTACAATACTAAAAGAATTTCTTCAAAGAAGATAGTTTTAGAATTTTAAAGCTGATAAGGTCTTAAAAATGTTTTTAGCCCGAATATTTCAACACTTTACAGCGATTTAAAAGTAGAAATCGCCGCCAAATTTTAAAATATTTTCGCTAACGAAACATCTTATCTTCTGACGAATTATCCTTTCCGCTCACTTTATCTGCTTAAAAAGGTTTGAAAACATTCTATTAAAAATGTATATATATATATATATATATATGTATATGTATATATATAAATATATATGTATATGTATATGTGTGCGTGTGTGTGTGTCTTAAATGAACTAGCGGAAGAAAAGTCAGATGTCAAAAAATCGACTGGAGATTACAGACTTTAGTAGAAAAGATAGAATATTGTGGAAATTATTATTATTATATCACGTAACATATTTTCAAATTCAGAAATCAAATTAAGAAAAGCATTTCCGTTATAAAACACGAAGATGGCAAATAAATATATATATTTAATGTATTAATTATATTTTAATTAACATTTTAACATATTTTAAAGCAGCAAGTTCTCCTTAAACATTTATAGAATAATTTGCTATTTTGATCGTCAGCGACTTATTGACGATACGAATTTAAAAAAAAATCAAGGAGTATCTATGGTAAAAGAGTATATACTAGTACCGTCAAATTACATTAAGTCGAATATTTGTTAATTAAATTATTAATTTACATCGTATCTTGATGATAGATAAACCAGTATAACCTATTAAGACTATTGTATAAATGTGTTACAATTTATATTGACAAATTAAAAAAAAAACATTTACGAACATATATTTATTCTGCTATAACATCTCCCAATAGTTTAATTTGCTAATTACTCATTGTGAAATAAAGTTGGAGAAAAAAACTTTGTCTCTTACTGTGTCGTTGTACAACAAAAATGGCATCATAAATTAACAAAAAACACACATAAAAATATTATATTTGGGTATCTTGAGATAAATGAAGTATAAATTGTACATTACACAATGCTTTCAATTTAAAAATCATCAAATAAATAATAATACTAAATTTATTAAAGGAAAGGACCTTTCAACGTTTCAAGAAAATATTTTCATCTGTCGACACAATATCATTCAAGATCAAATTTAACTTTCACACCGTCGATCTAAATAATTATCACGCCGGCAATACTCCTCAAACATTATCCTTAACTGACAAGCAGACAAAAGCTGGAGCTCCACTCCATATGAAACGTTTTCTTACGAATTCTCGCAACAAAACTCGAATCGTGTTCGCAGTTTCACTGTGAGAACTAATTAACGCTATATAGACAATTACACTTGCCAGGTGTATGCCATGGAGGCCCCTCCTCGCAATTTATTCTCCTGTCTGACTCTCATCTCTATTAGTCTCGCAAATGTCTGTGACCTTTGCCTTGCCTCCGAGTGATGCTTATGCGACCTCTCATTACGCGTTCCCATCACACAGGGTTATTTATAACGTTCATAGCATTCTAGCACGTAACAGAGTTCCTACCTAATAGTCCCACATAACCTTTATCCCCTTACTACGTTAAGCAATTAGTTCTACGTCGCTGTAAACGTTGTTGCAGGGCTATACCTCTTTGACAGCCTGTATATTATGTTAACGTGTGCATCCGTGGTTCGGTGTGCGCAGTGACGTCATGACGCTATGACGCCATCGGACCGCTCCCAGGGAGCGCGACGTCAGAGCCCGGCCGCAATACACCCCTAACCCCCTCGTCACTCGCCCGCGCCCCTGGAATATCACGGGCATTTGTTCCATTCAATCGAGGGCCGGCGATGGAGTGGAATAAGTGCACGGGGGCCGAGACGTGTGGGAATGCTCGATTTCACTCTCGCCGCACCGCCGATGGGACGTGCAATAATATTGTCGTAGGTAACGAGACAGAACCGCCGCAACCTGATAAGGAATGGTCCAGTTGGGTTGTGGAATGAATGTCGTGTCTGCCGCGTTTGAACGTATTATCAGTTGGTACAGCTTTACTATGATATGGGAAAATTCTAATTATAAAGGTAAAAACAGATGATCAAAAAAAATTAATGAAATCGTTGTTAATTATATTTTTCCACCACGATATTACAAAAATAATGAATAGCATTAACGGCGTACTCCTTCCCACAATTAACCCTGTTCAATGTTACATAGTCCAATCAACTTTAAATAGATTTTAATATACTTTGTTACCTAGTTTCGTATCTTTTCACTGATTAGATCAAAAGTAACTCATCTTCGAACGATAAAATTTTTATCGGGTTTTTAGGTTTATCTCACATTAAGAGCTTCAATGATCTTAATCTAATTTTTTATAAAACAATATATATTGTTTTATGCTATTTAAGTGGACGAAGTTAGTGTCAGAAGATCGAATATATCAGTTTTTTAATAGCGTAATAAAAAGGTGGGCAAACATTTTAGTTGATAAATAGTATTTATTTCTGCATAAACACGTTAGATGTGTTTATAATAATATTTATGGCTCACGAAAACTAAAAAATATTCAACTCTTATTTTTATTAAGTCAGAGAATTTGGATAAGAATTTACTATTTGGACTATCAATGTGGACTGAATTTTTTACAATATTTATAAATTTGTAAATATACTGTTTTTTGACGCTGGTTTTAAAAAAACGATATGAATCGCAATAATATGGTTAGAAGATTTTTAAATATCTATGTTGCATACCGTTTACGAATAAGTAAGTGTATTGCTCTCCACTGCCTAAAATTAATGTTAGATCACGACATTATCTTTCTTTAGGGGTCCCCACAAAATTACATATCGATAAAGGGATTCACAGTGAAAACTTCAGCCTAGCCTTTGTGGACAGAAAATTTATAAGCGAAAAATTGGTAAATGCCCGCACTGGTTCAATGAAATTAGTATAAGACACATTTTTTATTATAATATATTGAATATGTATTATAACCAGCTTTATGAAATTTTGCGAATATCTTCGAAGTTTTCTGATCTTACGCATATTTCATGGAATCGTCGATACTATTCTCAGTCAATGTGAAATGCAAACTAATAAGAAAATTATTCAATGTCATTAAATCGTTATAGTACAAGTCTTAGTACAAGTCTTTTCAAAAAAATTGTCAAGTAATAGTACAAGTCTTTTCAAAGAAATTGTCAAGTAATAGTACAAGTCTTTTCAAAAAAATTGTCAAAGCTTTCTAATTCTGGTACATAACAGAATTCTTTATTTTATGAGTAAAACATTACGAAATGTCCAATTTCCATTTACGGACTACATGTTTTAAATAATGTTGTTTTTCATATTTTATTTTTAGTATTGCATATTAATATTATTAATAATTTTAAAGAATGGCGAAACTATGTTTTTATTTATTTCTTCAAAGGCTCAGAAAACAAGTTAAAGTCATGTAAGGGTCAAACAAATTTTCATAAAACAACGCGGGAACTATTTTTACAAGCTTTTATTTAACTTGCAATGCTTGTATGTTTGTTTGGGTCAAATCTTGCAACTGAATTTGAAAGCAGTTACCCGCAACTGATTGAGCTAACATTTTGCATACACGTTTAGTTTGGATGACAATGCATGGTTAGCTAAGTGAAATCATTCTAAATCCAATATGGCGGACTGCCTAAGATGGCGGACGGATAGTTATTTTTATGCACTCCCCTAATATGAGTATCAAATAAGAGTTTGCTGAGAAGAATACGATAAATAAAATGACGTCACTCTAAATCCAATATGGCGGACTCCCAAAGATGGTGGACTATGTTATTCGGGTTAAATCTTGGAACAGAATTTTAAAGCAGTTATCCTCAATCGATTGAGCTGAAATTTTGCATATACGTTTAGTTTGGATGACAATGTATGGTTAGATGTGATGTCACTCTAAATACAATATGGCGGACTCCCAAAGATGGTGGAATATTTTATTTTTATGGACCCCCATGATATGGATATCAAATAAAAGTGTTTCAGGGGAAAAAACTTCGAAATGGCGGAAAATAAGATGGCCGCCGTACCAAGTTCACAGAGTTATAACTCGGCAAAAGCTGGGGATATTTTGTGTGGTACTCGAACAAATGTTGTATGGACCGACAAACGACCATGCAATAATGACGCTTTAAATGAAATGAGCAGACTTAGAACCATGTCTATCGATGACTAAAAAAATAAAAGATAAATTAATAGTAATTTTTTTTAAAAAAACTAGCTTTTAATTAAATGCTCTAAAAAGAAGAAAATAAACTAAATTAAATCAAACTCATCAGTTTATTACATTACACAATTTATATGATATAAAAGCTTGTCGCGTGTTACCTGTGTAGATAAACAATAATACAATATGTATTTGTTATTTTGACATAAGCCATTTCAAGAAAAAAAAATGTTTTTTATAAAATATGTAAATCTCGCGACAACCTTTTGTATCATATTAATTGTATAATGTATTAAATTGATGGGTTTGATTTAATTTAAAGTGTATTTTCTTCTTTTTAGAGCATTTAAATAAAACCTTGCTTTTAAAAATGTGTTTTTACTATTAATTTATTATAGTTTTAACTAGCTCCCTGTCCCGGGTAAAAAAGAGAGCACGATTGTATTTCGTTTCAATCTCTTCTAATCCTCTTCTCTTATCATATTTATTTGCGTTTAATTGATTAATGTTAATATTCCCAAGCACTTAATTATTTATTTTGTACTCGACACTCAGCAGTACGGCATAATCTTGTACCATAAAAACGCTTATAAAAACAATATATTATTATATATTGTTTTTATAAACGTTTTGTAGCTTTAAATGTTTTGTACCAAATGTTTTGTAGCTTTCATCACTGTATACAATTATTTTTAAACTTTATTTTGGTATAACTGTAACGGTTTACTTTGTCAAACACAAAAATGACGGTCTGATCATAACAGACTGTCTGCAGTAAATAGTCGGTAAACTTATTTCGTAGATTTTTATATTTTCTACAATATATTCCTACTTTATACTAAGGTAAGTGTCACAGAACAATCTGTGATAAGTGTAATGGATTGAAATTTTAATTTGAAAACGTACTCAGCACATTTCAATTCTTTTTGCTTAAATCGTTATTATCATTATATACGTTCCCTAAAAGGTCTCTCTGGATACTATAGGTATAGCCATTTTTGTACCAAACCTCTAAAAATTAATAAACGAACAAAATTTTACTGTTTATAAGGTTAGTGTACTTAACGGATTCGGTGTCACATTGACAACAGTCTCCATTTATTCATTAACTAGGTCCATGTCCTAATGTAAGAACCCACTAATTTCCTCTCAATTACAATGGTAAGACACGTCGTAATTACGGTGACATTGAACGTGACGTATTACCAACAATGACGGGCGGCATATTACGGGAAGCGGTACGCACGATAGTGACGCTGAATGGCTTGAGCGATGGCTTTATGTGGGGAAATGACGTCTTTACGCAGCATCCGCGCTGCGGAGCTTATCTTTATGTCGCCATCTCGATGGTGCGGGGCGGAGGCGTTCGCGGGTTGCGGGGGAGTCCGGCGTTTATTGTAGAAGATTTGGCTCGATTGAAGCACATCAGTATTTAATCAGTACTTTGTTGGGATATTCTTCTATTTAAAATAGTATTGATTTTACCTAGGCTTAGGTGATAAATTTTATGATGTTGAAGAATATTAAAGAACCGTTTTATACATACGACAGAGATTTAATTTCACTAAACGTAGTAATTGTTGCGAACGCAATGAGCAGTGTCGGTGAGTATATTTTTGAGTAAGAGTATATTGTAACAAGTGCGCACAGCATTATGTAAATGAAATCTGATAATAATTATATGTACGGGTAGGTCACAGAGGAATGTAACATAGATAAGTTTCGTATATATTTAGGGTTAAGCGGAGAATAATTAGTCAATATTCTAATAGTTGTGATCGCACATTTTAATTTGTATAATAATTTTAAATCAATCTTTATTTGTGATGTGGTCTTTTAGCAAATAGCACTGCAGATGGTGTTTCAGTTTCACATCATTCGATGTAATTTAAAGTCTCTCGCCTAGCGCAATTTAACCGTAGCATTAAATTATGACCTTTAAATTAGGACAGGAATACATATTAAATGCTAGACCTAGTCACCACCATTTTGTTCGACTGCGCGCCGTTCAAAAAATGAGTAGTAGGAACCTTTAGATTTTATAATCCAACCTGGTTCAACGCTGATGTATATAATTAAAGCCATAAAAAAGCTTAAAAATATGATTTAGGCGGTGACTGTGAAACGTGTGGGCTTTACCTGTATATATATTTTTTTATATAAAATCATAACTCAAGAAAATAACCAAAATCGAATTAAAAACTATTTCCATTTTCAATGCCAAAAACCAAATTTCTATTAAAAATTCTCAAATGGTATCGTAATAATATTTGAAACTTATGCATAATAGTAGAATTCACTTAATTTTTTCAAACAGTATGGCAATGATATATTAAACTCATGTATAAGAGTAAAATCCCCTTAATTTTTGGCAAATGGTATCGCAATGATATTTGAAACTTATGTATAATAGTAGAATCCACTTAATTTTCTCAAATGGTATCGCAATGATATATTAAACTTAGATATAATAGTAGAATCCACTTAATTTTCTCAAATGGTATCGCAATGATATATTAAACTTAGATATAATAGTAGAATCCACTTAATTTTCTCAAATGGTATCGCAATAATATTTGAAACTTATGTATAATAGGAGAATCCACTTAATTTTTGTCAAATGATATTTGAAACTTATGTATAATAGTAGAATCCAGTTAATTTGATATTATTTTAAGAATTTTTTGTAATGTTTGATAACAATTAAAATTGTTTTTAGTAATAGGATTAACGAATTATGGAGCCTTTGTGAGCGTTTCAAACATCGGAACTTGATAAATCGATCAATTAGTTCAATTAATTTAGGTATGTGAACTATTAAAAAACTGAAAAAATTGTGTTACCTTCTAAAATCTCGTAACTCAGGAATGAAGTAATTAACTTTTATAGTATTTTGACAATTGTACTCGCAATCACTTTTCAATATCATTATTACAAAATTGCAACGTTTATTTTAATTTTAATTACAACTTTGATGTCCTTTATATAATGTTTATTTTCTTTTTTATGTTTATTAGCTGAAGGTAAAAATGGAATTTTTTTGTGTTATTTGTGCGTTGAATTTTCTATAATTTTGTTTTCTTTTATTATTAAGTTCGTACCGGATTTGACTTAAACCGAGATTATTGTATAAAAAATATTAATCGAATATCTCAACTATTCGCCTAATTTTTTTAATGGTTTTTAATACAATAATTTCATAAATGTATACAATTATATCATGTTAAATTATTGACTCATTTTTAAATAATATTTTCAAAATATTTAGTCTAATGTAACTAAAAGGTAAAGGTATTTCAATATAAAATACTTTTTTTTTTAAAATTCTTTTAATTATAAAATACTTTTTTTAAATTCATAATAAATTTTAAAGTGAAAAATTTTCTTCTATTGTACTTTCATCAAAACTATGAAAGCATTGTGTTAGAGTACAGGAAAAATCAATCGAAATAATCGAAGAAGGGTGCTTTCGGGAAATAGTAGTACGTAAATACGGAATATATTGTTTTCCGTGTGTACGTATATATGTACTAACATAAATGTGCTTTCAAAAGCTTTTAAAATCTGGAGTGAGTACCTGATTGACTCTAGTTTTTTTTATAGCTCTCAGCGGAACGAAAAAATCTATAAATTTTAGAGCTTAGGCATCCGTTCGATCCATAAATTGTGCCACCGATAAATTTACAATCTCTGTGCTACAAAAATGAAACAAAAACTAATCGGATTGTGACCGGACAATTGCAGGCTTTTCGTTTGGCCCATAGATGGCATATGTTGTTTTCAGTTATAATCGGGAAAATATTTCGGGAAGTGAAGAGAAAAACTAAACGTTTTGTAGGCCAGTTACTGCTGTATCACTGTTATTTCACAACAGCGACAAGGATATACATATGCTGTTCTCAAAAAATAAAAATTATCCTTTTTTATCACTTTTATCACAGACCAAATTCACGTTAAATTTAGATATAAAATTACTCGTTCTGTTTTTTTTTTGTAGATTGTATTAGATGAAACTAAGTGTTCTATAAAGTAAAAAAAATGAAATACAAATATATTTTTTCGTATATGCAAGATTTTATTTGATGTTTTCAAATTATTACTACAGGTAATAAAATACTAGGCAAAAGTAGAAGGAAATACATGGTTAAATGTAAGCAACTAAGTATAAAATATGAATAGAGGCATTCTCTTTCTTAATCAGGCACGGCTGATGACGATCGCGATTCGTTTAGCGAAGCCGCCTAATCGGATGAAGATGTCATCTCCGTAGCTTCCTAAGGTGACGTGCCCAGCTTTCTCCGCCTCTGCGAACATATTATATTACGATCACTTCATTATCAGCTGTCACTGATACAGTGCCGCCCTTAAGTAGGCGCTGTATTGAATAGGCACTCGTGTTATGAGGTGAGAGGCGCTAACATTAAGGAAGCAAATATGAGGAACGATCTGGGCGTGGAAGAGGGTGGAAAAAGTGATATAGGGGATGAATATTAATATTGCTGGGATGATATTATTTTATACGTGTGAGGTAATGTACGCTAATATATTATTCGGGCGTGGTTTGGCAGTGCGATGTCCGAACATTCGTATCGAGTAGGAAAGTAAGAATTTTGGAAGTATGTCTCAATTATTAATATTACAAATGCAGAAATTTATTTGTTTGCTTCGCTTTCTCGCCACAACTATTTAATCAATAGCTTGTATAATAGTGATAAAATATTCTTTTCGTCTCGGAATAAAATCTTTTTGGTAATTAAAGAAATCACCCACGCGAGCAAATTTACGGCTCTGAGCTAGTTTGATATATCTTCAAAAAGTAAAGTACTACGTAAAGTTGGTTTTAAAAACCTATATTACTTTTAGGTAGCTATATAAATTTTCTAAAAATAAACTCGTATCTTTATGTCATTTTATATTCCTATTTGAAGAGTTGAGGCGACGAAAATAAATGTTTTTTTTTTTATATCTAATTTTTCTCATATAAATAATTACGTCGGACACTGTGTACAAATAATTGTATCTTGTTAGTAGCTTCTCATTTTTTCACTTCATGAATTTTTTGGAAACGGCATGATGACAAAATTTTTTTGACCTTTTTTATAACTTTAATAGTGATAATTATTTGCATTTATCGATAAAAGATGATGTAGCTATAACAATTCGAGAAGATTGTTTGTGGAAATTTATGTAATTAAATTAAAACTTCTTAATTTTTAATATAATATTATCTAATATACATGAAATGTAAAATTGGTCAAATGCCTCCAGGACATGTATAAAATATATGTATATAATATTCCGTAGTTCTTCAAATTGTCGAAACGAGCAAGAAATTTAAAAAAATAAAAGAACTAAGAATTTTTAACAGCTTTTTTAAACCCATGGTGGAAAATCTATAGGAGTTGGGTGGTAAATTATATTTCAATTTGAAGATTATTATAAAAACGATTAAAATGTTCTAATAATTGAAAATTATAAGTAAAACCTTACTTTTATTACACACGTATATATATATATATATATATATATATATATATATATATATATATATATATATATATAGCATAATAGTTCAGCTGATGAAATTTAAAAAAAATCTGCTTTTATGCTGGTTGGGGTCCTTGTAGGATAACTAGACATAAAACCCTTCATAGAATTGTTCGTAGATCTATCTACTAGTAGATAACTAATAGAATACAATTACCTCGATGTATGAAAATGTTTCGTATAAGGCTGTAGAATACGATGGAGCAAGCGGACAAACGGAGAGTGTAGCTCAAGTCTAAGAAACGCATTAAAAATTGCACTTGCCTTTCGGAATTATTAAGGAGAAACGGACACATGTGACAAAATTTGAATAGAATAAATGAAAGTATTTAATAACTATACTTTTTATAGTATAAAATCAATTATTGTTTTCAAATACTATTTCAAGCACAAGGACATCGGTAAGTAATCTATACTGGGGACAGATAATTGGTTCGAGAACACTGTACATCAATAAAAATAAACGAATCACAAAGATTCCACACAATGTCATGGTAATAATGAGAAATCACACTTTGATTGTGTCGAAAATATAGTCCCGAAATGTGAGTCAATCATCCATAATAAATCCGACATCTGATATTATTACATAAGACGATCTATATATATATATATATATATATATATATATATATATATATATATATATATATATTTAAGATACGTATTAATATATACCTATATTTTATTTCCCCTTATTTTCATGACGCAAATAAAGGTGTCAGTTTAACATTAACTGATTATCTAAGCCAAGGGCGTGACCTTTATGTAGGCCAGGCTCTGCTTCATTTCTTGTGAAGAAAAGCGTCCAAAAATATTTAGGAACACTTTCATTATTTTTTTCATTTATCAATGTTTTTGGCTAGATTCGGTGGTTTACATGATGCAATTTCTGAAGTGATGAATATCTTCACGATCAACTTTATTTCTAGACGTAAAATTTCATTATTAGTTACATAAATTTTGTTCCTTTCATTTTTATTCTGAACTCTATCTGTATCTCAAATTTTAAATTAACAATATATCTATAATGAAGAGTTAGACTATTTTTGGAAATACGGCTAAGAAAACGGCTATAAAAAGAGCTAGATAATTTTTATGTTATCTGCTCTTTATACTTTGATTTGAATATGAACCACGGGAAAAATATTATATGTTACGCTTGTATTTTTTAGATCCTAAGAATGAAAATGAGATGCTTAGCGTTTTTGAAATATTTGTCTGTCGATTTGTCTGTTAATGCGATTGTTTATTTGTATTCGTATAACATAAAAATACTAAGCTTTTGATAAAATTGATGTTATTTTTTTGATACCATGTAAAAAAAACAACTTAACTTATAAGATGCGTTCCAAATGGCGATCCAAGTTGTTTTTCGGTTATTATTGGGATGTTAAAGAATTATTAAATTTTTTTAGGAAAGCTGTCCGTATTTTAGAATAGGAGTCCTCAAATCGATCCTTTTTTTAAAATTATCATTAAAATGTTACATGTAGGTATTATATTTTTTTCTATTATAATCTTCTGGTCACATACTATCGATCTATTATTTTGAACCAAGTCTTATCTTAATATAACTGGTATAGTAAGTTAAATTGGTATATTATCTCGGTTTCTCTAGGTACTTGAGAACAAAATAAGATGATTATCTTATTTCGTTCCCGAGATATTCTATTTTTACGTTAATTCAAGGGTCGAAAAAGGAAATAGGATGGGATGCACCGACCGCCATATTCGGTCTTGAATAGTGAGCAAAATGAGTATTATTTCCCAGAAACAAGAACCGATTAAACACCAGCCGAATCAATTATTCTTTCCTTTTTTAGCATTTTCTGTAAATTTTTTCGAGAAAATATTGAAAATGAAAAATATTTCACTATTGAAGGATAAATTGTTTATCCGTAATAAAGGCCCAAACCGAAAAAAATATTCGAGATTACTTTCGTCTGGTTTATAAGAGGAATTTGCCAATTAGGTATTACAATTAGCCACCATCTGCATATTTAGTCAAAAACAGTTTTCATTAGTCGTTTCACAGAGTTCATTTATCCTTTCATCGCTATTATTGGTGTCTCTCATTTATCTTAAACTGCATTAAAGTGAAACTTGTTACATCCGACGTTGCACAGCGTCTACTAATTTTACGAAGACTAATGGAGTCTGGAGAGCGCAAATAGTTTTCTCCTAGTGCTCAAATTCAGGATGGCGTAATGAGCGAAGTGAGAAGGGTGAAGTTGAAAATTCAGACGAAAGGAAAGTCGAGCTGGCTGTGATGTTTATTTTCTGGAAAAAAAATACGAGTAACTTACAACACTTTTCGTGTTATTAGATTACAGAAAGTAGCTGGTTTATACTATCTGTTTTCTGCTGTAATTGAACTTTTTAAAAATTCGTTTTATTTTACTTTAAATAATTTCTGTCTCTTTTTCAAAATGTTTAAATAGAATATTATTTTTATTTTGTTTAAATGTTTATTTAATATATGAATTTGTAATTTAATATATGTTATTTTATTTAATATATGAATGAAAATTTATGAATTTTCATTTTCTTCCATTTTCGGAGATGATATTTTCTATAAGTCTTCATCCTTTAATTTTATTCAAAATTATATGTCACTTTAAGATTTGGAAAGAACCAATTGAAAAAAAAATAGTGTCGTGTTTATTAGTCATTAACTAATGTTCGAGCTTAGTAAATAATTAATGCAACAAACTCGGATTGTCAAATGGTTGTTATTCAACTATAGTTGGAAGCACAGATAAAATTATTTTCAAAACATGATAATGTTATTAAATTTGTAGTAATTCAAAGTATCTATTGCTGTTAGTTCGTAAACGTTTTTACTAAATGCAGTATACACGCTTGTAATAATTATCTAAGAGATAACAACGTGAAGTTATATTATGTTATTTATGTAAACATGATCATGAGCCAGTCGGTTTTTCCTCAAATCACTTCCTTAAAATATTTATTCTTTTTCCTCACGAATTAAATTTACTTATGTACTTTTATTCCAAAGTTTGAATTTTGTCGTTTTAAGTTTTATCTATTTTTCAGGTAAAATTTTTTTTGGAGATGATTTGGTATGTCAACATACAATTAATACATATAATATCAATTACACAAAGTGGACTTCTTATGTCGAAAATTTTTCGATATCCGTATTAATTTATTAATACGTTTTACTAATTTAATATTATATAAATTTTAACCTACACCGTAGTATAATGAGTATTTAAATTGTTATTAATGAAAATCACATTACAAATGTTACAATATTATCACAGTAACAAACGTGTTGTTACTTTAGTTAAAACAACGCGAAATGACAAACTATATTACTTTAAAAGGAAAATTTTTTTTCGTATCGGATTTTACACAAAACTTCAAATACATTATAAAATGTACCCTACATCTTATAATCAATCAAAATTATTTAAAATGTAATTAATGATGTTATAGTATATGTACACGTAGACATACCTCTTTCATTCTAAATGTAGTCCTCAAATTTTGAGTCACTTGCCTCAATTTCAATACGACTATCCCTTTCATGGAAGTGATTTTGTTTGACTCCTTCTTTTTTATAAAGTTCATGTGTGGCTCTAATTAATGCCAGAATTTTATAAAGGATATATTTGTTTATTGAATATAACACAATTGTTAACAATGGCTAAATACGTTGCAGTGTGTTGTTTAAAAGAATATTAATTACTAATTTAAGAAATCAATATCCACTGGCATCTTTCTGTAGATTCTCAAATGTTGATGTTTGCATCGTGGAAAGCAGATAATTGTGATGATGCATCGTGGAAAGCAGATAAATGAAAATCATCAATTTTGTTTTACTAATAATATTTAAATTATTTTTTAAAACAACACATTGTTACATTTATTTGAAAATTGTTTTTCTATTATTTTTACAGAACATAAGTTCTTTTATATTAGGTAGTATTTTCGATCACGTCTACTTAAGTTAATTGTTATTAAAGTTTGCATTTCAATGTAAATATGCCTGTTTTTTTAATAATAACATTGTTTTGGCCTTTTAAATAATCCATATTTGTTTTAAAATATATATAACCCATAAATAGCTTTATTTTGTTATTTGATTTCATCAAGTCGTTTATTGTTGATATTCACCACTTTTAGATTTTCTTTAGCGATTTTCATTTCTATTTAAACATTAAGGAGTTTTTTCGTGTTTTTTTTCATATTTTGCTGATAAAAAACGGAAAACCGTATTTCCTTGATTAAAAAAAAACAAAAGTTGCACTGACATTGAGAATGATTAGTAATAGCACTTATAAACCTGTATACAAAATAAACCGTGCTTCAGCGACATCCATGTTTCCAATTGCCAGCTTTTATTGTTTAATGCTATCTTGTTTAAACAAATGTAATTTATTGAACTTCCATATGCTCGGTGCCATCTATTATAAAACTGTGTAAAATTTTCGTTTTATCGACAGTTGTGTTCTTCTTCTAAAGACCATAGAAATTTCCATCAGCGCTAATGGATAGTTAATTGAAATTTGTTTGGCGTGAAATAATTAATTTGTATGAAATTACCGCAGTCATATATAAACATTGTAATTATTTAAAAATACTTATAAAATTTTAATATTTGACGTGTTGTAAAAACACACACAGGAACTTAAGATATCAAAATCCTGCAATATCAAGGATATAGAATAATACTATTTAAAAATTTATTAAGTAGGAGTGGAATTCAAACTACGAGGGTCCCGTTTATACTTAGGTTCATATAAAAGTTTAAACCTTTAAGGATACATAATATTTTATGACGCTATTTACAAATATTGACATATTTTTAGCTATATAAATATGTTACAAAGTATATATTTCATAGAGAGAAAATAACAAATTTCTCCAATTATCAACCCTAAAAATACGTAAACTATCCGAGAAGATAATCTTAATTAAATACGAGCGTGTAATTTTCATATTAGCGAAAAAAAGCAGTATTTTATTGTCGTAGCATTTTACGCAGAAACGAAATAATTAGTTACGAATGAATTAGCGAAAAGTTACATTGCTTAGTTGAAACGTTGCATTCATCAACGCCCCCTGCCTGTAATTTATTATTGTATTCAACGGTGTATAAATGATATTTTTTATGAATAAGTGAAAGAAAATAAATAAATCACCCAACTTTGACGTTTACTTACTTCCCAGCGTTGCAGCATTGACTTCGGAAATTCTCCGCAAAACCAAATCTCGAATTATACACAGCGGAACATAAAGTTTGATGCGGCCCCCGATGTCGTCTAAGTTATACCGCCCCGGCCGACAAAAGTTCGCCATGGACGCCGGACATGGCGTGAATTATAATATGTTCCGAGTGAGAAGGTGGAAAAGGAAATAGAGAGGGTCTATAAAAGATTTTTCACATTTCCTGAATGAGATCCCACTGTAGATTTATATAAACATTACATAAGGTTTTTTTTTATGAGACTACTCGTAAATATACTGAAGGGTTTAACTTACTCCGCAGTGTCTCTAAAAATTTTAATTTTGTAAATGAAATAATTACTTATATCCTGAAAAATATATTTGGAAAACGCCTTACATAAATTTGTGTAATAATTACAGATTAGTGGTATATTTACACATTGATATTGAAATAAATTTTCAAAGAAACAATTATTTTCTTATTAAACTTATTAAAAGAACTAAATTTTTTAAGGAAAATAGCAAAAAAACAAACTATCTCAGTTAAAATTTTAAGACGATTCCAAGATAGTCAAATCTAAAAAGTTTTGGTAGGTAATATTAAATATTTGCCACAAAATGGTAAGTATATATATTGCCACCCGGATATATATATATATATATATATATATATTAAAAAATATGTTTAAATTAATATTTGTAAATTTTTCTATGTATATATATTATTCGTAAATATATAATTAATCGTTATTTGAAATTAAAAATGTTAAGTGACGTACCCCACGTAGATAATTTTTATACTCAAAAATTTGAAATACTTTGGTAGAATACCAAATATTGAATATTTCCATAATAATTTCCGTTCAATTTGTGTAAAGTTAAAACCTAAAAAAATATTGCTTCATTAAATGTTCAATATGGCTTCAATTTTGCTGTATCCATGATACGTTTCAGAACACTTCTAGTAGCTTTTGAAAAATACATGTGGTGAATGTTACACACATAATGATGAACGGTTTCGTTTAATTCCTGCACGGTGTTATATCGGGACTTGTGAACTTTATCCTTAAGATCACATGAAAAAATCCAACGGCGTCATATCAAATGAACGAACGCGCCGGAAAATGTTCATTTGAAAACCGTTTACTTGCTGTACTATTGTGAGGAAGTACACTATCTTTTTGGCATATTATGTTATTTACTTCACTTAAGGGAATAATCTCACCCATTTAATCCACGACCGTACTCAACATTTCTTGGTATTTTTGATCATTTACACAGTAAATTGATTATGATAAATGAAAGTAATAATTAAAACAATGTAAGTTATTTAATTAAATTTTATTTCTTTTAATTTTTGTTAAAAAAGTTCATGAATAGCATGGAGATCGTAAATATGCCTGCAAATACATTTTTATCATTACAAAGAGTTGTTTTGGTATTTGAATTTCTTGTAACATTCACAAATGATATTATTTTCTGTGGATACTTTATATTTAAAATTTAACTAAATGAATTTTTATGTTAAAATTTAAATGAATGAAATTTTAACGTAAAATTCAAATAAATGACTAACCTCTATACAATACGATATTAATGTGATATATACCTCGATTAAATTTACATTACAATACTAAAATTGACAGGTATTTTACCAACTTCTGCTGTCCATATTTTTCCTCCCGCATAAAAAAATGATACTATCATGAAACTAGGTCGATCCATATAAAACAAATTTTTCAATTTTTTTTATTTTTATGGAAAACTCACTTTTTGCCAAAAATTTTAGTACGCCAAAATTGTTTTCATAAAAAAATAAATCGTATTATACCTAAGACAAGAAAGTAGAAATAATACTACATAACGTAGTTTCATTTAATTGTGATTAATTCCATGAAGTTTAGACCCCCCCATAAAACCGCAAGCACCCCATAATACTTCAAAATTACACATCGTGGAATGCAAAGTTACATTCAGTCGTAGACACCTTACTTATATTACTTTGCTGCAAGCCATAATTTGGCCGGCGCAGCGTGATTGCCAATATGTGCAGGAAAACTGCCAATCAGTGGAGAGGAGATTCCAAAAAAAATGAGGTACTGAAAGGATACCAGAAAATTTTGCGACGTGATGACGATATGACGATAATAAAATAATTTGGTTTCCACTCAGTCGCGCATGTGTCAGACAAATTACAGAACATTGGAATGAATTCGTACCACGTGATACATTTTTAATTATAATGTTTGCGATTATAATACTTTAAGATAATTGACAAAAGTAATTTTTCAGTACAAATAAGAATAAACGTATGGTGCTGTCATAATACTATGTGCTGCCATAGGTCAATATCCTAACGTTACAGTTTTATGGCAACCAGTTTTATTACGGTTTTGGTAAATAGTATCTGTCACTTTGATCGTGATGAAAAAAAAATTAAACGTTAAACAAATTTGAGACTAAAAAACATAAACAAATGAAGTCTGCAATTTTTTATTGAAATAATGTAAGTGGAAGTGGATTTCTCAATCACAAAAATTTGGATCTCAAAGATGATTAAAAAAAATCAAATTTGATGAAATAGTTACAACAAAACTGTTTTGATTGATTTTCGAGAAACATATTCATATTTTTTCTTTCGGATTTATGTTACTTTGTCAATATTGACGAAACCCTCGTTTTGTATCCAACGAAAACTTTGCGATTTTTTTTCCTAATGCCAAGGGCAATCTCATAAGGCCGATCTCAATTAACAAAATTTATATTACAATTTTTACTTAAGTATCGTCTAAGTTTGCACAATTATTGAAAATTTTAGTACAAAATGTTGGTTTCCAAACTTTTTTGTTAGTACTTTTACGTGAGGGTAATAAATATTTATTTTACTTAAAATTTTCTACCGTAAATTAAAGGTATATTTACATTAAGTTGCCATTTTTATAGCTTTCCTTATTACCTGAGTTAAATGTAATATACTCGTTATACTGAACTTTTGTTATATATGTTTTACTGAATCATTTTTCCAAATAATCACGATGAATTAATACAGAAAGCAGACGTATTGTTGTAAGGGTAATTAGGTCCGTAAAACAGACCTAATAATTGAATTAGGTATATGGTAAGTATAAACTATTATTGACATTTAATCGAAGGCAAGCGGGCAGTACAAGGGCACATTTAAACTATGTTGAACCTATCATTCAATTAAAGTTTTGTCATAACTTTAATTTTCTGATAAGTTTAACATAGTTTAAATTAAGATATGTTAAAAGAAGGTTAAAAGGATTCATAAAATATATGATCGTTTAATAGCTGTATGATTCTCGAAAACAAGTCGCCACATATGGCCATTTCGTCAGGATGAAATTACTATTAAATTTTTTGACTTAGCACGTTTTATAAAAGGTAAACCGGATTCGTAGGTTGTTGGAATTTACTCTTTAAGAATCGATTTTCATATATAGCGCCCGAAGCTAGCGTGTGAAGTTTTATGAGGAGTAAAATCAAAAGTTCCAGAGCGTAGGAAGTTCAGAGCGTTAAAAAAGTGTAAGTGTTAGGTTCTAATCGTACGAACTTCAGAACTTTAAAAAATATAACCGTTCAGTGGTCTCTCCGCACAACATTTCTACGCACCTTTAGAGTGAGATATCGATATGTTTATTTGGAATTTTCTTAAGGCGTAATCGCAACGACGGAGTGTGACACACATAGTTTACTATCATTCGCTTACATAAAGATATAATCATTAAATGTCATTATATGTGAATATTTGGTATCTTATATTCTACAAAATTAAAAAGTCTGTTTTAATTTTAACTTCTTAGTCTGACGTTACTAAATATTTTTAATTGTTTTGTATATATTTGATCTTTTTCATTTGTGTTTTACTTAAAAATAATAGTATATTGTAGCATTTTTTTATTAAAGAATTTTTATTTTATTTAGAAATTTATTGATATTGATATTTATATTTATATACAGTGTTACCTATTTTATATATTCCAAGACAATCGTACATTAGGAGTAAATTTCAGTCGTGTATCGGAGCTGACACGCATAATTTTTTAGAACTTCATTTAAGACAACGAGACGGTAAGTTATAAATCTGATAATCTTGGTCAGACTGTAAGAAATACAAAACAAACCATGTTTGAACATACTTTGCAAAACTGAACAAACTAGGTATGAGGAGAGAAAAGTTCTAAGCCGCACAATCGACACTGTAGACCTTTACCCGAAGTGCTTGGCAGCTATTTTGATATCTCCACAACTCAGCAACAGCGATTGTGGGAAACTTTTAGCATATAAAGAGGTGAATGATGACGTGTATTAATGTATTCAAAATAATTTTACGCAACAACATTGAACATGGTTGGTGAAAATAATTTTCGGATATTTGTCGCTTTAATGTATTGGTTCCACAGATTTATTCATATGGCAAAGTGGAAAAGGAATAAAAATTTACCACAGCCAAGTCAAATGTAGTGACAGTAGTATATATATATATATATATATATATATATATATATATATATATTTATATATATATAATATTCAATAAACTTAAGAAAGCTCTATAAGGGTTTGGCCTTTTTATAGTAATATTTTTGATACATTTGTCCCAAATTAATGTTAAATCCACAATATGAATACCTAATTATCGACTTTCCCATAAAACTATTTCGCACAACGTTATTGACGTATGTATAAGTCCAAGTTTACCCTGTACTATTATCCCGCCCGCCTAACGAGCGGCCCGCGTCGAGGCGCGTTTACGAGGTGGCCCCAGTCGCGCGATGACGCGCGCCCCCGGGAAGTATCAATTTGCGAGCATCCTTGTAGCTTCTACTATCGCGGCTTGCATTTATCACGCGCTCTCCGTTGACTACAATTTACGAAATGAGAAAAATGTTTTCTAAGGCATATTTGAAGACATTCAGAAACTATTGGTGCCGTGTCGGATAACTAACAGCTTTAACAGGTTTATTTTCAATAACATAGATTTAGCTTAAATAATATAAACGAATAGAAGGTGAAAAATAAATACTAGAGATTTAATTTAGTCTCCCTATTTATTATTTTATCGCATCTACTCTT